>VZRQ01004617.1:1367550-1393830 GCA_013397975.1 Machaerirhynchus nigripectus
GTAATGGGAGCTATTGCAAAAGATTGTTCTAGAGAGTGTGGAAATTTCTCAAGAAACTCAGAAGGAATTAAACCAAATGGAGGAGAAGAGCAATGAATCTCAACAGTTTATATACTTCTTCCTTTATAAAATGTAATTTCTATCCCTATTTTATATTAATTTTCCTTAGAGGGTACTGATAATAGCTAAGGTTTGATAAAAGACCCCAGGGGACTGTTACAAGCATATATTTATTTATATTTTTAAAATATATTCATATTTATAAGCTAATAAATATATTTGAAGCAAACAGGTTATATAGACAGGCAGTTAATTTAAAGTTTTTTTATTGCTGATGCATTACTCTGTTTGCCTTTGTTTTCCTCTCCTTTTTGACTTTTAGACATGTTTCTTCTTAAATTAGGCCTCTAATCTATGCAGAGCCCCACAACAATTTAGGGGTTTGTGTTTTGGGGGATAGAGTTTGGGTTTTTGTTTGGTTGTTTGGGGTTTTTTTGCTTTCTGGTAGTTTCTTAGTTTTCCAGAGTCCAAACTGAAAGATCCATGTGGGAATGGAGAGTGCCAAACCGTTGCATGCAAAAGCATTTTCTATCTTTCTGCATAAGGAATGCTAGATTGATTTTCATGGGAGTAAAGATAGGGATCGTTCTGAGCTCTGCAGAAGGCTGTCAGGCTGCAGCTGAACACATACAGGCTTGTTGTCTTTAGGCCTTCTGCTGTTTATACAGCGGGGAAAGATCCAATAAGCCTTTTCTGTGATTTGTAGCATCATGATCACTCACTGCAAAGTTACTTCTATGAATTACCAAGTAGACTACCAATGACTTGCATTAGGGTCTCATTAGTGCCCATTTCCTTGTTCTTCATTCAATGAGGGATTTCTTTGTCAGCATTTCAGAGGGCTCAGCAAAAATGATAAATCATCTCTGTATTACCTGACCCACCCGGGTTGCTCTTGAGCAAGGGAAAAATCCTGTGTTATGCTGTTGGGCACTACATCTCAACAAAACCCTAGTAAAAAATATTTTCCAAAGGATTTCTGTTTTTCTTGATGGGAAAACCTGTGTTCCAGAGCCCTCCCAAGATGTCTTCACCATAAACAAAGCCTCCAGTCTGCTGTGCCACTGCAGTTCTGCTTATTTTCAAAAATACAGATTTCACAGACACTGAAAGAGTTTCTAGTGGAGAGGAGAGATAAGGAGTCAGAGTCTGGATGTCATTTCACAGCAAAACCCCCATCTCCTTTGCTTCTTTGGAGAGCCCTTAGCACTGCCATGGTGTATTTATGAGGGGTTAAGATAGAGCCCAATTTTTATGTATAGAGCTATTCAGAACAGCAAAAGGAGGAGATTGCTACACAATACCAGATGTAGCTATTCTTGCAGAGAAAATGAAGCACCAGCAAGGTTGTTTTAATAGAAGGATGTGCAGCACAGCTGACTCTTTGCCATTGCTCATCAAAGAAAACCTGCTGTAAACGAGAGCAATAGAGACTCTCCTTTGGCAGCTTTTTCAGTTGCTGCTGCTGCTGAAAAGCTGAAAAAAAAATGGAGATGAGAAAAAAAATATCTGAGTTACCCAGGAATACCAAGGTATTTGAAAACATGAAAGCTGTATTCATGTGTGATCTTTTAGACAGCAAAGCTATTTTTCTAGGGCTGGTGGAGATACTTAAGAGACTGTTTCTGTTTTAAGAGACTGTTGGCACGTCTGGAAAATAAACTCGAAAGGTTTTATACATGGTGGTACTAAGACTCTGTAATATGCTTTACTTCAAAAATAGTTGGACATAGGGTAGTCTTCTATATCTTTAAAATAATTTAAAGAGTAAAAAGCAAGAAATAAACAGTGAGTTTTCATTTAGCTTTAATAAACTGGTAAGGAGTTGAGAAGATTAACTGGCACGTCCTGACAAAGCTGATTGACTACAGGCAGCTTCTTCCTACAGGTTCAGCAGCCTGGTGAGCCCCTAAGCAAGTGATAAACTGGCATCAAGGGGATTTGCCCAGGTGTGCTATAGGCAAATGGAGTCTATACCTTTTTAATAACATTCAGGTTAGCAGCTTATAAGTAGCAGGTCAGTCGAAAAAACCTAGGTGCCTTGCAAAACGTACAGCCTAAAAGTAGCTAGAACATAATAAAAGAAAATGTAGTGAAAAGCTGAAAGTCACACAACTAAGTCCACACAACACACACATTCAGTGAGAGGCACACAGGGAAACAGCTTCTTATGGTTCAGCTGCTCATGTTCTACCAGCAGATGCTTATCTCGTCTTCCTTATGGATTACTACACAGTGACTCAACTAAGAACAGCATCTGACTCAAACTCTGGATGAAAGATTAGACTCTAACCAACAAAATTTTCTTCTAAAGACACAGTTTACTGGTACAGTGTCTATAAAGGACTTGTCTGCCTTACATTTTTCTGGTCCAATAGGAAAAATAATTTTTGCCAAAGGTTTAAACTTCCAGGTTGCCCTTTAAGCCATTTGGCTCAGTGATACCCTGCAATGCAATTTTTTTTCTCTATCTATTATAAATTACAATAGTATTATTTTAAAACTATTTTTAAAACATTGTTTTACACTTTTTGTGTTACAGCAGCTTTCAGAGATGTCAATCCAATGGCCTCAAAATTTGATTTACAAACCAAACAGAAAAATGGAAAACAGAAATAACTAAAAATCCAGATTATAAACTTTTCTTTTTTAATATTTATTTTAAATCATTTCAAAAACATTTGCTGTAGTGATAAACAAGGTACTAGTTAATGTATAAAGCTGTGCTGAAGCCCAAGGTTATATTTCATTTAGGCCTTAAGAAACTACTTTGTCCTTTTCTTCGGTGTCTTCCTTAAAGTGTAATGACTTACTAAATGTCAGTGTAGATGGAATCAAGGAATGTCTCAGTCAGCAGCTTCTAAATCAACAACTAATTAGAAAATTTAGAATGCATCTTATTTGCATGTGCAAATTTCAGCTACTGCAAATGTATTGGGGCTGTTCCAAAACCATTTAAGCAGCAGTTACTGTGGTTACAATCAATGGACAATTAATCTTCTATTATTGTTTTAGTATTTAAATATCTAAAATCTAAATCTAAACATACGGTAAAAAATCTTTAATAAATTTTTTAAAAATATCTTTCCTGTTAAAGGTTTTAATGTTCTACATCTCATAATATTGATGATGTCATAATGTTCTCAAATTTTTGAGTTTGGTAACAGAAACAGGGCTGCTATTTCTACAAGATAAAGCAAGATAATGAAATATTCTTTCCTCACTGAGGTTTCCATATTCTTAGAGAATTCTTCGTGATTTTTCTGCACTTCATATCATATATTAGATTACATACAAATGTAATTAACATCACTGATGTCAATTAATGAAATTGCTCCTTTGTCAGTGGATCTATACAGAAAACAAGTACCAGCTTGATCCATTTGTCAAACGTAAATATAAAAGAGGTGTCTTGTGAAGAGCTAGCCCATAAATCATTCATGGAGAGGAAGGAACTTGATACAGGTTTCTTCTCTGTCTGCTGAATCTCTCATTACGTTTTTGACTTCCTTGCTCTATCTATCCAGAATATTTTCTCTAAACTTGGCACGAATCTCTTCCTGCATGTGTTCAAGAACTTACCTCCACCTTTCCAATTCCCGCTCATTCCCACACAGTTAGTTTCCTGAGGAAAACATCCTTTGTTTCTTCATCCATACTTCTCCAGCAACACTTGCAAGAAGTCAAATCCTTCCCTTTGCTACTGCAGCAAGTGTAGGGAAAGCTTCATGTGGAATTTTGGGAAAATTTAAAAAAAAAAAAAAAAAAAAAAAAAAAAAAAAAAAAAAAAAAAANAAAAAAGAGAAATGTCTAAGAGAGGATCCTCACTGAAAATAATTTTTAAAAAGAGTCCAATATTTTTACATGACATGTTCTCTTCCAAATATCCCAGCTTTTCCATTCCAAAGAATATTTCACATTTTAAATCAACTTGCATTTTAAAAAAATCAAATGGTTCTGTTTCCACAGAATCAAGTTAAATTAAGTTCACTATTTATCACTCCTGTCACCCTTGTTAATGGCAAATTTAGCAACAAGCAATTTCCAAGTAACAATCTTTCTGGCTTGTAGCCTTTTTCTAGGTCACATATTGGCATGATCCATGTGCTAAACTTTTTGATCACCACTCACAATCAGTCAGTAACTTCCCAACACAGTTTCCTTCTGTTTCTCATCCTTGTTAGCCAGCTTTATACCCCATTTCTTTAAACTATATCCTTACCTGATACATGCATAAAGTGCACTGGTTTTGGCCAAGTACAGAAGAAAGAACTGAAGCCCTAGGCTGATTTCTTATAAAGCGTTCAAGTATCTGCTTTTATAATATAAAAACATGACTTTCTTTCCATTTGTGAGAAGAATATAAAATATCCAATAGACTCAATCTACTTCCATACTAGCACTTTTGTGTTCCTACTTTAATAGACTACAGAGTTTTGACTGAACATACATTTTGCATTATCAGCATCCGACGCAACTTTTAAGATATTGTGATATTAATAGGTTCTTTTGTTGTTTTAAGTGCTAAGATAAAATAAAAAAAGGTTAAATGTTCTTTCAAAAGACATGATTTTCTATGGTGCTAGGGGTGTCATTTTTCTAATTAGCAGATACCAAAATTTTTCTATTGAATTGCTTTTTACTACACCTTATGCTTTAATAAGGAACTGTTTATGTATTTCAGTGATAATAAATAAAACAGTATCTTCTTGGTAATTTCTCCAGCTCCTAGTGGGTTTCCACAGGCCTCCATTTTAGGCCAGGTTCTCTTCAACATCATAAACAACTTGAACACAGGATTTGAAGGTTAGGAAGTTTGACAACTATACTAAATTGGGAGGAGTTGTTAATTCCCTCGAGGGCAGGGAGGCACTGCAGAGAGATCATGGCAAATTAGATGACTGGGCAATCACCAAATCTATGAAGGTTAACACAGAAAGTGCCAGATTCTGCATCTGGGAAGAGGCAACTCTGAATATAGACTGGGGAACGAGAAGCTGGAGACCAGCCGCACAGAAAGGGGCCCAGGGTTCCTGGCTGATGAACATGAGTCAGCAGTGCCCTCGCAGCCAGGAGGGCCAACTCTGTCCTGGGGGGCATCAGGCACAGCATCGCCAGCCGGGCAAGGGAGGGGATTGTCCCCTCTGCTCTGCACTGGGGCAGCCTCACCTCGAGTGCTGGGGGCAGTTTTGGGTGCCACAATATAAAAAAGTCATTAAACTGTTTGAAGACGTCCGAAGGAGAAGTACAAGGGTGGTGGAGATCTAGAGAGGACCCCATATGAGGAAAAGCTGAGGTCATTTGGTCTATTTAGCCTGGAGGAGACTGAGGGGACACCTCACTGCCGTTACAACTTCCTTGTGAGGGGAAGCGGAGGGGCAGGCACCGATCTTTTCTCTGTGGTGACCAGTGACAGGACATGAGGGAATGGCCTGAAATTGTGTCAGGGGAGGTTCAAGTTGAATATTAGGAAAAGATTCTTCACCTGAATAGTAGTTGGGCACTGGAACAGGCTCCCCAGGGAAGGGGTTACCTCTTTTTGTTCCACCAGAATATACAGTAACATACAGTACTGTGGCTATGTAGGTTGAAATGCTTTCAAATGAGAAAAAGAAATTAATATAAATTCCTTACTTTGGGCATTTACTAGATAAGAGAGGAATATTATCTCCCCCAAATTTTTATATATTGACCTTGCCATTGACTTGGGACATCAAGTGTCCCAAAAATATTTTATTCCTGTGGAAAACTGCTTGCTTAACTTCCAGCAAATTAGAAAAAACAAAGAAAATAAATTATCAAAATTAGGATCCTAATATATAATATTTGGACAGGATTATTGCTTATTATCTTTGGTATTAACTCTAATGAACATATTTATAAATATATATTAAAGAAATAATAAATAAATAAATAAAAATAAATAAATTCAAATAAAAGTTTCTGAGATATCCTAAGAGGATATCCTAGAGGATTAGAGCTAACATTAGGAATGAACAGACTCTGTGAGATTATTTTTATACTCAAAACTGATCAAATTATTTGAAGTTTCTGGTGAGGAGTGATTTACATTAACAACTCAGTCCTAGAATAGTCAATGGGAAAATAAAAATGCTAGATTTCAAACAGTGCTTGGCAATGAGACTTCAAGGTCTTTGAAAAATTACACTGAAAAGCAGTAAGTGACTATGGAAAGCAGCAAGTCTTGCAATAACATCTTAGTACTTCTTGGAAGTATTTCTCATATACTTCAGAATCATTTAAGCTGGAAAGCATGCTTAACATCAGGTCCAGCTGTTAATCCAGCACAACCAAGTCCACCACTAAACCATGACCCTGAGTGCCACATCTACATATCATTTAAATATATCCAGGGATTGTGATTCCACCTCTTCTCTAGGCAGCCTACTCCAACACTTTCATGGTAGGCTGGCCTTGGCTGGACACCAAGCGCCTACCAAGCTGCTCTATCATTCCTCTCCTCAGCATGACAGGGGGAGGGAAAATAAGGTGAAAAACCCCCTAAAACCCGGGTCAAGATAAAGGCTGTTTAATAAGAAAAAGCAAAATCCATGCACGGAAGCAAAGGAAAATAAAGATTTATTCACTTCTTTCCATCAACAGCAACTTCCAGGCACTTCCCAGGGAGCAAGGCTCCAGCACACAGTGAGGTTGCTCCAGAAGACAAACTGTGTAATAATTAACGCAACCCCCCATGTGCTCACACCTTCTGTTAGCTTTTATTGTTCAGCAGACATCATATGATACGGAATATCCCTTTGGACTGCTTGGGTCAGCTGTTCTGGCTATGTTGCCTCCCAGGTTCTTGCCCATCCTCAGCCTGCTGGTGAAAGAGGAAGGCACTGATGATGTGGCACTGCTCAGCAGTAACCAAAACACTGGCGTGTTTTCAATTCCTCACTAGCTACCAATATAAACCAATACAATTTCCTTTCAGGTAGTTGTAGAGAGTGATAAGGTCTCCCCTGAGCTTCCTTTTCTCCAGGCTAAACAACACCCTTGCCCTAAGCTGCACCTCATAAGACTTGTGTTTAAGACTTTCATCATCTTCATTGACCCTTTTTGGACATCTTCTCAGACAGTTTCTTTATCTTCCCTTTTTCTTTCAAGGTGCTGGCACTCTGTTCCTGCTCTGATAGCCAGTGTCCCTCTAGGATCTGTGGGATGCTTACAGCATCTTTAGGAAAACACCTGGAACAGGCACAGCTGCTGAGACCTGAACTTGAGTGTGCATGGTAGATTCCAATGGGACGCCCAAAACTGGCCATGAGGCTGTTGGCCCAAAACAATAATTGAAGAGAAACGATCATGCTGAAGAGAAAGATGCCTGCCACCCAGGTTAGACCTGGGAATTGCAAAGAGGGTTTTTTAAACAGAGAAGGGGTCAGCTTGAAGGAAGTATAAAGGAAGTGCAAATATTGGTAGCAGTGCAGAGGAACCTTGCAGTGGGAATGACAACAGTCAGTGCCAGGCTCACCACTGCCGGAAATTGTCCTGGGGTATCACAGCCACTGCCAAGGCCAGACGGAGCAGCCTCTCTGTTGTATGCCATGAGCAGCCTGTGGGGTGGAAGACAGTATGAGGTACAGTGTTCAGGAACCTGCCACGTAAGTGCAGGTATGATCCTTGCTGCATGAGGGTAGCAGTTGAAGGGAGCAGCATATATGAACTTAAAACTTCCCACAGGAGGGATGGGCAGCTTGGGAGGGTGGTATTTTCACTGACATTTTGCCCTCTGGGATGGGGGTGCATTAAACTTGGGGAAGGGAAGGTGGATGCAATTACAATTTTCTACCATCAAGCACAGAAAGCTGTTCAGAAATACGCAGATGTATACTAATATTCAGTAAGTGACTATCATGGTGACCTAGCTGTAGAGTTGCTGGTATAGGTCCTAAATGCATAGATCACTAATTGCTGCTAAATTGCACAATGCTAACAAATTAAATCATTTTAATCCTCATTTGTTTTAGTCTATATTAGCTTAGTCAGCAAAACATGCCAAAATAAATATTTTTTTAATTATTTGCATGGAAGAAAGTTATCAGAACTAAAGAGAGGACTTTTTGCATTGTCTGGTCACTGATTGCTGAATACCCACTAAATGACCTTCAAAAGAACACAAAACTCAAATCCATCAAACTCCCAAAAGCAATTTAAGAAACTACCAAAATGAAAATAGTCCTTGTTCAAAATTGAAGCCAGATAAGAAGTTACAAAACAAGTAAGATGAACAATGAGAAACAGTCACCAAAAGTATTGGTGAAAGGAACAATGATAGAAAGTGTGTGTAGAAGATTTCCATTATTTAGGTACTGCTATAGATGTTTCTTTTTTTAAAATTTCTTAACTCAACTAACAATTTCCTATAACAGCTAATTAATTTCCTATTAATTGGGAGAGGGGAGAGGGGAGAGGGAGGGCATGGAGAAATATTTCATACCCATAACAGGTGACTTACATAAAGCTTGACAAATATGATATTCCCATATTACCTAAATATGAAAACAATAAATAAAATCACACCTTTACTATATGCTACTGAAAAGAGACTTATCCAAAGACTGTATTAATTATCGTTATAATTTTTTCTGAGTTACTCAGATAAATGAGCCAAGGTATCCTTCGGTCAATGTTTGCTGTGAGAATTCTCAAGGAGTTGAGAAAAAGAAAAAACAAAAAAGAATTAGTGTCCTGTATGGCAAACAGAGGTCATAAGTATTTTTAATTTAAAAAAAAAACAACAGATAATTTTTCTACACTTCATTCTTCTTTAAAATCAATTGTCTATTAAATAACCAAAAAACCCCCAATCCTAAGAATAATACACAAAATGAATATGAGGTTGTGGAGTTGTGGCTCCAAAAAAAAATCAGAGGTGGTTGGGGCTTTTGTCTCCATTTTCTTTTTTTTTTCTGCATTTAATCTTGCAATTAATCAAAAACAATTTAAAGTAAGGAATTAAGCTGCTGGTGTGGGCTAATTCTTTCTGCGTCCAGCCAATGACACCTGGATTCCAGTTAAATAGACTGAACCACTGCCAAAGTGATACAGGTAGAGGTGTTTGTATTTTGTTGATGGTGCATATTTAAAAGCTAGCTCACCTTTCAGACAGGAGGAGTATAATTACTTTCAGCTCAACAGTGCAAAAATATGGAAAGGTGTCTGGATACAGCAGAAAATTTGTGAGGAAAGTTCTTCTAACATTATCTAAAGAAACAACATATAATATGGTTTGTTTAAGGGTATTTATTTTCTTGGAATTTTAATTTTTCTAAATCACAGGCACTTTTTTTTTCCTTCCACAATTATTTGCACCCCAATTTAAACTATTTAGATGTCAAGGGATCTGACACAAATACACAATTGCTGCTTAGATGTTTAAATTAGCTAAATTGAGCCTGAAGTTAATTGCACTTGCAAATTACTTGCCCAGTAAAGGCCAGTTTGTCAACCCAGGCACGCAAAATATTTGCATGTACATCACTTCCAACATTCACACTTCCTAATACCTCCCTACAATACATGCTGCTGTACCCATTATAACTTCTATTTATGAGTACTAAGTATCCTGTTCACCCACATTAATTATAGATTTATCCTTTAGTCCTTTAAAAACTCAATCCCATGTCACTCTGTCTGTTATTTCACCCACAACTTACGGCAGACCAGCTGCTATGTGGTTACCTAGATGATCCTGTTCATTTCTTTGCACACTGGTGCACTCTAAAACTTCTGTCAGCTTTCTTGAGTTCTCTTGGTGTACTAAAACCTACTGGAAGTTAATAGACACCATTTTCAAAGTAATCGATAGACAATATCTTTCAAACTAATTCTTTTACCACTTTGGGGTGAATAATGTAGTTTTTGATATAAAATTTCCCAAAGTAAAACATTACAGCTCACATCTGCTCTTTTATGCTACTGTATTGTAACAATGAAAATAACATACTGTGAAATCCAAGATAGGATGCCATAGTTTTGAAATACTCAATTTTTATGTAAGGGAGAAAATTTTCAAAATAGTACCCAATAACTTGGTTGAAAAACAATTTTTTTTTTGTCAAAATGAAGTTTTGAAAAGTAATTTTCAATCTATGCATGAATGATTTTCAACAAAATATCATCCTTCTGAGAAAAGGATTTCATCTGATTCAGGCATAGTTCCACCATAATTATAATTTTTTCAGAATCCAGGACTAAACGATGAAATCCAGTTATAGGCTGACTCAACTTTCGTTAAAAAAAGATGGATCTTTTCCCACTGTAATATCTTTTTTTACATCTGTCATAAGGTCTTCTGCTGACAATCGCCATATTATTAAATACACAGTGAGCAGCTAGAGCTGTTGATTTTAAGAATTGTGTCAAGTTTATTATGAAGCGTCCCAAGATACTCAGTTTTCACCATGAAAAACTAAATTGATGCTGTTGGAGACAGATGACAGGTTGGTGATCTCAGAGTTTGGGGGATTTCTTCTAGTTCCTTAGCTTTACTCTTTTTAATTGGTTATCCCAAGGCATGGAAAGACAGAATGACCCAATTTCAAAAAATGAGTTGTAATCACTAGGGATTTTTTTTTTTTTATTGTAAAAGACATTTCAAAATATAGTCTGAAATCCTGATGGAAATAACAGTGAATAGCTCATCAGCCTCCAGGAGGGTGAATCCGAAACATTTTCTCATACAAAGACAAATCAGCAATGTGAAAACTTGCACTGAGCTGACATACCTTCTAGGCAAAATGTCTCTTATCACTAACTGTGAAGTTTCAATTCTGAACATCATATTCTTGATGTAAGAGTTTAGGAAGGGTGAGACATAAAACGGATCTGAGGTTCCTGGTATCTTTAAGATTAGGAAATAGGTTGTAAAGACATCGTGTTCAGATAGTAATAACACAAAAATATCATGCTATTTTCCACTACAGACTTCATCCTGAAGAAACTCTCAGATGGAAAGAAGTGATACAGCTACTGTCAAAGAAAAAGTAGAAATCTGTAGCAAAATTCATCTTGATATAGCTAGATAAACAAACTGAAACGATGAAAATAAATGCTTTCTTTTCGTATCTATTTCTCTCCAGTATTTCAACTTTAAAAATGAAATCTTTCATGGTATAAGAAATCTCAGGTGTTACACAAGTGCACCAGTATTTCTTTTTAATCTCAAGACTTACTATCTTATTATCAATGTTTATACTCTTTTTTTTTTCTTAGCACCTAATTCCAAAAGGAAAAAGAAAGAAATTTTGACAGTTTACATGTACTGTGCTCAGTTATTTTTGTATTTTATGAAAATTATGAAAATTAGAAAAAAACATTATACTCCCCAGAAGCAGTTGATAACCAGAAGTCACAGACATATAGAGTGAAAGAAGATGGGTGGTTTTCATACATAATAGAAGTATCTGAAAGATAGCAGCAGCCACAGCAAGAAACAGAGAAGAACACTGATCCCACAGTGGAGGTAACAGAACAAAATTTATAAACTCATAGCAAGTGATGAATAAATACATCTACTCATCCTACAAATTTGATGTCACATGCATTAAATGTGCTGCAACCTGTGAAGCAACAACATCTAAGTAATACCCTGCTGCTGTGGGACAGAATTAATATCACGTCAGGTACGGATGGGTTGTTGAGGGACAAAACTAGGACTTTGTTCTCTAGACAGTTTGTTGGGAGGCCTGAAAGGCAGGAGGTGCTTTTTTAACATATAGTTACCATACATCTTTGGTATTTGAGCATAGTATGGGCTTTTGAAGGATTCTGAACACCTTACCCAATTCCCTGGGAACTAGACTCCTTCCAGATGAAGCCGAACTGTCAGATGCAGTTCAACCACTTTTGGTATCCATCTGTATATGTTCCTGTTAACCACTCTGGGAGCTATGCTCTCAATATATAGTCAGCAATATATTGTATTAGGAAAGTGGACTGACCTTGGTGGACTGAAATGCATGATGTTTCTAAACACTGGTAATTAATTAGAGTTATTTGGCTTTGTTATTTACTAAATTTGTTAGTTATATTGTTAATGTTTAACCATAAACCTCCTGCTAACATCTCTACAGACCTCAAAATATCAAATAAATAAAGTTAGTTCCATGGGATAATTCTTATAGTTTAGTTGCCAGGTTAGAATATGATTGTGCTGTACCTGCTGAACAGGCAACTTTTGGGGCTAAAGCAGAGGGTTACTATCTCTGTGGTTTCTTTATAGCTTCTAGGAGGAAACTTGGGACTTTCTTGCTCTGAATATCTTTCCAAAGGCCTCTACCATTATCTGTACACAAAGCCCAGGCAAAGTAGCTCCCTAAATATATCAGATGTGCAAAGTGAACCCCCCTCAGAAGGTCATCCCGGTATTGGAAAGTCATCACTCCCACTGGTAGTGAAAGGGCAGTGAAGACATGCATGAACATAGATCATGCTTCCATGCTGAAAGCCATTTCCTGCCAACAGACAGGAATATCCAGTCTTGAGGCTGCCAAGGGCTCAACCCAGCCTGGCCCAACCAGGACTCAAATAAAGGATGTTGCCAGCAGCAAGTTAGAACAACAGGACTTTTCACATGCACAAATGCTGCCAGAACAGGTCCTAAATTGAGGGGGTGAAATACAGTGGTTGAACTGTATGTAGAATATAACACAAGGAAAATACCTATTACGGGTTACTTAACAGTTCTAAATGGAGAGGGCTTTTTCATTAGTTTGTAGCTTTTCTTCACTGCAGAAAGATCTGTGTTAAACTACGCTTACCCAGCATGAGTAAAACTAATGTCATCTGTCTTGAGCTGTCAAAGTCAGAACTCCAGCTGCACGTGGCTCCCCTGGACAGACAACGATAAGAGATGGACCCCTGAAGAGGATTATCTGGCCTGTGAAATATATCTTATTTGTCTGGAGATTCCTCCAGAGCTTTCTCTGATGATATTATCAGGCACCAATGTTAACTGTGTTCCTAAATGACAAATCTGGTAGGTATGACAAATTCAGGAGTAGATTGTGGTTTACTCTTCACTGTTATTGTAATAAACATAACCACATTCATTGAAGAGAACTAGAATTTTTTCTGAAGTACAGGAAGTTTTCTTCTGCTTATCTGCAATATTGTTGAAATTCCCATTGCCCTCCAGGTGAAATGGGATCCAGTGTCCAAGCCTGTTAAACTGCAATGCTGCCATTGAAATCTATAAGAATTTCCTACACCTGGCGACTCTGTGTTCTCCTAATCCTGTTTCTTAGCGTCTGAGATCCAAACACAATAAATCACACAAGCACTTTAACCTTTATCTAGAACTGTATAAGCAACTGGATAAACAATCCTCTCTTTTTCCAGTCATGAAAATCTTTTCAAATTCCCTCCTTCTTTCCTTCCTGACTACAGAGAGGACCAGGTACAAATAAACAGAATATCTGTGGCTTATGTTTGTGAATGGTCTCATCAATTTTGCTTTATAGTGCTCTAGTCTATGAATATTTTCACATAATTACATACCATCATATTGTTGCTACAGTTTTTCTTGTGTCTGCATTTCGAAGAGAAAGTTTCATGTTTCATTAATTGCTCTATCTCCTTTTTTCAATATTTTTAGATCATTGTTTTGGAAAAGTTGCTCTGAGATCACTGGTTTTTCACAACACAGCTGATTCAGCAATTAATGTTGCTTCCAAATTGTTAAAGCTTTCATGATGAAGCATTTACAACTGAAATAGCACAAGTTCAGTCAAAGTCAGTTAGCACAGCAACTGCTGTTCAGTGTCGTACTGTTTTTCTCTTTTTCTTCTTTCTCTTTTTCTTTTTTCTTTTCTTTTCTTTTCTTTTCTTTTCTTTTCTTTTCTTTTCTTTTCTTTTCTTTTCTTTTTTCTTTTCTTTTCTTTTCTTTTCTTTTCTTTTTTTTTCTTTTCTTTTTTTTTTTTTTCTTTTCTTTTTTTTTTTCTTTTTTTTCTTCTTTTCTTTTTTTTTTTTCTCTTTGTCCTGAAATGACATCTTGACATACTTCTTTTTTTTCTTTTTTTTTTGGAGGGGCAGGGAGGGGTTGTCAATGTGCTTATTTTTTTTCTTTTAACATATGTATCTCAACAAACTGAAATTCAATTTTACAGGTAATCCTGCAGACTTCTTCTTTTACGACACTTCTCATTTTATTTTATAAATCAGCTTTGCCAACTCATTTTCACTGAGTAACATCTGACAGAAATGTATCTTCTGAAAGAGTAAGGAAAAAACAACGGCAATTTAGGGAGCTATGGATATAATTAAAGTGTCTTGCATAAAATTAATAGATGACCCAATTTAGGTAAGACTTATTCTGAAAGAACAATTTTTGAATTTGAATTCTGAGTTAGGACACAGCTCTACCCACAAATATTTGCATTTATTCCAGCCCTGGAACACAAGGGTCTGGAGACAGCAGTATTTCCATTTATAATTGCCCGACCTTGAAACAAGCAGGTGAATTTCAGTCCTTCAATGACATTTTATTTATTTGTACTACATCAACAGCTCATAACCACAATCCCTACTCATGGTAGCTCTACGACAACAGCAGGACCACAGGAGGTCATATGCTGGTACAACTTTTATTTCAGGGTTTTTGCCATTTTCATCTTATGGAATGAATACCATTTTGGAAGTGATAAACAAAAAGAAACAAGAGTAGCAAGCTAAAAGAGATCCAGATAAACATTTTGGACAGCTGTTAAAATACAGTTTCTCAGGGCAGAATTGCTTTTGAGGCAGTCAGTGGAAATACCACAACTACAACATGATTCCTTTAGCTTCTCTGTCTGTATTTTCAAGCTGCCCAATATATTTTGAGTACATTTGAAATGAAGTTGTGTTTTATTAGATTAAAAAATAGTCAGATGAACTATATAAAAAGGGTGTAAGTAACTGAGATACCTGGAGGTCAAGGGAAAAATAAAAAGCCTTATTTATTGTCAACATATTGCAAAAATTTCAGAGCTTCTCTGTATATTCACATAATCTTTAATAATTATTCTCAACTATATCTTAGAAATATGAATTGGAGAAACTTCTTCGAGCATCTAAAATAATCCCTGTATATTATTATCTTGTCTATATGAGATGAAGGTCACCATGTTCTTTTTTGTAAGCTTGGTAGGCTATTGCAGCTTTACTAGTCCTGCAATACAGAGGTGCAGCCTCCCTTACATCCAGCCATCAGTTTCTGGCACTACAACACAGTGAGATCTGCTCAAGCCGGAACAAAAGTTTACAAGAAGAAATAATGTTTCTTAGAGCTGCTTGTGGCACTGAAGTAGTGTTGGTCTGTGATGGTATAATGTAGTTATCATTAGAGGGAACGGTGGCATTATGCCAGTCGCTGACAAAATCCCATCTAGTTGAATCCTCCCAGTATGTGATGGGGGAAAAAGAGGAATGAGTTGTTGAACTAGGATGGGTACCACAACTACAACTGCTTCCTTCCCATGTGCCTGGTTTACTTGACTGGTTCCAATAAAAGTAGAATAGTTGATTTTCACAACATATATATAATTTGGTTAAGGTAAAAATGTAATATCAAATTGTATTAAATTACTCCAACTATCACTGAGAGTAGGGGAAGAAAATAAAAACAGAAACTTGGCGTTGTTACACAAGCTTTGAAAAAGGCCTGAAGGGATGCAGGGTCTACTCAGGCTCTTAAAATACCTGTACTATTTTGGTGAATGGTGCTGTACAGAGCAAGTGAAAACTGAAAAAAATTAATGCATACAAGATCAAAGGGAATGACTATACACAAAAACTAATATTTTCTAATAAGGCTGAAAATTAGTAGTCCTGGCAGTTGTTTTTTATTCTTATAAGAATCTCAAGAAAACCGTAATTTATGGCATTTGTTCCCACTGCTGGCCATATTATCAGAACAGCTAAGGTTTTTTTTCTTTTTCTCCTTCTTCACTACTTTGAATGAAGCATTTGAATGACTGTTTCCATTTATATCTGGTAAGTACTGTTTCACATAGAGCTTTTTTCCCCCTGCTTTGTAATTCACCCACATCAAACTAAAAATACAATAAAGGCATGCTGTTCTTTTAAAACACATTGTGACGCTGGGCTAACTCCCACTGCCATTTCTCTTTAACACAAGTAATTATACTCTTCAACTGCCCTTTGACTCTCTGTGGACCAAGGGCAGTCCTGAATGGAAATGAACCTAATTAATTCTGTTCACTGGAGTGGAGTCTCTTAACCATGGAAAGGCAGCTTGTTTTCATAGGTTTGTGCTGTTAGCTCCAAGCAGTTGGATCTGTTTTTCCTTTCTATGTTGTTCCTGTCAGCCCTGATATCTTGTCTTTGCAAATGGCATGTTCAGTGTGAAGAATGAGTCCAAATCTTCATACAGAACTGACTTTCCACAAGGAAACTGGCAGATTGAGCATGTAAAAATTCTAAAATCTTTTGAATCCATGTATGCAAATGGTAAGACCAGGGCCTGAAGCACAAGTTTTAGCAAAGCACTGAAACACATGTTTATTTAAGCATATTATTGTGACTAGCTACTTTCTTTTCAGTGTTTTACCACAATGCAATTCATTAAATTAATTGTGAATGCCTGAAGATGGGAATTATTTGCAACAAATAGTATTAGCCAAGTATAGAATTAAAAACAAAAGCAAACCACCAAAACAAGGCCCAAAAGTTGTTTGGAATCTGATAAATATAAATATTATTTTATCCAAGATAGATCTACTGATACAACCTGAGATGATACAAATATGGTTATATTGTTTTAATACATGTTAATTCTCTGCTTTCACAAAAGGATGGGGATAAACTCTTCCATATCTGTTTATCCTTGATTGTTGTTTTAGGTTTTCTGATTCAAAACTGGAATTGAACCCCTGAATATATTTAAAACACTGCTAATATAAAGGCATTTTGAATTGAAGCTGCTCTATTTTGCATTCCATCACTCAACATTTGTTGAGGGTTAAAATGGCTCCAAAACATAAGGCTCAAGTTCCAAACCCTGCTGCAATGAATATTACATATTTTATATACACAGTTTTTAAATAGCAAATGTAACATCACACAGGTCAGGCCAGCAACTGTTTTTGGCACTTTTACAAGGCATCTCCAGCCTTAACTTATATACTTGACAAAGATTGGAGAAAGTATTTCATTTAGTCTTCCTCATGTATGTTCAGCGCCAAATAATATGTTTACTTCTGCATTTGGCTGCTTTCTTTGTGTTTTTTTTATTTTTTTAATCATGTTTTAGTTTTTTCTGGAAAAAAAAAGAGGTGATACTCCCACTGGACATGGTAGTCAGAAACGCCAGAAACAAGATATTTTAAGGTGGAGAATACATTGCCTAATCTTTAAGTAATGTCTAAAATCATGAAATATTTTTAGAGTCAGAATAAGTTCAATCATTTTCACATTTTCTCATGCCTAGCTGCACTTTGGGATTCAGAGAGGAATAGAAAACATTAATCCCAATTTAAAGTATGAGTGATTGTTCTCATAGTATTTCAAATCCAGAAGGAAGTAGCAAGTACTGGAGATCCCCCTGGGGAAGCCTGTTCTCAGGAGATTTCAGTCAAGATCTGAACTTGTACCAGTTGGATATCTGCAATTTTTTTAGAATTACCTGAAAGGTATCAAACCTATCCAGGTCCCCTAACTAATATATGATTTCATTTAGGTAATAACTTTCTGATTTCTCTAGCTATACTCTGTGGGACTCTAAAAGCATTAGGACTTATTCTACTGGAGTTTTTATGGTATATCCATAAGCATGATGTAAGTTTAGGTGGAAGTGCCATAATGCAGATTATGACATCTTAGTAGGCCATGTAACTCCGTTATGTTAGGAGAGGTGGTTCTCAGTTCCAGCTGTTATCAGGCTTCTGTTCTATTGCAGAATAATTAATGAAACAGAGAGACACAAAAATTAAATTTCCACTAAATTAAGTATTTAAAAGAAAGCTTTCTTACTTATGGAAGCCTTCTTTGTAAAAAGCCAACTTTCAGTACCACGCATTTAAGTCAAGGACAGTGAAAAGCAACTAGCACTCAACACAGGAATTCAAGCTTCAAAGGGTTATCCTGAATTGGTTCACTGACAGAAAATTATCCAAGCAAAGGTCAGGCACTCATTAAACCTTATCTGAAGCCAAAGTTATATGTTATGGTTTATTGCCTCAAGTACCAATTAATAAAGAATTAAAGAAATGAAAAACCAGTGATTCATACCTTTGCTGGGAGAATACTCATACTTCAGAATAATGCGAAAATATTAATAGTCATTTTAGTCATGTACTATTTTATTAGGCACTTAACTCTGTAGGCTTTATCAAAAGATATATGACATTCATTTTTAACAAAATCCTGAGGAGATTTGGAGAACATTTACTCAAAATCTAATAAAGTAGATTTGAGAGATATTTTCAAATAGAAGCCTTAAACACAGGCATCAATTATTAATGAAGAAAAAATGCTTAAGAATAAATGGATATAAAGAGGAGTTGAAATATCACTGTGAAACTGTTTCTGTTTCAAAAGCTGAAACAGAAAACGTGCTGCAGCAGTATACAAGAGCACTAATGTAGTTTGCTCGCAAGAGGACTTCTAGCAGGCTTATTTTTATCATCACAGCTATTTCCTTAGTTTGACTGAGTATAGACATTTCTTCTCAGTGTTCAGCGACTTAAGTGCTCCACACACTTGCTCCTACAACTGTGTTCCAAATAGTTTTATTTCTTATTATTTTCAGCAGCAGCATATGCTCCTAACCACCTAAGGCTGTGAACTGATGCCCTTTAGCATGTTAAACTGAAAATACGTTTGCACCTTCAGATGCCAGCAAAGTTGCATCTGTCACAGAGTGCTTTCCATTGTCCTTGTTATCTGTCATGTTAAGAGCTGGAAAACAAAAGTCACGGATGATTCTGAATGAAAAAGAGGTGGCAAAACTAATGTCCAACCAGAGAAAGAAACTTGAGAGTGCAGATAATCTCCTAGGTCAAATAACAGTAACAGTAAATGCCTGGCCTCAGTGAAGACAGAATAAGTGTGTGTAGAAAAATAAATTCTGAAAACTGACTCTTCAAGCCTGAGCATGCATAACCTGACTTCTTAATCTGGTAACAGGACTCTTACACCACTTAAAATTTTTCCATTCTCTGTCTATCCAAAGCATGAGTTTTCTATCATTGTAGTGTTAGCTGAGCTCATCACGGAAAAGCCTATCTCTATGATTACACAGGTTTTGAGTGCCTGACATATAGTCAATCACTGTTGCCTCTTTCTGCTTCTAATCTGCAGAGACACACAGCACTTTGCAAAATATTCTGCACATTTACATGAGAAATCGGCTATTTTTGCTTATTTGTTTATATCTCTCTAGCCATGATCTATAGATTTGAGGGATCAGCTCCCAGAAATTTCTTACATTCTTTCCTGGCCTGTTCCATACAGGAATACTTCTACAGAAAAAATTACAATAAATGCTGACAAACCAAATGGTGCAGATCCAAAGTTCCTTGAACTCAACAGGGGAATTTTCAACCATTTTTAAATTAGGTTCCTGGATTTTATTTAGACGGAGCTCATTGTTCTCTATAGTGTCAACGCTGCATTGGTTAAAAAAAATAAATTAAATAATAAAAACAATTATGTTTCACATAATTCAATCTCAGAACACACTTTTGTTGGTAAGATTGTCGAGTGTATAGCAAAAGATCATGATTCTTCTTTCCCTGAAACACATGAATTGGTTTCTCACTCAGGGTTTGACTTTTTTTGACTAAGTATTCTGTAGACAGAATAGGTCTGCAGCAAATCCAGAGTCATCTGTCCAGGTAAGTGCTGATGAACTCTGGCTGATCTGATACAGGGATTCAGAATAATATATTCATATATATACATATATATATATATATAACCACTATACTAAGTGCTTGCTTTACGTTGCCTGAGGTGGTGAGGTGTAGCAAATTTTTCACCATTAAGTCTAACTTCCAAATGGAAAGCCTGCCATCTTCTCCCATGCAGCATCACTGTGCTTAAAAGCCAAGTGCCACAGACACCTGTTTCACGTGACCAGATACTGGCACACTGGAGTACAACTTTGCATTTCAGAAAGGAGAATGAGAGGCATCACTGATGGATGCATATCTAACCCTGTGTTTGTCTGGTGATAAGATTCACAGGGCCGAGGACCAGACAAGACGGTTATATAAGCTCATCTGACCTGTAAAAAAAGACCACTGGAATCCCTACATAAATCCTGTACTAAGCCCTAAAATCTCTTGCTGAGCTAGAAAACATTATTTCAAGGGATGAGCAAACTTGGTTTGGACTCTGAATAGCTGTGTACAGCTGACAAATAACTGCTCCTCGCTGGTAAAAAAGCCCACCCTGTTTTCTGTTGTCCAGCTTCAATTGCCAAGCCTTGCTCTCGTGCCTGTTGCAGGATGTCACTGACAGCAGCTTTATAACTAGTAAGTCTGTGTAACCTCAGCAGCCTCTGCACTCAGCGCCATTAGCATTCTATAAATTCAGGGTAAAAACTGGAATAAAACTTCCATTTTCAGCAATTCCTGCGTGCTGGAATTCACATCTTAACATGGAGATGAAGTGGTTCCATGTCTGCTTTCCTGAGAAGGAAAAAGCATAGAGATATGATATACTTTTTCAGGCACTGGGTACAGTCAGTTCCTTAAGAAAACTTTTAGGCTTTTTTATGAAATTAGAAACACTTACTGGTCTCTTGTGGTTTGTATTTTTATAGATTTCAAATAATAGGAAACAAATGTGCCTTTAAAGGAGGAACTAATTGTTATAAATTAACCTCTGAAGTATGTTTAAATATTTCTCTTTTAATTTGTGCAATAAGGGAACAATTTAAAAGGTTTAGCAGGGTGCCTGCCACTTCTCTCCTCTGTAGGAGGAAAACACATAGTAGCATATGCCAAGCCTTATTCTTTTCCAAATGCTAACATGAGTGGATGTCAAATCAAATCTCTCATAGAGGCAGAAATGCAGCTGCAGGTATTTTGTTTCTTAAAATCCTTCTGTTACTGGTCTTTCTGTTTCTATGTTTAATTTATTTCCTCAAATTAATTAAATTTTCAACCCAAGATATAACATGGGGATATGCATATGGGTACACAGGAATTCCTGTGTGCAGACATTTTTTAGTCCCTTTATTATAGTATTTGAATATTTTGCCAAAGGTGTCTCTGTGAAAATATATTTTTTTTAAAAGGTAAAAAAAAAAATGTGTCTGACCCTTGATATTTTAAGACATGTCTCATTTCGCTTTCTGTATGTATTCTAAAGGAAGGAGGAAAAAAAGAATATTGTTATAACCTGGTAAAAAAAATAAAAGAGGATATTGTTATAACCTGGTCTTTGCAACAGATCTTATTTCTTTCCATTTTCTGATTGTGTGCTATTTGGTATTCTGTAGAGTAATTTACAGGAAAATGCGAATCAGATCTTTGTTCTTTATTTTCTTTCTCTTCTGGCTTCCAGTTACTGAAGTCCTAGGTTTTATTCCATGTTTGTTTTTAGAAACCTACCCAATAAATATTTTTTCCTGTAAAAAGGAATACATTTTATCTGATTTACAAAACACAGACCTGTGAAGCTGAAACCATTGAATGCAGATCCATTAAATCCCAAGGGATGAGCTAGAAAGTGCTATATGATTTCAGAGTTCTTCTCTGAAGACAAAGACATTCCTGACTAACAATTCAAATTTGGATATTTAGCACCAAGCATGTACAGCAGCAACAACCGGATTTTTGTCCTTGCTCCTCAATTGTGTATAATTCCCTGCACATTTAAAGGATTACACACTGTTTATGCATCATGCAATCTCACTGCATCCTGTTTCCTTACAGTACTTACTCCTGCTGCTAAAAGGAAAATAGTTTCAAGAATCCTCTTTTGGTGCCAAAGCTGCTGCTACTGGATGAACACATCCTGCCTGCAGTACTGTGATTGATCCCTGAGATCTCTGTATCCAACAGGAGTTCAAAAGAATTCTACTGTTGAAAGGACTAAAATTGGTATTCCTTTAAGATTTACTGGCAAACTAAAGCTCCTTCATGTAACACAGATACTGCTCTGCCTTTAAACTCGACAGCACACCAAAGTGACACTGAACAAGTTCAAACTTTGAATGGCCTTGACAGCACACTGCACCATAAGACTGGCATTTCCTAGCTCAGAATTGTCCTTAGCTCATGAGCAATAGCTAATGTCACTGAACTTAGCCATAGCTTGCAGCTCCGCTCTGAAGCAGGACCTGTATACTTGGGACACATTCAAAATAATAAATTCTAAATAATCTAGCACACAGCAGCTCTTAGCAGTTACTGTTAAGGCCACCTTTGCAGCTTGTCAAACCCCATTGCCTTTAAAAGCTCAGTTCTGCTACTACAAAGCACAATTCATACATCCATATAACCTCTTGCAGGGCTTGGTAGGCTAAAAAGATAGGCTTTAATAGATTGCTTTGAAGAGTGGAGAATAGAAAGGTTTTCCTGCAACAAAGACCTTTGTAGGTGATATATGAAAGCTGGGATTACAACCAACCTTAAGAGAAATAGGCGTTTAGACTAGAGAGACATCATTTTTATAGCTTACTTTATAAAAGAATCTCATGCTCCATCCACACACACAAGTGTTTCACCTTCTCTTTTTAATTGTCTCAGCTTCTCTTTTAATTGTCTGTTTTCTGGAGAGATAAAAGATTACAAAATGCATTATTTTCTATGATGGTCCAAAGTACTTTGAGGGTGCAAAAATTAAATATTGGTGAATTTAAACATATCTGTTACTAAGAGCTTTTGACCCGGTATTGGCCATATTGCTAGTTTTATGTAACAATCTTCCACAGGGTATCATAGATGAAACCTAGTGTTATTCTTCCACCAAAATCCAAGATGATTTTATTTCAAGGAGACTGCTACATCACTAACTGAACAACCAACATGCAATATAAGCATGTATGTCCATGCATAACATATTGAACTGTAGTCAGCACAAAGACAGACCTCAGGAACATACTGGTTAGTTCTAGCTATACTCTCTTCAGTGAATTCTGAACCTTCGGAAACTCAACTAGATTGCAGAGATTAATATGATAAAAAATGAAGTTTTCCCCACAGAGTACATTTCACTGTCAAGCAGGAGGCCAGCTTTGGGACGTTCAGGCCAGGGCCAATTTACAGCAGAAATGGAAAACTGCTAAGGAAAATGTCTTCTTTTTATTCATAAATGTAAACCATGATGCCTATCCTTCCATGATTACACTCCAGGCAATACCACAATGCTCACTGCTTTATTCCATTGTTTGCTGTGTAGTCACAGATGCTCTTGTCCCATGCTCCACACAACTTGAATGCAATAATATTATATTGTGTTCTCATTGCACAGAGGAAAGCTGATAATCATAATGTCCCTTGAGGTACATATTTACATAGTTTCTAATTAAACAGTATATGTTACTCAACAGATTCTTTTTGCAAGTCGGTTACTTTTAAAAAAAACTTTTCCGTTTCATAAATGATTTCTTTTCAATTTCTTCCACAACATTATTGAATGGGTTTTTTAGATTGATTGATCCCTAGTGGATTTTACTGAGAATTAATCACTGTCCCTTTTGGGGAAGTGGTTTCATCCAGTCACTAATTCTCAGCAAGACATGCTGGCCAAGGTCATTAATATCTTTGGATTTATAATCCTAGAGGGAAAAAAAAACAAAGTCTAATTTCTGTATGTCCTGCCACCATCATACTGAATATTTCCATTCATTTAGGGAAAGAGACAAAATTTGTTTTCATTCTGGTTGAAGCTACCCCTACTTTGGAGGCTGCTAAAATAACCCATTAGTAATGATTTACAATAATAAATACTCTCTTCATTTATTAGAAAACAAAATAATAACAAGGGGGTCAGAAGCATTGGATTCACTTTTCCAAGGGAAATATTAAGTCACAGAGAAGATGAAAGAACTATTTAAGGCATAGTATAGGAAGGCAATAGTGGCACACCTGGGAGTAACTCTGAAGCTTCAGGATTTATCTACTAGCCATGAAAGTCCTATGTACTAAGATTAGGGAACTCTAGGCCAAAGTCTTTAACCCGCTGGTAATTTTCTACAGGATATTTAATATTGTGTCATTCTTGTGATTTCTGCCACAGAATTCTGTAAAGTAATTTTAAATCTATGAAATAGCCAAAAGAACAAATGTTTGTGTTTTGGCCAAAAGTCAGAGAAGAGCTAGGGGTCCTGACTTCCTCCTAAATAAGAATCTGATGCCTTAGAATCTCTTTCGGGATGTCAGAAAAGGAAATTCAAATCTCCTCACAAATGAATTTGAACATGGATTTCATATTTCTGAATGAAATACCTAAACCAAGAGGATGATGAAACAAGGTTTCTTCCTTTCTCAGATCTATTCATTTAGCAGAAGTCTCTCCATTATTCACTGGCCCAATTAAAATCAAAATAATAACAACAGACTGGTGGATGTGGTATTCATGCCCTAGTTCCAAATTTTGCATTGGTGATTATGTATAAAATCCAGACGTGGTCAGAGAAGAATGGCAGAACAATTCACTGCTTTCTCCTAAGATGCTTCCATAGTGTTCAGTCTCAGTAATAATGAGTCAAATACCCTAACTTCAAGTCTTTGGTAAAAAAAAAAAAAATTGGGTTCTCTGAATCCATTGTGAAACTGCTGCCAGTGTCAAGCCTCTATTTTAAAAATAAACTTTTAAAATCAAGACTCTAGGCAAAAGCTTATTTGCACATCCCTATAACAATTTCTTCAGATAGCCAATTTTCTCAATCAAGATTACTTTAGACAAACAGAGGGATTTTGTGTAGGATATCTTGCTTCCTTGATGATTTCTAAACTTAGATGTTATAGATAGCAAAAGTCGTTTACTATTTGCAACTTGTTGCCCCAACCACGTTCAAAATATCTGTGTGTAGGTATAGTAGAGCTCTGCAAAAGGAGTAGTCCCTTGCTGAATGTGAAGCATAAGGAGTCAGATAATACACAAAATGGTACATTGTAGCAACATAAAGGTGATGCTGAAGAAAATTTATTTTTCCACTCTATCAAATAGGTTATAGAGTATTTTATTGCACATCATAAAACTGTATTCCAGCAAAAGGCAGTTACCCCACTCTTCAAGACTGGTATAAAAGACTTTAGTTCAGTTCCATCTTCATAAATTACTTCAGTATCATGAAAGCCCTGTACATCACCTCAGTAAAAATACCTTTGGTCTTGCAAACTTGAGGAGGAAAAAAGTTGAAAAATAATAGATCACTTTCAAAAGAGTATCTGTGCACTTCTGATTTCAAAAGAAGCTGCAGACTAATTGTTAAGTCATCAGGGACAGATGTACTTCAGGCACTTCATAACTGGAGCTCTGAAAGAGTAGTCAGGTAAGAAAAAGCCCAGAGATGCAGAATGGGTCAGAAGAACTATGCATTATCTCTCAAAGCTTAACTCGCAGTTGCAGTTCTGGAAAGATCCCTGCCCTGCAATGCTCTGTGATCCTGCTTTCCCCTCCCAGTTCCCATCTTGGAAAGAAATTGACAAGCTCTGTTTGGGAATGGGCCAATTTTGGAATAGCTGAACCCGTCCCTCCAACCTTTCTGCGGGCAGCAGACGCTTTAGATGGAAACCAGACATCAGATTTTGGAGCTGAGCAGAGCAAAGCAATTTGTCCTTGGGCCAGGGCCTGCACTCCCGCCATTCTGCCCAGCCCCTGTGGCCCAGGCCCAGCCTGGCGGGGCACGGTGCCACCCACCCTCACGCCCATTGGCGGCATCGCTCAGACATCACTCAGACTTCGTTCAGTCATCGCTCAGACACTGCTCAGACATCACTCAGACATTGCTCAGGCATCGCTCAGACGTCGCTCAGGCGTCATCATTCAGACATCGCTCAGACCGCTCAGACACCACTCAGACACCGCTCAGACATCGCTCAGATATCGCTCAGACATCACTCAGACATCACTCAGATATCGCTCAGACATCGCTCAGACATCACTCAGGCGTCATCATTCAGACATCGCTCAGGCGCCACTCAGACATCACTCAGACATCGCTAAGGCATCGCTCAGGCATCACTCAGGCATCGCTCAGACATCGCTCAGACATCGCTCAGGCGCCACTCA
>VZRQ01004617.1:1393992-1473407 GCA_013397975.1 Machaerirhynchus nigripectus
CTCAGACACCGCTCAGACATCGCTCAGACACCGCTCAGACATCGCTCAGACACCGCTCAGACATCGCTCAGACATCGCTCAGACATGCTGCCATCGCGCGGGCGAGGGCGGCACTGCCACCGCGGCCACCGGGCTCCCGGTGCCCCCTCCCCTCTCCGCTCCCGGCTGGCATGTGAGCTCCGAGCACTGAAACCAGACCCCGCTTAAAGATTAATAATCCTCAGCAGCACACAAGGTTGTTACAGTCCGATATTGTTCATTTTATCCGTGTGTGTTCCCAAATGCTTCCCGATGCTGTCCCCTCTGGGGAGCCGACAACAGTGCAGGGCACGGGGCCACCACCAGCCTCCGGGCTGGCAGCAGCTGCGCGCTCAGAGGCGGGTGCTGAATCTGAGCAGAAACGAGGTTTCGGATCTTGATTTTAGGTAGGCTCATATCTAACTGGAACGTGAAGGACCTTATGCCAGAAGGCATACTCGTGTAAGTTTAATGCCCGAGACGCAGGAACTAGAATATGTAGCTGGGCTGACTGGGAGCACTGGGTAAGGCACTGAAGTGTGACTGTCATTATAAATGAGCTATACGGAGTGGTCTTCACGATGAGACAGTGGTTGTTTTAATTGGGATTACTAAATAATTTTCTAGTCCTCTGCTAAGAGGTGGATATCTTTAATTTGTGTAATCCACTGCAGTTTTTCTATGGATATGGGCAGAATGTTCATCCATGTGTGCATCTGTAAGCAGAGAAGAAAGGGCTACCATAAGAATTCCTTATACCACATATACCAAATTAGGGTGCATCAGTTTGTGGCACCTCCTCACTTCAAGCAAGATGAAAAATGTACTTCAACAAGGGAGATTAAATCCTTTCTTTCCATTTTTGCCCCTCCCATACCAAAACACTTACAATTTCAAGCTTCACCAGGACTAATGGCCAGTTTTGCCACTTGCTATTAAGTTATTTCCTTTTGTCATGACTTGCTTTCAACATCTGCTAAACGGGCCTAATGAAATGTACCTCATTTGTCAACAGTTCTTAGTGTTACTTCAGTAATTGTAAAAAATATGGGTAGGACATGATCTGAGTCATAACACCTAACTGGGATGCAATCTGACCTCACCAAATTCAAAGCAAGCTCTAATTGAATGAAGGATGAAGGCTGTGTCGCGCCTGTGCCAAACAGCTAATGCAATTAGTCATTCCTTGTTTAATGCTTTGAGAATAAAAAGCACTTCTATTGCTCAGTACTGTTACAATAAGTGTTTTTCAAATGCAAGGAAAATAAGACTGGGGGCAGAAAAAGAATCATCAAAATATTCAAGCTTGCATTTTCATCCAGAAACAATACAGAAAAATGTTGAAGGCAATTAAAATCATCCTTAATTTCTATATTTTTCCTGGTACAAGTGGAGTTCTGTATTTGTCCATGTTGAAGTACTATTATAGCAAGTATATTTTCAGGTCGAATTTCCGTGTTACAGATGGCTTTGAAATAGTTCAGTGGGTCACATTAGCAAAAAAATGTACCACAGGTATCTGTCTAACCTTCCTGTGCCTTAAATGATTTCCCAGTAAGCCTCCAAGAGTGTCTACTTTACCTACTGTCTTTCATTTTCTCAAATGAAATATATTTATTGAAAAGCTGGTAGAGAACAGCCAAGTGTGAAGCACTAGTCTTGCATAGGGTTAGTTGAACCACTTCAATAAGCAAAACAAATCTCCCTTTACCCATCCCCACATAATATTCAGTCAATTTTCTAACAGAAGTCATTTGAAAATTCACTAGGCTCTGAAAACCTTAATTCTGCAGGTCAGAGCCTGTGATTGTCTAAACACACTCCTGACTGGTCTCCTCAATGTAATTCCAGCTACATGCCCCAGCATTGAGTCTAAGCTCAGTAGTTTTATTCACTCCATCAGGAAACAAATCCAAGGATACTTCAGCATGAAAAATGAATCAAAACAGCCTCAGATTTTCAATATCAACAATGCCCATACAAACAGGGGGAAAAATATCAGATGTTGAATAATGATGGGAAAAAAAGTCACCAAGAAATAAAAAGCAGGAACTACTAAAGGATAATTTGTGAAGACAAATATATTGAATTCACTGGAAACATATTGAAACTCTCTATATCATCTCTCAAGCCTGACCAGCTGAAAATGAAGTCCACTGTCACCTTTTTCTAGCACTGGAGCATAATTTTACTCTCCTACATGGTCAGTGTGTGGGTTGTTCCACAATGTCTCCGATTGCATGGCATAACCAGAAGTGACTGACATCGGTAGACACTGCAAATACCAACAGCCACTACAGGAGATTAACTCAGGGAAATACTTCAAGGATTCAAGAAATTTTTTTTAACGTCTTCTAATCTGAGGGAACAAAACACTAACCCCCCACAAAGATTTTGCTGGCCCAAGTAATAGCCTCTCTTTACCTTTAAGAGAGCAACAGCATATATGTTTTGGGCTCTTGTATCAGATTGTGATATAACAAAAGAGGAACAGTTTGTAAGTCCTTTTTTCGAACTAGTATCCTGTAAGCCTAAGGTATTCAATTCTGGATTTGGGAATGGGTGAGGGGGGAGGAGAGAAGGCAGATGAGCCAGGAAAAAAATGGTATTCCCACTCTGTCCATGGAGGAAAGAAAGTGTGGCTTCCTTCTCCTTCTTTTTTAGCAGGAAGGATTTTTTGGAGAACAGTCCTTTGTGCATCACGCTGTTGGGCTGGCATCTCCTGCATTACTGTCACTCCTCTCAGTGTAGCAGAACATTGATTTCTGCACAGGGAGCTCAGTAGGAAAAAAAAGCCAGTATTCTATTAGACAAAGAAGAGCAGTGGTGAAGGAGCTGCAGCAAGCTTAGCACCCAGTGGATTTGAGCGTGTCCGTGTGTGTGTGTGTGTGTGTGTGTGTGTGTGTGTGTGTGTTAAGGGAGGGGCAGATACTCCATAGCTTTTCTCTGAAAGCATAAAGAAACCTACCTCTAGAGTAAAGGGAGAATAAGATATAGCCATAAAAATAAAAATAAAGGAGGTATTAGAGGGAAACAAACAGTAAACAAATAACAAATAGGAGAGGAATGAGGAAAATGAAAAAGAGAAGGAGAAATAGGAAAGGACTCTGGAACATGTCAGTAGAAAAGAAATAACACATTTTAAAAATCTCATTAAAACAGAGTTGTTTGATAACTATAAATCTGTAAGTAAGGACTTCTGAAATTCAGGACATTTATTTTACTCATTTGGAATGAAGTACTCAAGGCAATTTTTTTTTGCATTTCTCAGGATTAACAAATCAAGCAACATCATGAAAATATACATATTTCTAACCCATATCAGAGACATACAGCTGGTTTTTAATTTAAAAGAGTTCACTGTAAATAACTTCCAATTTTAGGATTTTGTCACATTACTTTTATCCCTGATGTACACATACATATGGTTTCTATAATACAGAAAAAGAAAACCAAACCCAATTTTCTCAAGAGTTAAAGGACTTGTCTTTAGGAGACTTAGATCCCCCAAACCCATCAGTACGTACTTCTGTATTTGCTTGTCAGAATCCAGAGGGTCCTGCAGCAGAACCCACCCTCAATAACTCAGCACAAGCACTTGTCTCTGTTTGGATGGAAGCTGCTCCATCTCATGCAGGTTGGCTGCAAGGAGAGCTCTCCTACAGATTCATGTTAGAACAAAGTGAATCAATGTACACCTGCTAAAGCTTTCCAGTTTATACAACAGCTATGTCAGTGCTCCTTGCACCTACAAAATTTACATTCAAAAAAGCCAAATTGCTCTGAAAATGCATCACAGTGTGAAATTCTTTCCAAGTCTTGTTGGTATTCAAAAACATAAAGTAGGAAAATGGAGTGTGAGAATTGGTAAAGCGCAAAACAAGAAAAAATTATTCTCTAAAGAAGACATATGTGGTCATGGCAAAAGGAAATAAAACCCCCATATATGCAGATATATATAGATATACTTCTTAAAGGGTATTAGAATATGTGTTGACAAAGGCTGTAGAAGATACGCTTAATACTAGAGGAGCTAGAAGTGAAAAAAATGCGTGGTTAGGGCTGCCTTCCAAGTCTGAATAACAACATATTAGCCATTCAGCTCTGCTGGAGCAACACTTGCAGTCTTCTGAATTATCTAAAGGGACCTGTTATAATCCAACTCGAATCCACCAGGTTAGTCGCCTAAATGTCTGAGAAAGAGGCAATGATATAAACTGCAGCTTTTTATGTATGTAAGTGAGCTTGTAATGAAGATTATAGGAAATTCTTATTGCATTTGTTGTTTCCTGCAAAGATGCACATGCTTGCCCTAATGGATTTGTGAGAACTCTTCTCCTCAGTCACTCTGCCAGCCAAGAGCATGAGGACAACCACATCAATCCCACTTAGCCCCATGCACCCACCTAGTCTCTGACACTGGCCAGTAGGTGCCTAGGAAAGCTGCTCAGAACAGGTTTGATACTTTATCAGAAAGGAGAGATGTGACCCATGTTCATCGTGAACCAAAATGCCACAATCCATGCATAAATAAATAAAATAAAATAAAATGTTCATGCAAAGAACAAAGCTGTCCAAGTCTGCAAGTTACTGAGTTATGATGAGTACTAGTTGGAATATCTTCTGGGAATTGGATCTCCCCTGGAAGGGAGATTCTAGTTGGGATTCCTGACCAGGTGGGACTCAGCAGGCTCCAAGTGGAGCTGTCACAGTTTCCTGGCTGGTTAAGAGGAAGCCATTAATTGTATAAAGGCAAGGTTGTGGACACTGTGAGGGATTTCACACCAAAAAAACCAACCAACCAACCAACCAACCAACCAACCAACTAACCAACTAACCAAAAAAGGCCAGTGAAAACAGAGAAAATGAAATTTCTAGGAGGTTCCGTATTGGTATTTTATTATTGATATTTTTAAGGGTTTATCTGTTTCCAGTCTTCTCAAGACTCATGCAGTAAATGGTAGGGATTTGGAGTTTGTTTTTATCTCACCACCCAATCATAAAACTTTATCTCACTTATTGGAGGTACAATACCAAATTCTTTCTTCATATATCAGGTTAGCCTAATAGGTGTGGCCTGTCAACCAGGCTTGCGTAGTGAAAAAAGTCAGGAGAGATGCATCCTCATGAAAATTGAAAATTTACTACTTAATTTAAAAAAACTGCAATTTTTTTCCTTTTTGTTAGTGCTAACTACAATGTTCTATACTAATTAAAAATGCACCTTTATTTACTCCTTATTTTTGTCCCTCTATATTTAGACATTCCAATATCTCAAGTGCTTTTTCACCTGCAGTGTGAATTGATGTCAGCTAGAACATCAGCTGCTCGACAAACAGTACATATACTTCAGAATCTAACTGAGGATTTAGGTGTCTAATATTGGAAGTGTCAAACATAAGAATATTTTTCAGTGTCATTGCTGCCAAAACCTGCATCATATGCAAATTCTCAGCAATTTACAGCTCCCATCCTCAAAAACTGGAACAATTTAGATGTAGAACTGTATACATTACAGAGGAATAAATCAAGTCTGTTAAATGCCAAGGAATCTCTGCTTCCATTGAAACAGCCAGGGATCATAGGAAGAGGAGTAGAAACAAACCATCTATGCATAGGTAGCATGTCACAGATTATAATATAGATTGTAAAGCTTTGACTTACCTCTGAGCTATACACAATTAAAAGAAAAAAGGAATTGTGGGTCGTATTGAGAAACCTCAGAAATTCCAACTCATTTCCTGAAAAGATGTCCCTCAAAGTGTCTTGGGCTACCCTCTGGATTATAAATGTTAGCATGTCCCCCAGGTCCTGTGTCAGAAGAGAGGAGTGAAACACCTTGTTTGAAAGGTGAAACACCAGATCTGAAACCCTTCTGGGGTGGTTGTTGAAACGCACTGCAGGGAAAAGAATTTTGGCAATCACCAAATTTACCTGAAAACAACAGAGAGGCTGGAGAATGTTAAGAGAGGACATGGTATGAGACTGTGAAGAGAAATAGCTCTCTGGATGACCCAGTTTTAATAGAGCTTTACTGAACTTCACAGATTAAGTCAGAGCACAATAAAAAGCTTATTAAATACAAATTAATTGATTTTATAGCCATTTCTATTTATCCATTAGACTAATCATCCTTCTCTCAGAATTCTGAGACCTCAAATATTTAAGTGATTGACTTTCTAGTGTATGATTGTGCCATCCTATTGTACTGACTATAGATCAGTTCGCTAATATATTTTTTATGTTACTTTGGATGACTTTGTTTGGGGTTTTTTTAATTATATTTCCATCTATATCTTCAACAAAGATTGGCCTTAGTTCTGTAATGCTTTTATACTAAATGAAATATTGCACCATTTGCTTAATGTCTAGGTATGTGGCCAACAGCTTGAAATGTAGTTCCTATAACAGGAACCAGTATCCCCCTCAGATCAGCTGGCAGGTGATCTCAGGCTTGTTTCAGACATTCCTGATATAATTATAGCAAATTTGCTAAGAATGAATACATGTCAGTTTAGTTTAATTCAGACATTTTAAGTCCTTAAATCTTGGAATGCATTTGCTCAGCATGCTTTCTCTACTCCATTATCCTGTTTAAACTGTTAAAGCCCTTGGCCACTCTTATAGCATAAATCAACATGCCAAAAGGCTATTCAAATCAACTAAACCTATTGTTGAAATTCCGTGTAACCTTTAGAGTGGTGAAGTCCTTTGTTCATGGATTTTTATAAGGAAAAACACATAAATATTAAAACTGTGCTCACACCATATTCCTAGGAAAAGAGAAAAATACTTCACATGCTCTTAAATGTAATTTTATTTAGGGAAACAAAAGCCTGGTAATTACATTTCTTCTATTCAAATGAATTTTTGTGTTTACCATGTTAATCTTTATGTCTTCCTATTAAAAACACAGAAGTTCTGCTGTTTTGAAATTCTGCTATGGTTTTTAGCATTTTCCTTTTTGAAAACTTTGGTATATCTTCCCCTGATTCTGTTGTGGTATTCATAGGTATCCAGCAACATGATATCTGAGGGGATAACAAAAGATGCTGTCAACAGCCTTTAGAAAACTTGGAGTCTTGAAAACTTGCTGCTTGACCATTGTACTTCTTTGATGAGCACTATGGGGATAAGCTATAAATTTGGCTTTTAACAGATGCTCCTATTGAAAAAAATAAGTACTAACTGCTGCTAACTTTACAATTTAAAATGCATTTTATTTGGCTTCCTGTCAAAGATCTTTTTCATGTGTCTTGGATGTATGGCTTTGAATTAGTTAGAAGAATATCTGTGTGGAATCCAAATCAGCTGCAATTTGAGAATATAAAATTAACTAAAAACCATGAGTTTTGAGACAAACAGACAGACTGTGTGGGTGGAGCAGAAAAATAATAGCACAGATGACATAAAAATACCTGGTTGAAAAGCTTTTCAGGTCAAAATTTTATCTGACATTGCTACCAAAAAATAATAAAACAAAACCAAAAACTGGTTTTGGAGGACATTTGATATAAACCATGTAAGATCTCAGAGAAAATGCATTGGGTTCTGTTGAAAACTCCATGAGTTTTGGGGTTCTTCTCTGAAAACCTTATATTTTCAATGGAAAAATAAATGTGACAACCTCTATTAAATGTAAATGGTGTGTGTCTCTCCCTCACAGTACATAAAATAGGAATCACACTAAGAAATACTTCTTTCTCTGGGAGACAGAAAGGTTTTGTAAACTCAAAGTAAAGCTTTACCAGTGAAAAAGAAACTTGTTTTTTTTCTTCAAGCTTTTTTCCCTCAGAAAACACGAACTTCATTAGCTGTCGTCTGACACCAGAAAATGTGACCTGGGAGCTGGCTGAATTACATGCTTGGAATGCTTTAACAAGAAGCAAGAATCAACACTCTTTATTTTCCCTTTATTTTTACAAAACTTCAAATTTTACCATTGATAACTCCTTAGTGTGTAGTTATTTTTCATTTTTAAATCACATCACGAAAAGGTTGTCACACAATTTCACTTTCAGGTAAAACATTAATAAACAAAAAACTTTGTTTTGTAACAAAGGGAAAGTAATATTTTGAAACACAGTCTAGTTTCATTCTACTTGTTGGAAGAAATAAATCTCAATGGAAACTAAGAAAGTACGACAGTTCCAACCTGCCAGTTCTAATCCAGTGTTTTGAATACTAGCGATTGTCTGATGAGAAAGAACTGCACAGAAAATATGAATGATTATTTATGCTTACAATAAATACCAAAACACTCTAAGAACATTCTGATCCCTTTTTTCTTTCTGCCCACCTCCCTGTCTCCACAGAAAATCTCTAATCAGCTCTGCAACCAGTTTTTCAACACCACCATATGCGCTCTCCACCCTCACTCTTTGAAGCTTCTACTGGGAGCTTCCCTGTCCCTCCCTCATTTCACACTTCTGGGGAAAAAAAACCCCAGCCATAAGATTGTGTGGACTGACATTTTTTTACATGGAAGAGAATGCTTATTTTCAAGACAAAGGCTTGCAGGGTCTTTGAAAGCGTTTCACTGCAGAGTGCTGTCAACACTTCAAAACCAAGAAAGGAAAATAAGCTGACATTGGATGGCTTTATATTAGTGTAGTGCCCTCAAGAGGGATAAGCTAGAGAAGTATTGTAGTCTGTTTTCCGAGCACTAGAAGAATGGCAGGACTGGAACAAGAGGTGTGGAGGCTGGGCTTGATTCTGGAAAGGGCTAGACTGGCTGGCTCAGGCTAAAAGTATCAGTAAGTTAGCAAAATGTTCGAGCAGGAGAGATATCAGCCGAGAGTTGTTTCATACCTTGTAGGGCACAGAGTGCTCTAAAGTAGTCTACTGCCACTATTAACCACAAGAGTTACTCCAGTGGAAGCAGTATTGAGTTCCTCCTGAGGAATGTGTATGTATAGCTGGCAATACTGCCTGTTTTGCCAAGGTTGTTGATAGCTTTGTGCCAGCCTTAAGCCCACCACCCTGTGATACATGCTCATGGACTAAACCTACGTGGGAGGATGCTGCAAATCACTTTACTCTTCAAATCACATGTAAAATTCATGGTATACAAATGTCTCTTCAAAGGTGCATACAACCCATGGAAAAGGATCTCTATGGCTGTTTCTAACTGTCCTGTGGGAAGAATTAAAATGCTTGCAGTATGTGAACAGTAGTCAGAATGCTTGGCAGCATGAGAACCAGCATGAACTTGCTCCACTGTGTTATTTATAGCCGTGGATGGAGAGCTAAACTTTGTAACACAGGATCTAAATTCAGATTAGTAGAGAGCAAATATCCTCCATGTGCAAACCAACAGACCAGCCAAAACATAGGTCATTAGCCACCCACTTCATACATTTGCAGAGACTGTACTATAAGTATGGGTGTTCTTGAAATGCAGTCATAGAGGCTAAGCCAGTGGTGCAGTGCTACAGTGGTTCTGTTATAACAATAAGACTGGATTAGCTGAAAAGAAGCCAAAGATAGAAATAAAATTATTACTAATTAAAAAACTAGCGATATTTATTTTTTGCTATCATGGAGCACATCTACTTCATGCTATCAGTGTCAAATCTTCCCAAGAATGCATTATTTTGATTTCCAATATATGATGCTAAGACTGTTTCATTTTCCAGGTAACTTTTAATAGGGACTGCACATATCCTGAACACCTACATACCAGGCAGAAAGAGAAAAAGCTGCATCAGTTACATCTGTTTCCAGATGTGAAATTGCCTTGTTCTATTTTTGGAATGTTCCTGCAATGCCAAACAGCTGAGTAGTGGTACCACAGGCACAAGTTCTCAGTTGCCTTCCATGCATCCTGCCCTGCTTGGGAGCAGTGGGGTGGATCCTCCTCTGGGGATGCTCTGATAAGAGTCCTAGCAGAAGGAAAAAGCAGTTTATTCACAGAAGAAAAACATTTTCTAAAACAGAGCACATATAGGTGCTTTTAAGAAACAAAAAGTGCAAAAACTGTGTTCTAATTTCTATTTGAGTAAAGAACAGTAATTCTTCTGAGTATTTAAACTAGTGTATTGGATGAAAATTCTGCAGTTCTATTCTAGAGTCCTGTCATGTTTGTGCTAGCAACACGTTTGTGTTAGCAAGGCTTGTTTTTTTCCATACACACTAGTATGATCAAATAGTCCGGGGATTTTGAAGTTCTGAGTTCAGTTTATTTTCTCAGTACGTCAACCTGTTGTTTCATGTTTAATTTGTTATGCAAAACTAGTAAAATAATAAGACTCTGTGTCTCATAAACATGAATTTATGTTTTTAGCACTTCACGAAATGAGAGAATATTCCACTATAGAAACCTGAAATTTAGAATCAGTTCATTTTTTTATAATGCAATTACATATTGTTCCATTTAGTACTGCAGCTCTAGTAAATCCTTAAGATCTAAAGGAGTATTTTATTGTTTAAAAAATGAAGACTGATTCTAATGGGATTTCAAAATTCTCCTCAAAGTGAAGGATAATTATTAACAGAGAGCAATGCTACCAGAATGGATTACTAGTCTAAAATTTCTAATGGTAATAAACCTTATGCCAAAATATTTAAATAAGCAAACCCTTTTTCTAGATTTAAATCAGCAGAGGCACACTGGAAGTTTGTCATTATGTGCCTGCAAAAAGGCAGGTGGGGACTCCTCTACCATATGGACTTCTGTCTTTGATAAAAAGAATCCTTCTTGCTTCCCTGTGTGCCTTCATTGGATCCCTAAGCAAATAATAGATATTGTTAATTAAACAGGTTTCTATACATATATATGTATGTGCCTTGTCTGGATGCAGTAGGACCTTTTTCAAACATTGGCTATATAACAGAACTGCCTATTTAAGGGAAGAGTAATCTCCTCAAATAAAGTGTTCTTCTGTTTGTCCACAAACCAGTAAATCTAATTCAATTAGCACTATATCTAGTGCCAAACCCTGAGATTGAGTTCAGGTTTACAGGTTCAGTTTGGACAGTCAGAAGTGCTTCATTCAGCTAAAGAGTTCAAGATGCAAAGGTTGTGGAGAAGGCAGCAGCACACAGAACCTACCCTAAATCATTCCAGTGTACTTTTAAAAAAGTAGTCTTTTACTATCTGTGAAGATACTAATCTGTATCTCTGTTTTCACTTTTTAAGACAACTTTATTCTGCCCTATATGCAAACAGTTATCATGGGGTGACTCATGCACCCTGATCCCCATGTACAGGATTAGCAGGGATTGCTCTGTTTTCAATGGCATTCTGGGGATTTTGCTGTAAAGAAATTTAACTGGGCTTTGATGCAGCTGGCCGATAGTTTTCCTCAACCTAAACAGACGTGCTTTGGTGCAACTGTTATTTTACCAAAAGATGGAGTTCATCTCAGCTAACTAAAGTGTTGGTTGTCACATTTAGCCTTGTACTTATGTTTTGACTATTTGCCATTGTGTATACTAATATGGTATCAGGGCAAATTCTTTTCATGACAAAGTGCAAATGAAGGAAAAATAAGAGCAGAAAAAAGTAGCCTCACCAAGAAAGATCTTCTGTGTGGCAGCAGTTCAATTTCCATTGGCAGCTGTAGAAAACATTCTTCTGTTTGAATTTTCCTTCAGCCCACCAGACTTACTTTTTCAGTCTTCTTCAGGAAACCATGGTACACTTCTTACTTGCTTATATTTTAAAAATAACTTTTTGAATTCACCACTTCTTCCTCATATTTCTTGCATAAGATTTAAGTCCTTTGAAGAAATACTAATAATTAAGTAATCTGGGTTTTTTTTCCAAGTAATCATAGAAAATATGTTCATGAGAAACTTGAAGATGGTAAACATGAGGCGTAGACAGTGAAAAAAGTCTCCATATAGCCCAACCTCATTCAGCTACAGTTCAAGTCCCTGTCTTTCTCCCTTCTCTGTTCTTAGGCATATGCAGAGAGCAAGGCCATGTTCCAGATGCCCCATTTTGCCCTTAGCAAAAATGCTTTGAAGCTGCGCTGGGCTCATGTTGTCCCACGATATCACTGCTGAGAGGTGTTGAAGCCAATTGCAGGATCCCTTCACCCTAGAGGGAGGTACAGGCACCCTAGAGATGGTTTGTCCTAAAGTGAGGGTTCGTGTAGTCTGCGTGAGAGGAATCCGACAGCCGGGGGAGGGAGTGGTGGAAGGAAGCTTTGCTCTCAGCATCACTGTGTCTTTCTGATTCTTCCCAAGAACAGTAACAGTTTAAAGCTGTTGTTATCTTCTAAAGGTTAGGGAAGATTTGAGGATTGCCTCACAAAAGAATAAGGTAGTGGAACAAAGTGCTGTAACACTTTTCATGAGCCAGACCCTTTTGACAACACATTCTTCACTGAAAGATTTTTTTTTCAGTCTCTCTAGACATCTTCTGGATTGCAATGGAATATTTTAACATTAAAGCTGTGTCATTAAAAAAATTGTATTTGTTTAAGAATTTAATAGGCTGTGGCTTCCAAAAATAATTTTCTCAAATCTGTTTTTCTTTGTTTTTCCTGTTCTTCTCAATACTTGAAAATTTGGGGTGAAGAATACCTGTGTAGAACAGCTGAAATTTTTCACCAAGTCATACTTTAAACCTGATTTCCAATTTTGTTTTATCTATTTCATACAATATACCAGCTTCCCATGTCCAGAAAAAAAGTTCTACCCCAAATAAACTTTCTCCACAATTTTTTTACACCATATTTACAGTTAAACTATGGTTTGCATTTTGATGATGTTCTGGATGATTTACTAGACATTAATTCCCTCACAGTTCTTTTTTACACTGTCTGCCAGACCATACTGCTAATTATGTTCCTAAGAAGTGGATTTAAACACGTCACATCTCTATTATACACATTCTTTTAACTCTGAATCACTCTGGTCTCAATTCGAGACAGGCGGTCCGTTGGAAAGGAGATTAAGAAAAGATGTTGCTAGAGATAAAAATTGCTGTTTTGTGTGCTCCAGCAGAAGACAAGAAAACTCCTGTGACTGCCAGCCAGGGAAAGGACTGAAATTTCCAGCTTAATTTCAGAAATACCTAGCACAAAATATCCATTTGAGTGATTACTGGCATTGAATGCCTAATTATCAGTAATGCTGTAACATGTGGCTATATAAAGTATATTCATATACAGTATGCTGCTGCTTACAATTTTTATTCTGAACATATTCTCTTTTTAAGTACTTCCATGCTTTACCAAATCAGATGCCTCAGCTTTGTAATTGATACTGTTCTTCATTAACTTTTCACACGATTTACTTGTTTTCCTTATTAGTGTCTCTCTTTACTAGAACAAATACTTGTACATTTATTTTTCTTCAGTGAGGAGAGTACGAAGGAAGAAACCCTTCCCAGCTGATATTGTAATTTTTCTATAATGCTAGTTTATAGGAGTCTGTATTTCTGCAATCTGCCTTAGCTTGCAGAATATAGAACCTATTTGTAATTAATCATAGAAAATGCAAATTTGGCTCTGTTGTTTATTAAAGTTCTTAACGTTAAGCTCAATCCTTCTGGGCAATAATTAACCTCCAGATCTATTCACAGATTCATACATGATGCCTACATAGCAGTAGCAGGGAGTTTGCAATATCTGATGACATAATGGACTACCAAGTTTAATGAGAGTGATTTATTGTCATTCCTTTTTTGACTAGATCTTGTAAGGACTAGATCATATAGAATTGTAATTTTTTTTTAGAGAGATCATTTCTGTATGTAAAAGCCTAGCTAAATATTTTTTAAACCATCTGCTTCTTTTGTACTCATTTCAATAAGCCACTAAATTATTGAAAGGCAGAACTTCGAACTTCCATTTCCCCAAGTATTGTTGATTTCTGTATTACTTTTAATGTCATTTAAAATAATAGTAAGTTAACGAGCCGTTAGTCTTATACAACAATCTTACAATACTGAGAATTTATCCTTAACAGAAGCATATGGAAAACGGTTCACTAGAGCATGACATAACTTTTGAACAGTTACAATTTGCTGCATGTCTATGATGATTTTCATTTTTACAAATATTTAGAGAAATTTAAAATTTAAAATTAACGTGGTAAACAAATAGCTTCTCTAAACAAATATGTCTTGCTTTCCAAAGATCTATTGAAACTCGTTCCAGGATATTAGTTGACACTACATTTTTTAAAATATCTTTTCTTTCATCCCGTGACCTGATTTTTCGTTATAGGTCTCTAAAATCAAGACTAATTCTTACTTATCTGACTGTGTAAGTAATAAGCATATGTATGTTCTATATACATGTGTATGTGGATAGATGTATATGCATATATCTGTACATGAAAGAGACGTGCTTTAAAATAAGAAATAACTTCTCTGTCCTCATATCTCAATGCTAAAACCTATGCAGGAGAACCTTCTTAGTGAGAAATAAGTCCAATTTTTTTGTATGGCCAGTTTTAGTCCAATTTTTCAAGACATGTAGCAACAACAAATCAGAATTTGGTTTCTACTCTTTTCAGAGATCTTTTTTCTTCTTTTGGCCTATTACTGATATAAGTGGCATTGCACAGATGAGTTGATTAGTTAGAGTTTTTTTAATGTGGAAATCTTAGACATAACTTTCTAATTTTTTCATTCTTACTGTGCTTGGGCAATCTTTTATGTTGTGTTTGTTCAGTCCAGCTTACCTATTGCTTTGAAGGCATTGCTAGATTTTATTGCCACTGCAGACAGTCTTGCCACTAATTTCTAGCTGTGAAATCAGTGGTATATAAAAGCGTATTTAACTTCAGCTTGTTTTTCTAACATTTTCCAGTAACTATATGTTAACTAGACCTAATTTTGAGTCAATTTGTGGCCTTATATGCATATGAAATATTTGAACTGATATAGCTAAGCCTTCCGATCTACTTCCTTATTCTTTCCAGACACATTATTCCATTCTTTCTAAATCTGAAGTAACTTTCCATGTTGTCTGTGTGATTTCATTGCCAGCCAGATTGTGATCAGCAGGCTCTGAGGCAGTAGAATTTGCCTATAGATTTGAATGTATCATCATTCATGCATACCAACTCCCCATGTTTTCCATACAGGAAAGGTAGAATGCATTCTCTGTTTTCTTTGTGCTGATTTTTGGGCTGAAGCAGAATCAAAAGCATCAGCAGTAATGTGCTGTTCTTCTTCTGATACACTTGGAGCCAATATGCATTGGGTTGTCAAAGACAAGGCAGGGACCACTTGCTGTGAGGTCTCAGCTGTAGAACAAAGTCTAAGCAGATTGAGAATTCTGCCATTTATATCCTACTGAATGAGAATGAGTTTATACATATTGTATAGCACTCCAGGCTTAAATTGCCAAGAATCACATATATTACATTATCTGCCAAAACTACAAGCTTAAGGGACAATGAAATCCAGAAAATCCAATATTTAAGTAGTTAATTTTGGATGTTTAGCATAATCTTGCTTCTATTAGTCTGTGTTATTTAAACTGATAAATTGCACAAAAATCATAAAGTACTTTCAAGCAGAAAACTACTTTGATAGTACTTCTTAAAGTGAGAAAATTTTCGTAAATTCTCATTTTGTGGTTTAAAAATGTGACCACTTCCTTACTTTTTAACAAAATATTTTGATGGACATATTCATGAAGTAAGTCTGATATTAAAACATTTTAAAAGCTGATGTATGAAGACTAAAAAAAAAATCCCAAATTATGAAACAATTTTCAGTAACAGGTGTGAGAAAATGAGGAATACTAACATTATGAGCACATTAAGATCTTCAAAATGTTACCTAAGAAGGGATATTATCGTTATTTTTCCAGTTCATTCAAGACAACACAGGAATAAAAATAATCCACAAATGCATAAGACTTCGCACACAACTCTCTTTCTGTTTGACAGCCTCTTGCTTCTGCCTTCACTTCCTTGCCACTACTCTCAACACTATAAAAACATTAATAAAAACTTCTGAACAATACATGCTACTGTCCATTTGTCCTGCAAAGTTACTGAGTGGTGAAATGCATCATCATTAGGTCATCTAGGAAAACTGATTTTCATTCTAGGCTGGTGTTATAACCTTCTGCTTTAAGCACCACAGTCACAACTAATGTAACTGTATAGAAAAGTGTATTTTTTTACAAGAAATTAAAAAAAAAAATAGCATTTCAAGGATACCTAATTACAGTTAAAATCACTTAAGACTTTGCTGTTGAGAAGACAACACTTAGAGAAAGCTATAATCATTAGAATCCCTTTGAAAACAGTCAAAATTAATAAGAGATATTTGTTGTTAGCAAAAATAAAACCCAAAACCTGGAACCTAGAAAAAATCCAGTTTATCTGTACAGTAGGTAAGGCATCCCTTTCAGTGAAGATCTATTAAAATATCTTTGAAAGAGGTAAGTATGGTTGGTTATACATGTTGACCATTTTTCTTACCAAAATCAGAGCTTAAGCGTACTGGAAAATGTCCCATGACATCTTCTACATTCTTCTTTTTTTTTCCCATGAATTGATTCTCTGCTGCATATATAAAGACAGCAAATGATTTATTTAAACTATCTGTTATTCAGAAAATTAGAAAGATTATTTCTTTTCAAAATCACAAGCTGGGCATTATTGTAGTGATATTATTTAAACAGTAAAATGTCTATTTCCAAAATAATGGTTGATTGGGTTTGTCACCTGAGACATGATAAAGGTTGCTCTCTTGAAATGAAGTACTCCTTCATTAAATGTCAAGAAATTATCTAAGTATCTCTTTTTGAAGAAGTGAGTTGGAGTATTCTGAATGTTTATCATAAATTTTTGAGAAAAGAGCCTTTAATAGTCACGTTAAGTCAACAACTCATCTTTTACAGGTATTTGAGATTTTTCTTCATTTCCAGAGACTTACAGAATAATTTTTCACTGGAAAGCATATTTAAAGTAAACACAATAGCAAATATTTTGTAGCCAGAGTTACCTCAAAGCTATGATTGATGAAATGAAAACAATTTTTTCTTATTTCACAGAAGAGACACTAGAAGATGATATCAGGAACCTGGACTGTTCAAGTGCCAATGAGACAGTATAATCCTTTTAATAATTTTGGAAGCATTTGAAAAGAATACATATTTATAGATAAAAACCTCTTTTCTGTTAATGTTGACATAGCCACTCTTGTACTGTCAGGGAGACACTGTAGTATTTGTCACTTGATAGTTCATTGCAGAAAAAAAGATGGAACAGGAATTTATTTGTTAAGAGAGAGTATATTGAATTGTGCTGGTAGCTAGAGAGATTTTTATGTTTCAGTGAAATACAATAGAGTGATCACTTATACAGACAAAAATTACTTTCCAAGAGTCATTTCCCATAGGTGTGGGTACACTTGTTCCCATTGGTACTGAGCAGTGTGAACACAGTTCAAAGGACAAGAGTTAAAATAAGTTCTTTGGGTTTCTTTTCTACTTTGCTGCTTGATAGAAAATACTTTCACAACCTTTTGAGCTGCCATTCAGCAGCACATAAAGAATATTACAGCTTGTGTTAAGTGTCAATTAGAGATAATTACAACCTCGGTTACCTGTCTTGCCACTAAAACACTTAGCAGACTTTATTCTGTCTTTACAACATGGAGGCTCTGGGCACAATCCTGGTCCCAGTGACAGTGTGGTAAATCAGGAGACACTGCAGTGAAGCCAGCCGAATTACAACCTCATAAATATTATGTAAGGTGGTGAAGGAAATCAGTTGCTTTGCTTCTGCATTGGTTCTGATTTTGCAAAACTTTCAGTTTTGCAGCCTACTTTTGAGAGTTTTCAAATACAACGATAACTAGGGACACGTCAGCCAATAGTTGTAGTGGGATTCCACTGTTCTCCATGCCAGACAATGAGAGAAAACCAATAGGAGATAATCCTGTGGAAGTACTTGTAATTTCCAAGCACAATAATTTAACCAGATACCTCTGCTTCTGTCATCTGAAGATGTCCTGGGCTTTAACTGTCAGCAGCGCAATAGTGCACACATTCTGTTGGTCTGTGGCCTCAGGAGACAGGATTTTCTATGAAAGTAACAAACCAAAATTTCACCTACTTTGGGTCCTGTGGGAGAGTGAAATATTTTCATAAGTTATTCAGCCATCTATGATTAAAAATATATCCTAGATTCATTGTTTATGCTCTACAAGTCTGCCACAGATTTCTGATTCTCCCTTCTAGTCCTACTACCAGTGCCTCACAGTTTCACATTTTGCATGCAGCAGGCAGTCCTTTCCCCAAATCAGTGAGCAGCCATATTCGCTGCCATTCTTAATTTCAGACAGATCATTTGCTGTTTCCCTGCTTGAAACCCAGAGGATAGTTTTTTTCCTCTATAAATAAAACCAGGTGAGTTCCCCAGCAGGTATGGTACAGTTCCTGTGAGCAATAATTGCGTGCTGTTATTAACATGCCCATTTTATTAACCACTGCATTTCTTCCCATTTGCATTTCAGACAGGAATAACTTCCTTAACTGGAAGTATAATGCACAAAAGATTGTTTTAGATGACCTGTTTGGGCTTCATTTGCTATTTACCATATATATATATGTGAAAATTGCCATTGCATTAATAAAAAACAAATAAAATAAAATTAAGGACATTACCAGATTCACGCAGTCTTTTATATGCATTTGCATCTTCCTTCACCAGTGTTTGCTATTATACTGTGCAAACCAGTTGGTAGGGAATTTAATTTACATAGTTTTGTCACATAAGCATGTAGATATTTCTGGCAAATGGCTCTGAACATTTTCACTGTCACTTTCATTGACTCCCCTTTTCTGCAAGTCCAAACTCTGGATAATGAAAACCTCCACAAGAAGAAAGCACTGTAGAGGGCTGCCAAAGCTTCTGTGTGCAATTGTCTTGTTTTAGAATTGGTAATAGGGTGGTGTACACCAATAGCTAAAGGCAACAAACTGGAGATCCTCAATTCTTGAATCTTTTATGTGCCTCCGAATCGCCCTTCCATCTTCAGTTATGTCATTTTAAGACCTGATTGCCTAGTTTCCTGCCATCCCAGAGCTTTTCTGTGCTCAGCTTTCTATTCCTGTGACCTCATTTTCACACACTGTCGCTGACTTCCCATTGACCTTGATCTGAGTTACAGGCCATTAGTACCATGGTCAGCAGCCAGGCATTTAGGAATGCTTTCTGTGAGCAACATGAAGTCAGTAGAAATTCCACTATTAACATTCCTGAACTCCTGCAACAGTTTCTTTGGTTAAAAGGATAAAATCTACCTCATATGAATGTTACACAGATCAATTAATGCTGTAGGCTCTTGAAAGATTCAAAGGACTCAGTTATGGCTACACAGCTACTTTTACCACCTAGCTACAACGAAGCAATTTTAAACTAATTTATAAAACCTTCTCTTGCGAAGTGCTGCAGACAGCCAGTTCAAGTACCCTTCAGACTCACCAGCATAGCTTGCTGCTCAACACTTTCAGCATCAAAGTCACAGCTTAATGGTTTAGTCTACTTATAGAAGTATTTATATTTATGAGAAGGGTGAAAATGAGAATTTTTTTCAAGGTAATGGCCACTTCTTGATGTTGAATTGGCAACCTGGATAAGTTGTATATGTGACAGGAACATAAAAGAAAATAAAGCCAGGCATGCCTGCTGTTAAAACAGTCTGGCTGTGTTTTTTTTCGATTGAGGCAGCTAGGATTCATGTTAAATCTGCATTTTAAGCCCTGGGTTTCTGGTGATCTTCCTAATTTTTAAAATGAATTAAAACAGTCTGGCTGTGTTTTTTTTCGATTGAGGCAGCTAGGATTCATGTTAAATCTGCATTTTAAGCCCTGGGTTTCTGGTGATCTTCCTAATTTTTAAAATGAATTATACTGTGGTTAAGCACTCAGCTTTCTGCATCTTTTTTTTTCAGCTCCATAGCTGGTCACATGAACTTGTCTCTGTGGTGGGCAGTGAGTACCATGATTTTTCTTAATTCTTTTCCTTCCAAAATCTCTTTCCCACTTTTTCACTGAAAGTGACCCCTACTATGTAATATCAATATACAATATGAATTTCAGCTTACTTTAATATATGGGAAGACGTGTCTTTGCCATTGGATCGATCTAAACAAAGCACCTGTGGCATGGTGAATAGTGTTTATCACATTCAATGACATTTTAAAGCCTCTCAGACAGTGACACATAACTTTGTTCTAACCATATTTGTACCTTTTATTAAAATTACAGAAAAAATGTACCTCCTTGAACCAGCATGCTGAAGAAAATTACTAAATACCATCCAGGATGAAAACAGCAAATAAGGAAAAATAAGTTCAATCATCTCAAAGAAAGCAGGAACCTTTTCCTTCCAAAATTAAGGTGTTCTGATAATTTACAAGTAAACTTCAAGGATTTGCAATACTAACTACATCCACTTATACCTGAACATGCAAGTTGTCCTAAAAATAATGGGCACCTCAGAAGTGAAGTCATGGGAAAAGTGGCAACTGTACAGTTTTCCTTCAGAGGAAGGACACACTGCACATTTAAAAAGTCTCTGATTAAATAAAATCATCTGTGGTAGCTTATCATAGGAACCTTGTACAGGGCAGGCAGTTGTTGAGTAGAGAGGGACTAGCCGTGGCCAGGCAGGAATTCCCAAAGCTGATACTTACTATTTCTTCAGTACTTTTGTTAATTATTTTATTACATTATAAATAATCTCTTTTAAGCATGGTCAGATAAATCTAGAACTCCTAAATATGGAACAATTAATTTGGATAAAGAAACAATTACAATATTAGTTTTAAACTGGAATTGAGTCTGTTTTTTCAGAGTCATCACGGTTTAAATGATTTTAAAGTACACTTTTCCTATAATTTGCTCCTTCACCTGCTGGTTTTGGATAACAAGCAAAATACTAAAGTAAAGAATACTTATTTGCCATTTCCAGCTCCCTTAACACCAGAAAGGAGGAATAAGGCTGATATTTATATAGGAATTCAGAAAGATCGTAATTCGATGAACAAGCTGTTACAGTAATGATTGCTAACATTTTAAAAACCAAGACAGAAACAAACAAAAGAGTTAAGAACCCTCAATAACAAAAAGAATGTTCTCATTAGGGAAGCCATTATAAAAAGGTATGTCCAGGATTGTTGCAGTTCACAGCTGCACGCTTAAAAAGCTAGTTATTGTTAATTCTCTCCCTGCTTTCCAAGGCTGTCTCAGGTCTCTGTAAACAGGCAGCCCTTCACAGGATGCAAATTAGCAGGTTATAGCTCATGTCACAGAAACTTATGTAGCTGAGTACTGCTTCATATCAAACAGCTTCGTTTCTAGGTGCTTAAATGAGGCATCAAGAATTAAATTAAGGTTTTACACAGAATGCAGTAACAGAGCCGAAGATTAAGAAAAAAAAGTAAGACCAGTGTTGTAAACAGTGCAAACACTTAAGATTCAAAATGATTGCCAGAAGTTCTGCAGAACTTTTAATAAGTAGAAGTCTATCCATCTTGTTAAACCAAAGGTATTAGAAGTATGGTTTCTAACAAAAAGAGTTTCACAAGCTTAAACATTTAACTAGTTTGGGACCACGCAATTTTGGCTCAATCTTTGATACATCTTTATCTCATCTTTTTCCTTTTACTTTGATATTGGATCCCAAAAAAAAAATCATATTGTGTGGTTTCAAAACCTCATAGAACTTAGAAGTATGATCTTCTGTGATTATCCTTCAGGAATTTCTTTCAACTTTGCTGGTAAAGTTCACAGTACGTGCCAACTTGAGCACAAAAAACTTGAGCATTGCTGTGAAATTTTGAGAGAAGATAAGTTTATAAAAAAACACTTTTCAGCTTTAAAATCGCAGTAACTTATTGGTCTCAGATTATCCATCAATGCAGCTGTTTAAAACCACTGATTTTGATAATTCATAATAATAATAATAATTGCAACTTTTAGAGAGGCATAGAGAATTAAACCAAATAGTTGAATTGACTGACAATAGAAGTGTGAACTTTAACTGATAAAAAATAGTATTTTCTTAATATTTTGGTGATTTTTCAAAAAAATACTGTGTATGGAAGTATTTTCTCCCACTATAATATTTTTGGGACATTAGGAGAAGAGGATATCATGGATATCTTTCTGTCTGAAGCTCATTTCTTCCTCTTTCAGTTAGGCTACTAAATGCCTCAGTTGTCTGTAGCTGAACTTAACAGTGATGTTGAATGCAGTTCAACTTTAAAAAATGAATTTTCTCTTCTGAATTTAAAAAAATTTAAGTAGGACTGGCATTTAAAATTATTAATACCAATAGATAATCATGATTTAAGCTTCTTATAAGAAGAAAAATGTTGTTTAACCTAAAAGAAGCAATTCTGTAGACAAATTTTCCTGAAGTGCTGGCAATATTCTAGAGTTAGTATCTGGCAAATTATTTTCAAACACTTGCCAAGTATTTGGAAACATATTAGCTATTTAAAGGAATTCGTCAAGTATGAACTTTGCTTATGACATTAACTTGCTGCAGATGGTAAAAAATTACATTGTATCTAAGAACAGTGCAACATTCAGCAGCATAGTATGAAATTAAGCTGTGTTTGTCAATGACAACATAAATATTTTAAACTTTTCATGGTTTTTTATCAAGTCTGCTCATATGGGGTTTTCTGAGAATTCTATCACTTAAACACCACAGGGGCAGGTGGCCAAAAAATGGCATGTTGAACTCTAGAGAATAAGAATAGTTAGAAAAATGTTGGTTCAACCAGTCAAATTCTCTGTATTTAAGAAGACTGACCTTAGTGAAGCCTATCAATAATCAAGGACATAGCAGCAATGAAGAAAGAGGGAAATTAGAAGCGTAAAAATGGCTTTTCAAGAAAAGAATTAAAGAGTTTTAAAACCAATACCCAGAAGCCATGAAAATACATTTTGAAGACAACTGTAATAGAACCAACAGATCTTCTAAATCCCTACAAAGCGGTGAGGGAAGATAAGAATACTGCTGAGAAATTAAATGACTTTTTCCATTAGTTTTTACTCAAGAATTTTTGGAAGATTACTATGAAACCTGCTGTTTTCTGATACATAACAAAGTGATGCTACTAAAGCCCTACATGCTACAAAAAGTTTCCTGTAACTTTATGCATAACAACCAAGGTATATGGAACCTCAAAATTATACCCCCCCACATTTTTCCTGATTGCGCAGATTGAGAGGAGAAAAAAAGGAGTATCTCATATATTACAAAAATGGAACTAATATTCATGTAGTTTGTTAGTTTCAAGAAGGTTTTCTGGATCATTAACTTATCATTAAAAAAAATTTGCATGTTTTCACAATATAAGAGTTACCAGATTGTCATATTTTAAGAGGGGAAAAGAAAGCTTCATAAGCCAATCCCTTGCTAACAATTTTAATAAAATTAAAAAACCCCCAACAACATAATTTCTGTAGAATTTCAGAAATTCTGAGTTCTCAGGAAAGGCTACTTAATAGTTTCCTGCATGTGTGGGAGAAAGCAGGATCAAAAAGCACCTAACAGACAAAAAAGAAGTTCAGGATAATATAGATTACTCTCATTATAGAAAAAGGGATAAAATGATTGACTGAATTTTCTCATTATAGCTTCACTTATTCTTACTAGTGAACTGAGAGAGAGGGCAACGAAACAGAAATCTGAGAAGTGCAGGAAAAAATTCTGTTTTTCAGCTATAAGGAGAACCATGAAAAATTTAAGGGGTAGAAGCTGAACTGGATGAATGAATACCAGGACAGCAAAATTAAACATTGCTGATCACGTTGGAGGGAACTACCTGAAAAATGTAGGGTACAATGCAGCTGCCTAAATTACAGTATCTAAATTAACCAGTGGAGCCCTAGCCATGCCACAGGTTCCTTAGCAGAGGTCATCATTAACGTGTTATTGAAAACATAAGTCATGTGCCACATTGCAATATGTGACAACAGCTTGAATTATGACAATGGACAATGAACAATGGACAATGTTACACCTTTATTGAAATCAATGTTTTTCCAGAACACTATCCATAACAAAAGTATACTTTAAAAGAGGATGTGAAAAGCAGCTGAGGAGCAGAAACAATCAGCATAAAACAACAAATAGGTTTAGATGTGTATGTCATGAATAGTAACATTAAATTGAAAACCTTTGCTTTTCCTGTTATAATCAAGAATGAGGCACTCCGTTTGTAAGTGAAAAAATCTGAATATGAAAAAGTAAAACAGTTTTTTATATACTATGAGCAAAATCATAAAATGTTTTGCTAATGGAAACAATACACAGAAAAAAAATTAAAAATATGGGAAATGTGTCAATCAAGACTACTTAATGTTAGCAGTTTTTAAAGGGATATTTATTGTTACCTTCATGTTTTAACTCAGGCTGTAATTCTTAGAGATCAGTAAGAACAGGAGATTTCTTCAGATTACCTCAGAGGTATTTTAAATTTCTCTCAAGTACCTTGAGTCAGCCACATTAGGAGACATATATGAGCTTTCATGGTCATTCCTACATTCTGGTGTTTCATTGCAGCATATAAATAAAAACTGATGGAGAGGAAAATCAGAAAGATGAGATAGAAAATACAGCAGAAATATATTTATAGTGAACAGTAGTATCTGTCATTTTACTGAAGGAAAGGTAGATCCTCTTTTACAGAGCACATGAAAGTTAGTGTCTTTCATCATGGAGAAGAGGGGACTTGAAGTGCGACAAATTATGTATGAGAACAGAGCTGGAACCTACCAGGTTCATAAGGAAAAAAATCAATTTTGTCCAGTTGACATTTAATTGTGGTAGATGGCTTATTGTATGTTTTTGCTATGTCATTATTTTTCATAGCATTCAAACCTCACATATTCAAAAATAAACTTTAATGTACTAAGTCCTAATCCAAAAGTACCTAACCGTTCCTGCTTAAAAACAGGAAAAACAGTCTTTGCAATCAAGAGCATGTGACCATATTCCACCAACAGGAACCTTCTTTCCAGATAAGTACTTTGAAGGTATAAATTCTTTCTTCTACATCCTGAGACTTTTTGTTTTAGTTAATATCTGAAAAGCCAGTCTGAGATCCAAGCCTTTTGGAAAATTAAGTCCTAGATTCTGAACTGTACTAGTTTTGCAATTAGTTTTGCACTTCTTCTTTAAGGACAATTCACCCATATCCGCAAGGATTGTTAAAAATCCACAGACTCAAAAAGCAGAGCTAGAGCTGTACCACTTAATATGTAGTAGCATTTTCTTAAAAAATACTAAGCTGAATTAATTTAATTTATTTTTTACTATTTCAGTAATACAATAATCTAAATTTTGATAATTAATCACATCAGTAAATAGTCAGGAGATGCTTACAGTTTATACACCTATCGTTTGTACATTAAATGAGCAATGAAATAGGAAACATGAGGCTGGTCAAGAGCTTATTGTAGACATTTTTAACTTGGATCAAAAAGCACTATTGTTCTGCCTGCAATTTTCTAAGTATTTCTATGCAATGTTCTGTTTTCTAAATAGTGAAGCAAACATGCTGCTCTTATCACTTATGGATTCCTCAAAGTTGGAGGACAGAAAGGTTTTTTATCAGGCATTGGAAAGCACATATACTATGTGAAGAGGATCTGTGATCTCACACCTAAAGTACTGTATTCAGAAGAAATTATAATCTGAAAGTTTATCTCTAATTATCACTTTCAAATGTTCAATATAAACATTCTATCTAGTGTACAGAAGATTACAAAGTCTTCTTCACTAACACAGAAATGCATATGCTCACACCCACCAGCTCTCTGCTTTGTTGCAAGCTATGAATAGTTAAGCATTTGCTGTGATTTAGCTAATGTCCTTTTACCATATAAAATGCAATCCAATTCATTGTGCAAGTGCTTGAAAGGGAAAGAGACACAAATGATTTGGTACTAAGCCTTTTTTCTGCATTTCATATTGCTAAAGCTGTCTCCGGAGAAATAAAGAGGCTTTTTTCTCTTATTTCTTATAATGGGATTCTAATGAGAACTTTAATTAGTATCATGAATTTTTTTCCTTACTTCTAGATTTTAAAGTAATCATGCAGTATTTCTGAGTCATGATTTTCTATTGTATCTCTATCATGTTATTTCTTTAAGATAATTTTCATAGTACTGTTTTATTCCAGATTGTGTTAACCCATTTTACTGCCATAATAATTGGAATCAAAATAGCCAAGAATCATCAGATTCTTGTTAGCAGCCTAATTGTCAGTCAGCAACAGGAATATTTTCTCAATTACACCTGCGTGTAAAGATTCTGGTAGAAAGGCCTTGTCTCTATTCAGTGTCCACATGAAGTGGTCATCACAACACAGTCTATTCCTCCTCCCTTTAGTTATTTCTTTTTCTTTTTTTTTTTTTTTTTTTTTCCCCAAAAATAGCTATTTTGGAAAGATTCTTTTTAACTTCTTTCCTGTTTTTTTTTTTACCTCTATATTGTGCCATTTCTTTTGAGATTAAAACAAAACCTTTTTACCAGAAAATACCTTTCTGATGCAGACCCTGCTTGAGTAATTTCTTGATATTTATTTAAGAAATTCACATTTAACCGACCTGGTCCTGTAGATTTCACACACCTTTTTGACAGCCTGGAATACTATTCCATTTGTCTTGGAAGATACAAGCCTGGGAGACATGAGATACATAAAATCACCATTAAAAAAACCTCTATATTTTTGTATTTACTTTTCTGGAATATGTGTTTCATAGACATTAAAAAAAAAGAAGCAATAACCAGTAATTCCATGAAAAATAGTACAGGGAAGAAGGTTTTCCAGTGTTTTACTGCAACATTAGAAATCCTGTGTATCATTTTCCACAGGGAGGCTAGCAAATAAAAAATAAACTGAAGTTGGTAATTAGAGAAATGTAGCTGAAACTTGTTCAGCTTATTAAGCATTTAATTTTGTGTAGAAAGTGAGAAATCATTAGCACTTTTATTATCCTGAGTGCAAAAAACCCAAACACTTCTGGAAAGGAGGCTGTACAATTGTCTTTAAAAGATTTGATATTCATGTGCTTTCCTGATATGTTTATGTAGCCTAACTAAACCTGTAGTTTGACTGCCACAATAAGATTATCAATTGGTGACAGCAGTTGCACAGGTGGTTTTAAAAATTCTCAAGTTTTTCCCTTCTCTAGAGTTGTACTCTTCTCTAGAAAACAAGGCTTCTGTTTCTATTTTGAAGGTTGGACTGACTCTGCTGTAAAAGGTTTTTCTGGTAAAACAGTTCAATGGAAGAGCAGAGAGAACCATATCTGGCATCCTCCAGCGAGGAGGACGTGCCCTTGCTAAATGATGCTGCCAACCTCACTGCTGCCTTGGCCTCCCGAGGGACTTCATTCATCTTCCTGCACACAATGAGCTGGTCTGACCTGAGCACATCTGGGCTGGGCTAGTTGTGGTAGTTGCCTTCACGTCAAGGTGGTAGAGTGTGTTGTCAGCCCAGCTATGTACACATCATATACAGCTCTCAGTTGCAAACAATAATCTGGAGAACAAAATATTTTTAAAAGTACAGGAAAACATTCAAATCAAAGTCAAAATGTGTTAAAAGTGTTACGTTCTAATTCAAATTATAGTTGAAAATATTTCAGCTAGATACATATTTTGAGTGTGAGAAAGAGCGTATAAAAGACTGAAGTTTCTTCTTTTGATAAAAAGTGTTTATCATTTAAACTGAAGAAAAGAGGGAGCTTGTTGTTAAATGTGTGCCTTTCTCACCATTACTTGGCACCTCCCAACATCGCACATCACTTCAGCTGCTCAGATAGAAATAGCTCCCATGTCTCCTGATGCAGAGTCTGGTATCTTATTCTAAATCCAAGCCCCCTCTGTTAACAAGGTGTCTACAGAAGTTTATTCCTTCAGGTCAGAAGTTTGAACCTAGTCCAAGCTAATACCCTGAAGATACTAATACCCTGAAATACTAAATCCGACTGCATGGGTCAGTTCTATTCAAGTGTAACTTTTGTTTCTCTGCAGAGTAAACTAAAGGAAAATTGGATGTGCTGCCATTTCCAAGATATTACTAAACTGAGCTTGTTTTGCGGTCTTCAGTAAAAAGTACTATCATAGTTGGATCTTTAAAATGCATCAGCAGAAATGAAAAGAATTTTGGGAATTCACAGCTATTTTGAGTGGGTAAATATTGGCAAAATACGGTTGTCTTAGTGAAGCTGTGCTTTTCCACTACCTACCTTCCTCACTGTGTAGGGTCCCTCTTACCTAAGGCTGTCACAGAGGTGTCTTCAGTTAGCAGACACATTTCACTTTAAAGGGGAAAAATACACCAAGTTGAAAGCTTTTCCTTCAGGTACTTCACTCTGTTGTTTTGAAGCATGTCTCACTAATGATTTCCCGCTGCAGCTGCATTCATGGCATGGCAAGTTTGCACCAGGAGCTGCACTCTGCAGCTTCAGCAGATTGTGACAGGTGCAGGTTTGGCTGTCACAGAAGGATGCATTTGCACGTGATAGCCAGGGGTGCACCCCTGCTGGCCACTGGAGCAACACTTGAGAGCATTGCTGGTGCAACGAGGAAGGAGCTTCAGAACACTGTATATACTGAAGGTGAAGCTGAGAGAAGGCCACCTTCCTGCCAGTTTGTAGTCATTTTCCCTAGTGATATTTCCAGTTTGCTAATTCAAACTTTCAGTGCGCCTGGGCCTCAAACTCTCCTTGTAAGGAGATTGTTCCACTACTGAATGTACTTTGCAGTCAGAATTTAATCCTATTTTGCCTCTTTTTAACCAGAAATTTATTCTTTTTCTCTTAACTGTCGTCTTTGTTATATTATTTAATCATACAGTATACAACCATTCTTAGTGCCTCTGTAATTCAGGAAAGGAGTTTATTCGCAATTTAGGTGCATCATATTATACCTTGCTGCTAACAAATGGCCTATAACAGTGTAAAATGTCATTCACAGATAGCTAAAGTCATTGTATGGACCCATTGATTTCAGAGAATTTTATGTGAATTAGGCTCTTAGAGAGGTTGATTATTCTGTCACAGAAATCATCTGCAAGACTGATGTGTGACAGGGTCAAGCCAAGAGACACATTATTTTGCTGCTCTACAATCCAATGCCTTTGCTGACAAAAATTGATTAATATATTTGGGTTTTTTTCATACTACATTGCAATGTCATAGCTAATCTATGATCCATCTGATCTCTAAATCTCTTCCAGCATACCTGCCTACCAAAATCGCTTCTCTATTGACTATCTATGTTTGAATTATCTTCCCGTGGATGTATTATACTGTATTTGTCCAAGCTAAATTTTAATTTCCTTTGTCTTCTCTACTCTAAATTCTTCTTGACATTTCTCTTCCTTCATTGCTGCTCACCACATTTCATAATGATGAGGAGCAGTATATTTTGGTATTACTTTAATGACTATTCAACTAAAATCACAACCAATTATTATGCAAGCAAGTATTTTAATTTATTAGCCATTAGGAACAATTTTTAGGCTTTTGTGTGCTTTATGATATTCCATAATTCACTGGCTTTTAACATTTCCTTCCTGAAGGAATCTGGTCTACTTGATAGGAAGCTTTAATTGGAGAAGAAGAATCTGCAGAGCTAAAAATGCTGGTTCTAATAGGAGTCAGATTTTACCATGAGAAGGTTGAAATTTTGCAGGGAGGAAGTGGCTCATTACCAGAAAAAATGTCTGAATCCCAAAGGGTATGTATTTTCCCTGAAAAAAATGAATGTTGTCAGGGAAGAAAACTCATAATTTACTATTAATAGCTAATAGTAGTTTTCCTTTAAAGAGCTAGTGGGAACATATATAAAATGTATTTATTTTCCAGAAATTTACTAAACTAAGAATTTTTCAGACTGTAGACAACATTACTGTGATTCAAAAAGGTTAAATTATTAGTTTCCTAATATTTAATTTCATGCACTGTTATACATGTGTGTAACTTCAAAAACATTCAATAAGGCCACTTATAAGTCTTCCCTGGAACTAGTGGTGTTATATGAGGCTAAGAAACATAGGGTGTTTTCCACAATTGTCAGCCTTAGATTTCTATTTGGATGCCTGAGATTTCTGCTCAGATGCCTGAAGCCTTAATCTGAGTTCACTTATTTTGTCTAATTTAAACACAACTAGTCGTGTGGACGATTCATTATAAAAACAGGAACTCCTGCTGTATTTATTTCAGAGTAATATAATATCATCAGAACATCTATTTAAAGAGAAGAGGCATGTTAATTTTTTCCAAGCCTTATTTTTGGTGCTTGCTAGACAATATTAGCATTCTAGGATGCACTGGACTATCTTGTCCATCCTAGGAGCTACAGGTCTTCCAGAAATATTTTTTTAGTATCTCCCACATGATGTTTTTAATTCAATCATCTTCCTAAGGAGTATTCATTTCCCAAAGACTCAGTTTAGTTGCAAAGAATAAAATACAAATCTTATTATGAAGAACAGTTACTGCAACAGAACAGAAGGAATGTGTCTTCATTACCTGTGTGTTATCTGGCCGCCACTTTCATTCTAGCTCATTTGGTTAATTACTTGGTTTTTCTCCTACATCACAGAGGAAGAACATCTTTGAGACTGGGGCTGTCATTCACTATGGGCGCTGTCCACCACACTGGGGTTCTGCTTTATTTGAGACTTCTTGGCACTTCAGTAAATAGGCAGCATGTGCTGACAGGGCTGCAATTTCAGAGTACCTGCATGAACGTGCTGGAATCAAGAGCTGAGGCAGGTACAGAAAGGAAAAACATTTTAAACAAGGCAAGGTCTTGAGCATCCAGAGTTATCTCATAAACTAAGGAAAACAAGGACAGAAACAGGAGGAACTCTGCACCAGAAGCAGACAAAACTGAAAAGATTAGAAGGCCACAATTAATGGTACTTACACAAAGGCTGGTGTTAAAAGGCTCAACATCAGAGAATCCTGTACCTTCCATATGGGAGGAACTGTACAAGGAGGAATCAACTGTAGTCTCAGTGAATTATTATGTTGCCTACCTGTATTTTCATATTGTCATTTCTGTGCTCTATTCTCTGAATGTATTAGTTAATAGTACAGTGTCAATACCTATTTAAAAGAAAGCAACAAAACCAACCAAAAAATCATTCCACCCAAAAAACCAACCACGCCACTGCCCTGAAACCCCCCAAAAGCCAAAACAACAGCAAAAGTATCCTTAAGAAAATGGATTATTCTGAGTTTACAAGGCAAGAGTTTATAAGCACCAAGGTGAAGTCAGGAAGCCATTCAAGGCATTATCATCTTGGATTTTCCAAAGAAAACCTTCCTTTTCTCTGCATGATCCCATAAGTGGAAATTTTGAAGAGTTTGGATCACCCTACTCCACCTCACACCGTAATTTTTGTATATGCAAGGCTTGAAGAAGACCAGGATAAGGAATGCTGGCAAACATATTTTCTTCATGGTAATGACAGATCAAATGGATCTTTGTGCTGTCAGTAACACATGCTGGGAAGAGTACTTTACTAATAAAAACAAAATTTTTTTATTATTACATTATTAAAGATTATTATTATAATTGTTTTATTATAATTATGTTATTAAAGATTATTAATGTAAGAGTGTTGTTATTTAATAATAATTAATATTTTCTGCTGGATAGTGTGTCAATTACCCTACAAACATGTTCTTTTCCCTTTTCTTTATGGACATGAAGGTTTTTTCCAACAGGGTTTTTGGGTCCTTCTAACTCCTGTCAGGCACTATTTCCAATTTACTGTGGACATTTTGTCATGCTGCACTGTTACTATGAACGAAAAGGGAAATTTAACTAGAGAGATGGACTGGTTAAATTAAGAAACATTCATCATTAACATTTCTTCTCAGGGCTGAGTAAACTGAATTATTATTGGAACAGACATTCCTGGCACATTTATGGAATGCTTTCATAAAAGGGCTGGTTTGGGGGTTTTATCTAACTGGTAGAAGATCTGTTCTTACATTTAGACTTGTCCCATTCTCAGGGTAACAAGACATAAAATCCTCTGTTTCTAATGGTACACATCCATAGGAATTCAGAATATACTTGGACTTCTACAAAGTTTTGTTAACACAGGTACCATAAAAAAATTCCAAAGAAAATTGTTAATCTCATTTGGAAAGAAAGCATATGCTCATTCTTAGTGTTTTTGTATATTTATCAAGCCCAAGATTATGAGCATTTTTTGAGATTTACACAGTTAAAATTTAAGTTAAAACTTTCCACCTTCTTCTAAGAGTGGAAAGAAGAAAAGGTAATAATTTGTATCGGTTTCCATTTAAGATCTCTTTAAAATACATAGAAGTAATTCTTTCTATTTTCTCTCAGCTCTCTTAAATCTTCTACTTCACATGACTCTATTCTTCACTGAGCAACAACAAGCCTTTTCTCAAAGCTTTATTGTATTAAAAGTTGCTGTTGGCTCTTTTCAAATGCTCTTCTTCTTATGTAGTCCGTAAGGCGCCTTCTGCAGAACAGTTGGTACAAAAGGGAACAACAGATCTGAAAAGCCAGTTAATTGTGCTCTGAACAGATCAATTAATTCTGGCTGAATAGCAAAAGATCTTGGAAGACTTGCACTTTAAATAGATGTTTTTGTGAGATGTTTACTGGGTAAGTATATATCTAGACACTCTATGTCTTTTTTATAGACAAAGATCCTTAGTTATTACTGTAACACAAGCAAACAGGAATAGATAAAAATATTTAAATAGTAATATAATAACTGTAATAATTCTAAAAGGAGAAACATATGATAGACAAATAGAAAAACATTCATTTGAATTATCTCTTTACTCTTTGAGTTTATATGAAATGGCCACTGAAAATTAGATTGTTGCTTCTTTAGGCTGAATTATAGGCTAAAGATTTACGCATTTTATCTTAATCTGATTTGCTATTCATGGTGTTTTAATTTATTTCAGTAATAAAACCATTTATTTAATGTTCTAATTTCATTACTACAGGTTTTAAACAGTGGGATTTCTGTTTCAAAATATATAAAAATATGGTAGAACTAAAAAGAAGGTGTTAATTTATTTACACATATAGAATGTTTGTTATGATTTCTATATGTTTCTGTGGATTATGCTCCAATCTCAGATACACTGGATTTCTGATGCCCCTCAAGCTACTTCTAAATCACTTTTGAATTACTGTTTAACAACCTTGTATTGAATCTGTATTTCTGATAGCCGTTAGTGTAGATGTACTTTTCCAAAACAGCAATTTCATAGTTGTTGTTTTATTAATATGAAAGCAGAGCTTTGGGCATGGATTCAGTGCATTCAGTTAGGCAATCAGACAGTGGATTATGTGTGATGCATTCCAAACATGAACTGTTGGTCATACAATTCCCAAGTATCTACACGCAAACCAGGAAATTAATCCTGATTTATTGGAGGATGCTTTTGGCAACCACCAGAGCAAAGTCCAAAAATGTTTTCAAAAGGGAAGAAAGAATTAGGAGATGGGAAGGAACATCTAGAAGTGAGAGGGGAATAAATAAACATTGTACTGAAATACTTAACTGAATCAAATTACAATGGTTAGTGCAGGAAGCAATCTCCTTTCCAACAGTTTCCTCCAGCAAATTCACAAAATCAGGTATAGTCTTAAAGTTAACTGTACCACTGAGGAATGGTTCTAGGAGAAAGTATGATTCCAATGTCCTTATGAACCACAGTTGTCTGGGTGAGCATTTTTTTCATTTGTCTTCTCTTGTCAACAGGAAGGAGTAACTTACTTTCTATTTCCTGCGGAATGCTTTCCTTTTGTCTCCATTGTATTCCAGATTGTTTCTTGTCAAGCTATCTCCTTTTGGTCTCCAACTATGCTGTTTGCATTGAAATTTAAAAAACTGCCTCAGCTGCTTGAAGAGGACCTTTAAATAGGGGATTGCAGTCCAGTTCTTGTTCTCTATATCAAAGGCTGGCCTAAGAAAAAAATACTGTGAAAACAAACAAAAAATATTATTTCAACTTTGAATTGTTGTAATAAGGTGATGTAATAAAACCCAAATAAGGAAATGTAACAAATATGAAATACTGTAAGTATTTTAATCTGGTCCATATATACTGTCCTCTGTCTTTGCTTCTTAATCCCAAAACCTGCTGGAAATGTGGTATTCTAGCAAATCATAGCTGGTATATGTGCACAGTACCTGGGAGAGTTCTGCTGAAAAGGGAGTGAATGAACTGGGAAGTGGAATCTTTGTAAATTATCTAGATTCATGACAGCAACTCTATTAATTGAACTTTTTGACTGCAAAGCACTGACTATAGCTATTCAGTTAAACCTCTGATAACCAACCAGAACTGGAAAAATGAAAGTAAAATGGTGAAAAGAACTTTTGAAATATTGATGTTGAAAGTGGGGTAAAGTTCTTTGCGGAAAGGCAGGTAGATTATTAAATGAACAAAAGAACTATCTTGCATAGAGCCCTGCATTTCAGCACTGAAGGGAAAACTGACACATCAAATTTGTACAACAAAAGGAAAGGATTTATCAGCCTCTAAATGAATTATATAAAGATTAGTGTTAATGCCTGGAAAAACTACAGTGGTTAAAGGAAAAATAGACATAGCATAAAAAGCCTAAAAATGGCCAAGTTCAGCCAGATAAAGCATTCAGAGAAAAAGAAAAGCAGTAGACGTCTGTTCAAACATTGAGAACTTTCTTCTGCTTGTACATGTATACGAGGTGTACTAAACTTATATATGGTATTTATGAGGTTTTGGTGTTACTTCCAGTTGAAATATTATTATAAAAATTTCGACTACTGCTGTATGTAATACCCTATTGAAAACGGTCTTAGCCTCACCATTAGTTGCACACAGAAAAGCATAACATTTAATTGGAGAGAGGGAATGGAACTTCTATTTCTGTGTTTTCTTCAACACATGGGACCTGGCACATGAAGGTCATCTTCTATAACAGCCTAAAGCTAGAGCACTCACTTGTTAAGCAGGAGACACAGCTTTTCTTCCACTGGGACAATATTTTATTGCACACAAAGTTGTCTATTCCTGAAATTACATTATTCTCTTCAGCCAGTATAAAATTTAAGATACAGAACACATTGTTTAAGACAAGGATCAGAATACCTATCCCTCATACTTTCAAGCCCTGAGCACTGCAATGCTTCCTTCCACCAAGACTGTTCCTCCTATTCCAGCCAGTACAGAATGTGGCTTGTGAAGTAGGGCATGTCCTGGGAAGTGACAGGTCTGCATCTGGAATACCCAAAATAGAAGGGTTATATAGAAACAAATCTATTTTTTTCTGATGGTTTCTTTTATGTAGAATTATGACCACTTTATCTTCCTTCCTTAAAAAAAAAACAAAATCCACCTTCAATTTCTTACACCTCAAACTATGGAACAAGCCTCGTCCTTGGCTGCCTGTTTGTGGTGAGTTGACATTGATTGGCACAAGGTTCTCAAGATGCCCCTCCTATCTTTCTGTCTTCTTAGCAGAACAGGCAGAGAAAATATGATGAGAAGCTCATGGACTGAGATAAGGACAGAGAAATCATTCACTAATTACCACCTTGGGCTAAATAGTCTTTAGTGGGGAAAAATAGTTTAATTTATGGACAATTAATTGTAATAGACTAGAATAATGACAAATACAATCACCTTCCCCATACCCCTCCCTTCTTCCCAGACTCAGCTTCACTTTGGATTTCTCTACTTCCTCTCCCTGCATGGCTCAGGGAGATGGGAAATGAGGATTGTGACTGCAACGCTTTCTCTGTGCTGCTCCTTCCTCCTCATGCTCTTCTCCAGCACCAACATGGGATCCACCCACAGGAGACACTCCTTCATTAAATTCTTCATCAAGTGCCCTTCCCATGGGCCACAGTTTTACACAAACTGTCCCTTCCACAGGGTACAGTCTCCCAGGAACCTGTTGGTGCAGTTCCCCATAGGGTCACAAGTCCTGCCAGCAAACTCGGTCCAGCATGGGCTCTTCTCTCCGAGGGTCCACAGGTTCTGCCAGGAGCCCGCTCCTGTGTGGGCTTCCCAAGGGGTCACAGCCTTCTTCAGACATCCACCTGTTCCAGCGTGCGGTCCTCCACAGTCTGCAGGTGGATCTCTGCTCTACTGTGAACCTTCATGGGCGGCAGATGAACATCCTGCTTCACTAAGGTCTGCACCATGGGCTGCACAGGAATCCCAGCTCCCGCATCTGGCACATTTCCTCCCCCTCCTTCTCCATTGACCTTGGTGTCTGCAGGGCTGTTTCTCTCGCATAGTCTCACACCTCTCTCACAGGTGCTGCACAGTGATTTTTACCCTTTCTTAAATACGTTATCACAGAAGTACTACCAACATTACTTCTTGGCTCTACTTTGGCCAGCGGTGGGTCTGTCTCAGAGGCTCTTTCTGCCTGCATGGCGGCAGCTGCTGGCGTCACAGAAGTCACTCCTGCACCTCCTCCACTATCAAAACCTTGCCATGCAGACTGAATACATTGTTAAAATAACTACTCTAAGGATTGTGTTTAAATTCTAGAACTTTCTTGAACTTGGGGTGTTGTAAGTCCCAAGGTGCTCAGACTGGGACAATACTATTTTGGAGCAGATTCACAGGTGCATGAAGAATTTCTTTAATAAAAAGAGGCAGAAACAGCTATGAGAGTACAGTGACTTCAAAGCAAGAAACCATAGTTTGATTATAATCAGGTGAATTTATCTTTAAAAATATTTTATTTCAGTGTAACCCTTACAGTAAAGGTACTCATCAAAGCAACAATCAATGAAATCTGCAATTCCAGGGCAAAGAAAGAGGAAAGAAAACTGCATTCCCTTACCAATGCCTTTCCTTGTGTTTGTTTCTCCTTCTTCTTTCCCTTTCTCTTCTCTTCCTTAACTCTAGCCTTGATGTCCCTTCTGTTTTATTCTGCAGGTATTTCTATTTATATTAGAGCCTCTCTTTGTCTTTTTCTTCTCATTCAAGTTTTTTTCAACCCACCAACAATGCTCTGCAAAAAGCTATGAGCTTGAGGGACAGTAACAATCATTTGGGCATCTCCCCTCTAGTAACTTCTCCACAGGCACATAGATCAGTGTCCTCTTCATGCTTCTGAGCAATACAGTATTTATTAAATACATTTTCTGTGTCATATGGATAGAAAAAGAGAGATGATCTCAACATAAAGGTGATTGAAAGTACCCAGGGTGATTAAGGCTCAGTAGTGCTTGAATGTTTCCAAGCAGCTCTGACCCATAAAGGAGAGCTGGTCCTTCACTAAACTTCATGGAAGACACAGGACTTTATTAGTGGGTGAAATCTGTAAAACACAGTATGTACTTATCTAGGCTAGTACTGATTTCAATAGCTAGATGGATTTAAAAAGGAAATGATAAAATCATGTAAAGATAGACTCTGAAAACAAAGACGTTCCTATTTTCAGGGATGAGTGGCTCATAATAAAGAGTTATATAGGAACCTACCAAAAAAAATTTGTAGAGCTCAGTGAAGTATAAATAGAAACTTGGAGGGGAAAGCAAGGACAGAACTGGATAACACAATATATTCAGAGAAAAAAAAGGGGAAGGGAAGGGAGTTGTTTTACTTTAAATATGTATTAGAGGAATCAGAGGAAATCACATAAAATAATTTAAATCCTACATAGAAAATATTTCTGATCCATTTGTTTTCCTTTAAACACATTGTCATCATCACAAATGGCATTAAAAGAGCAAAGGTTGCACACAGTTATTAGACACTTTATTATCAGTTCATTATTAGCAGAACTTTACTTTTGTTTTTAATTATCTTTTTAACTGAATGACAATTTAGGAAGTGTTAAATAGCATGATTTATTGTACCAAGGACCACAAAGAGGACTACTGTGTACTATTTCCAGTATTTGTTTTCATTTGTGTTTCTTTGCTTTCTAGTGCTTTCTAATGTTTCTTTATTTTGAATAGTTTACTCATTATAAATAGGTACTTTCACCTCCACCAGTCTTTTTCAGAAATAAACATGAGATATAGCACTCTGCACCCAGAGTACTACAAACCCAAAATATGTTTTTCACAATGTTTATGAAGGAAGTTATTTGCTTTAGTTGCATCAAAAAATATAGAAAGCATATAAAAAAACTGAATCTAGCTGAAGGCAGAAGATGCATAGCCTGCTTTGTTTGTGGGTGTGATGGAATAAATTTCAGAATATTTGGGTTGTTGTGCAACTACACAATACCTGAGAGAGTCCTTGAATGCCATGGCATGCATTTTTAATGGAGCTGATTCCAGCCTGGAGGCGATTCACCTCAAAACCATGTTTATGTGTGAACAAATCTGTTTACTAGTATAATGGGGGGAAAAGTATGTTTGGATAATGCTGTTCAGTGTTAGGGGGCTCTCCAAATTTTCTGATTGACTGATTTATTACCATCATTTTCTCTGGCGCTGAATTTAAATCATCAGAGGTTAGCTGATATGGAAAGCAACATGGACCTACCTTCTGTTCTTAAAACAAGTGACTCTTCTGATCCAAGAAAGGTCAATTTACTTGTCAGCATCTCTAGGTTAGATGCTGCAGCACCTATAATACCCTTGCTTTTCTACTGCAAATAGTGTTCCATTTGTCTTCCCCAGGTCGTCACCACTGCTGTGGCATACATAGCATCGATTATTTTTTATTTCAAATGTCTCATCTTAAGCTGACTGACACCACACTCCAAGGACACGGAAAACTAACATATGTTCTCTGCTGCTTCAAAAACAAATCACTGGGATTAAAAACTGCTGTTAATATTCCAACATATAAAGCTTGTATTTCTCCTTCTTGTGTGAGAAGAAAGCAGGTGGAGGTACTGCATGCATTTTCTGATTAGTATAGTCTGGGCTTGAGGAAGGTTGTCGAACACACATTTAGTACAAATCAGAAACAAAGCTATTGCTAATTCCCTTCAGATTCTCTTACTATGGCAACCCAGCAAGATAAAGATGAAAATAATTCACTATCTTCTGCTGTCCCTCTCAAGTCTGTTTGCAGTTGCTTTTGAATGCTTTTAATTAAAGTGCTTTGACAGATTTTTGAAAACTTGGTGCAAAAAAAACCCCTCATAAAGTAAGATTGTAAAAATTACTGTTAATGAAAAAGGTAAAAAGCAGGTTTTATTTCTCCTCTCCCTCTTCTGTCAGTCCCTTTTCACTCCTGCTTTCCAGTTCATTAATATTTTGGTTTTTAGTATGTTGGTTACAGTAACTAAGTGTTAATTTGTTCCTTGGCATATTACACTGAGATGAACCTGATTAATTAAAACAGGAAGCACTCTACCTGAAGCACCACGCCTGGTGCATTGGTGTTGATGCCTGGGGTTTTGTGTGTAATGAGACTCCTAGCTGCAGGCGAAGGGAGACCGCACACTTCCCCACCTCTGGCGTGGAACAGAATTAAGCATTAACTCTGTAGCAGACCCCTGCTTATCAGCAACCTTGCTATTACTATACCAACCCTGATGTGCATAAGCAATATTTTCATCCACTTCCCGAGAGATTTATCTAGCTGTTGAAGTAGAAAATGAATATTTTACAGTTCACTTGTCTGATCAATTACCTACAAGCTGCTGCAGTATTTTATAGCCAGTGGGAGAGCTGTGTAGGTGATGATAGAGAAATCTGGAGGGAATCTGTTAGCCAACTAAAAAAAGGGGACTAAAACTATGAATGAGCCATCAGTAACAATCCTTTTGTTCATAACGGTCTAGCCAGAAATTACAGTGTAACCAATTAAAATACATAAATGATAATCAGCAGAATGTGAATTCCAGAGGTGAAGAAATTTGCTTGATTGGAGGATAATGAAGTGCAGAGATGATTCAAAGCCAAATTCTTCTCAGTGAAACATCTCCCTCAGTACTTTATTTACCGTTTTTGCCTTTTAGATAATTGGAAGAAACTCTTTCCTAGAGACACTTTAGAAATTAAATTAACTATCTCAAAGTTAAATTGCGTGCACTTTTTAGGCAAGGTATTACTGATCATAATACAGAAAGTTTCAACAACCTAAGCTCCCAGAGGTTTATTTTAACAGAAAAACTTTGTGCTGGCAATTCATTTCAAGAACATTACACATGACATCTTGAATAAGTTACTGAAAACTCTCCAATCTGATTGCATGTGAATTATGTTTTCTCTCTAAAAATCTGTAAGGAATATTAGTCTGTTATTTACAGAACAAACAGTGACAAGTTCAAATCCTTATTTAAAAACAGTGAAAGCATAAAGAACCAACCTGGAAGATTCACAAGGTAGTTTGTGTTTGCCTGTTTAAAATTCCTGCAGTTTGGCCCAAGAGCTTTAAACATATCTTCATTCTTTAATTTACAGACAACCCTGTAAGACAGATAAGTTTGTATTTGTAACAAGAAAATCAAATCTGATTTGTTTAGTGATAACAACCAATACCACTTAGACTAAAATGACTTTCAGGCCTTCAAATCTAAAAGAAAAATAAATCTGGGATCAGCTAAAATTCAAATATAGCATTGAATGTCTGGCCTTTTTTACTTATTCTACAACATCATCAAGAAGTAAACACTGTAAATATATGTTGCTGCCTGAGTACAGATTATTTGCCTCATGTTGTACACTTGATTAACTGCAGCTTCTTTTGGGTTATACTGTGCTTTTGTGTTTTAGGAGAATGTGTCTTCCCTATTGCAAGCTTTTGTTTAAGCTCTTTTTTTATTGAGCCTTTATCAGTGTTTATTAAATATAGAAAAACAGACTGAAGAATGAAGGTTTTTTTTCTATAATAAGTTCATTTTTAACTAGCCTTTGAACTGGAAGTATTCAAAATACAGAAAAAATAATCACTTTTTATACATATTAAAGAATGTAATGTGTGAAGAAGTGCATTTATTAAAACTGTCCTTCACTATTTTTACTCTCAAAACTTTACTTACATCACTACAATGGCAGAGATTTTATCCAAAGGGAAGAAAAAATCATCTTCCACTTCTTTTATATGTCCCTTATCAAAATATCTCATATTAATTTTACCAAGTCTCCAAAGCCTTCATAAACGACTGTTGCTGCATTGGCCCAAATGCACAGGATAATCCACCACCAAAGTTTAAAACTTCAAAGGCACATTATTTCTGAAGCAAAGCAGCTGAGACAGGACAGGACATTCTCCGTGTACTGCCTATGTTTTCTTGTAGAGCAACTGATCTCACAGTATTTTACTTATATTACAAGTTTTAGGCTATCTAATACCAATAATGATCCAAGAGCAGCAGGTATTTGAACACTGGTTAAAAACTTGTTTTGAAAATTTTAGTGAAAATTTTTTATCTTTAATTGCATTGGATGTATAACCATTAATTATCCAGACAGAGGCTTGCAAGAGTCAACAGGAAGCAGTTGCCTAGTTATAGTGTTGCCTGGCTTATTCTTATTCTACAGCTCCATTTTGTGGCTGACTTTATTGGAAAAGTGTGACACTGTATAAACAACCTTCCTTATGAGTTTTAGTCTGCCAAAGTCCTCCTTTATCTGCAAGGTGGGCACCGAAACTTAATGGTGTCACAGATGGCTTTTCCAGTCTGCCTGCTTTACAGACCTTTTCAGCACTGAGTTTTGTAAACTTATAGGGCTTCAGTCATGTCTTTAAAATTTTCTTATCCCTTTAAATATGTTTTCTTGTGCATGCTCTGAAAATGATGAGTTTGGGCAGCTATACTTATGCCTCCTGCCCAAGCTTCACACACTTAAGGAAAAATCTGCCTAAAGGTCTTGGAAGAGAATCATAGAAACTTAGAATGGCCCAGACTGGAAGGAACCTTAAAGATCATCTTCCAAGCCCTTTGTTATGAACAGGGATACCTACCAGTAGACCAGGCTGGTCAGAGTTTCATTCAGGCTAACCTTAAACACTTCCAGAGATGGGGCATGCACAGCTTCTCTGGGCAACTTGTTCCAGTGCCTCACCATCCTCATGGTAAAGAATTTCCACTTAATATCTAATCTAAATCTTTCTTTTAGCTTGCATCCATTTCCCCTTGTCCTGTTACCACATGTTCTTGTCATAGTATCTCAATCTTTCCTTCAGGCTCCCTTCAGAAACTCAATTCTGTCAGCCTTTCCTTGTAGGAGAGGCGCTCCCTCACTCTAATCACTGTGATGGCCCTCCTCTGGACCCATTTCATGAACTAGTCATGGTAACTGGAACATCTCATGGTAACAGCTCTCATCTAACATTGTAGACAATGTTTCTGTAATGGCCATAGAGCAAAGTAGATTCCAGGTTCATGTCATGCAGCACCCACAAGAGACACAAATAACAGTGAGTGCAGCAAGAGAGGACATGCCCCACTCTCCTCCTCCAGATGAGCCACGAAGAAGTCAGGAGCTCAGCTGGCCAGGACAGAAGGGTCATGGGCAGGAAGGACTATGGATCCATTCTGCTGTTTGGAACAGACTGCAGGCATGTTGATAGCAGGACACCTCGATGTATGGTTCTACTCACCAGGCCTGTTTTGCCTTTTTCTGCAGTGAGATTTCAATGTGAAATGCACGGTAAGTCCAGCATGGAGCACAAGGCCAGGCCTGCCCTAAGAACCAATTCCAGACAAACTAGACTTCTAAATCAGGAAGGTAGATTCTAGTACCAAGTTTCATCTTCTCTAAGTCTAACTACAGTGCTTTAAAAAGCTACCATATCAGCCAAGAACTAGTTAACACCATCCCGTTGGGAGTTAACACTGTCCCATTGGGCCAAAACAAGAAAAAACTCCTATCTTCTGCATTTCAGAAAGAAACACATTTTATATTTTTAGATGTAAATTGTACTTTGTATGTAGATAGTAAAGTGTTTCCAAATTGAATTGCTTTGAAGTGTTAGCCATCTGGGAAAAAAAACGAGATGAAAGGACATACTTTCATGTGGGATACTCAGCATCACAGAGGAAGTCAGTGCAATAGGACAATAAAATAAATTTAACAAAAAAAAGAGACAGAGACATATTTCTTAGAACCAGTCAATTATATTTCCAACCTGATAGATAAAATAGGAGAAAAACAGCATATTTCAGGATTCTATGGAGACTGAAAGATACAACCTTTACAGAGGTTTAAAAAATCTTTTGCTATATTTATTTTCAGCACAATAAAGATCTGAAGCCATTTTTTATTCTTGGGAAAGCTTCAATTAGAGGTATAGCACACTAAAGAACTCGACCACGTTGTTATTGTGCTACTAATATGGTATTGCTACTTTATGTTAATTTTTTAGACTAGCAGCAGTCTAGACTAGCAGCTAAACTATCTCATGAAAGTGGGTGGTTCTACAGACAGACTGTACACTGCAATTTGAGGTGACTCTGCCTTTACCAGGCTCCACTTGGCTGATGTTTTGTGTGTAATCTGCAAAGCAGCTGCTTCTGGACTGTGTATTACAGATGGAAACAATGGGAAAAGTCCTAAACCTTGTGGTTTCTTCCATTTTAGAATATCAAGCTCAGGGTTTCACAGAAAATGGGCCTTTCTGGCAAAAAATCTGTGCCAACATACAAGGTGAAGGAAAAGCCTCTTTACCTCCTTCACCAGAAGTAAAAACTTAGCAAACTGATCTATGTGTAAATGATTTAGGAGAAAATGAAGTAGGCAACTGTACAGACATCTATGAACAAATAAATAGCATACCTGAAGTGTATAAACAATGTTTATTCAATATTACAATAAAGCAAGAAGGAGCACACAATGGAATTAGCAATATTTTTAAAATAAACACCATTTTCACATGACACCATGAAATCTTGTAACTTCTTGCTACAGGCTGTTTTAAAGGTGAATTAGACAAATTCATGCAGGATAGGGGGTATCAATAGCTATTAAACACAACTACTTGGATACAACTAAAGGCCCAGGAGGTCCTTAAACCACATACAGATTGAATAATATTCTGTGAAAGGGATCCTACTTTATCCATATTCTGCTTCGTTAGCATCCCCTATTGGCCACCACTAGAGATGAGGTTCTGGGAGAAAGGGTTTTGATGAAACTTTTTCTGGCGGGTTTTTTTTTTCTTTAAAGGGGTATGTAGTGATAAAAATATATTTTCTCACTAGGGTATTTCCAGAACTGCTGTTCTGAGCACACCTTTTTTTCAGCACAGTTCCACACCTAGAGTAGAAGAGCCAGTTTTCAAAGTTAATCCATTGTATGTTTTCCTTCAGATTAAAAAATGCTTATATAATATTTGCTTGACCTATAAAACAGAAAATATAAATATTCTGCAGGTGTGATACATTAAACATGGATTTCCAGACAGTTTTTTCTATTTCACGACAGTCTTTGGACCAAAGATATTACGTGGTGGTAATTTGCAGAGATGCTCCAGCTACAGCTAAAGCACGATTATAGGTACTTGGGTTCCAATTTTATGCTTTTTGACCTCCTCACCTCCTACCTTTCTCTACCTGCAGCATTCTCAGGACTTTTGGGATTCCCATTTCTACAGCAGAAGGCTTATTATGATGATAATAAATAATTTTTATGCATCTGGCCTTAAAACAGTGGAAGATAAGGTAAAATTACTTTATCTAGGGAAATGGTTTTTGCAGCAATTGCCATGGTTGTGTGCATTCACCATACATCATCCATCCTGGTAAGTTCATACAAAGAAAAGGAGAGTCCCTTTACCTGTTCCCAGTAACCTAAGAATAACAAGAAGATCCGTGCCAAGGTTAATGCTTCATCCTGTCCACAACTATACCAAAATCTTAAAAAATACATACTCAAAAAACCCCTTACCTCTTTTCTTCTAGGTTCTGACAATTCATTACTTTGCTTATACTTTAACAGAAGAAAATTAAAAATATAAAAACTATAAAATGTATCTTCTCATAAAGAAAAAACTTGCATTAATATTGTTTTGTATATTTTGGCTAATTCAACAGAATTGAGGTTGCGTGCTTATACCTGTTCTAGATTAGCTGTGCATGGATTTTTAGCCCACAGATTTTGTAGCCCACAGAGTCAGCATTAAAAATAATCAAAGAGTTGTAAAATCATTTAGGTTGGAAAATATTTTTAAAATCATTTGTGTTCAACCATAAAGCCATGACTGCCAAGTCTAGCACTAAAACCCGTCCCTAAGAGTGATCTACATGCCTTTGAAATACCTCCAGAGATGACAACTTCACCTGGGCAGCCTGTTCCAAAGCCTGACCAGCTTTACAGTTATGTTTCCTAATATCCAAATGAAATCTTCCCCAGCTCAAGCTGAGGCCATTTCATCTCATCCTACCCCTTGTTACCAGGAAGAATAGACAGACCCCCATCTCCTTGCAGCCTCCTTTCAGACAGTTGTAGAGAAAAAATAAGGTTTCCTGTGAAGTTCCTTTTCTCCAGGATACACAACCCCAGATCGCCTCAACTGCTTCTCATAAGACCTGTATTCTATGCCCTTCACCAGAACTCCACATTCAGTTTCGTAATCACAGAACCTTATTTTCAAGGAAAATACAACCTATATTGACCACACCTGTCTCAGTAAAACATTAACATCCCTCATTCATCCAAAATGTCCTGGTATAGTTACAATTTTGATAAGATATTGATCACTGGTTTCTTCACTGTTGTTAGAGAAGGAGCCAAAGGCTGACATGGCACAGCCATCTGGTAGTTACAACAGAGCTTTTTTCAACCTTTCTTTTCCCTGTGAATTCATACATACAGTACTTACTCCCATTTTTGATTAATTTTAGTGCCTAAAGATAACCTTAGAGTCCCAGATGTATGCAGACATATGTTCTCAAAAACAATCATGTTTCAAGTATCAGAGACAAATCTTCGGTTTGAGCTTAGGAAGAATATCATCTTACAGGCAGGTATGAAATCAGCGATTTAACTTTTTTTTTGCCAAGAGTTACATCACACTGAACAAATACTTTTAGGCATTGACTTTTTTGACCTTTCAGGTTCTCCTTGGAATATATTCAGAATGACCAATTAGCACAGCTCAACATTGACCAAAATATAACTTTAATTCAGTGAATGTAGATTTTTTTACTAACTATGAAATATATGTAAGTAGTCTGCTATATTATCCAAATTATTGTAAAGGGTTTTTTGTTATTTGGCATGTTTTAAAACATATAAATATTTTAGTTCAGCAGCTTGACCTAGGTAGTACCATGCTACTTGCAATTATTTTAGAAGACAAATGTTACATGGCTGAGCTTTCCAGAGGTGCAGAAAATGGAAAAGCTTTCAATGAAAATCCAAAGCAACTTATAATTAAATTTCCAGAAATATTTTCACACAACGAAATTCTACTTCTAGAAGTATATCTATGAAAATTAATGTAAAATTAGACAAACAGAGTAATGATAAGGCAGTATCCAGTTTCTTTAGAAAGCCAAAGTCATGCGCTGTGCAAAAAGATCCATGAGACCAGTTACTAACCTCAGAATAGGCAGTGTATATTCTGACACTGTTTCTAAGTACACTGACTATTAAACCTGACAGTTGTGTGAAACTTGTCTTATTGCTTGCTTTTTCCTTTTTTTACTCTACTCTCTGTCCATCATTTCTACTTAAATTGTAAGAAATTCATAGCTGATACTTTGTTCCACACTACATTTTTCACATTTACTTGCACAGCAAGGCTTTCATCTCTCCAGGCACTCTATCAGATAGTCCAACATATCTAAGAAGACTAAGAGAAGCCCAAAATTTTTTGTCAGATAAATGTATAGCTAAAATCCAAAAATCTGTATTTAACCAAACCGAACCAATTTTTTTCAAAACTTCTGAAGCTCATAATAGTCAGCAAATATCTTAACACCTCTGAAGGCTTAAATATAGGCACAGTTCCATGCATACCTTTTCTTCATTACAGAAGATATGGGTTTTTTATTGGTTGGCTCTGTCCACATTCCGAAATTGCACATGATATGAGAATTCGTAAGGTATCACCTTGCTCATTACATCTGAAACTTTTCCTTTGCTTGCTCTAAAGTCTTTTGCATTATGAATGAATGCCCTTTGGACTGAATTCATCCCCCGTTTTCTGGCAGGAATTATTACCTCCATCCTGGCTGTTATCCCAGGAGCAGTGCTTCATGACATTGCTGAGAATGCCTTCTCTATCAGTCTGAGCTTTTGCTCCCCCACTTGTTTCAACTACTTTTATGGTGACCACTGCAATCATTAGTTAAAGCTGTTGAGACACCTCCCACCCACGCCCAACAGACTCTGATGGTTTCAGTGTCTTAGGGAAAAGCCTCTGCACTATAATTTCCGCAGAGGCTTTATCTTTGAGATACCATTAGCCACTTCTAGAAAGAGTAAAAGATATGTCCAAACTACATGTTACAACTTCTTTATGGATCATAATCTGCCAGTTATTATGATGCACCTATGCGTGGAGTATTAGGGCATATCATAGTTGTCTTTAAGTCCAAAGCTTAGATGGTACCTAAGAAAAAAAGGTTAGACAAGCAGATGCCTTGTTGAGCTGAGGCATTCTGGTTTTGAGTCTGTCCCTGGGCTGGGACAAAGGGATGCAGAAAGGTAGAGCAAACTAACAGGTTCATGAAAGGAAAAAAAACCAAATGGGGACTGTTATAACAGAAGTCTATAAAATCAGAGTAGTTATAGAAAGGGGAAATAGGGAATGATTTTTAAATGTTATGAGAACAGCACAGCATAAAATGTCAGGTGGCAAGTTTAAAACAAAAAGAAGGAAGCTTTCCACAGAAGAGAAGTTTTTCACATCTTCAAAATTAGGCTTTGAAATCTCCTACTACAGAACAATATGAATGTTAAAGTATAAAAAGTGTTTGGAAAGCAAGCAAATTTGTGCAATAAAAATCTACCAAAGGTCACTAAAAATTATGAAAAATAAAAAGGTTTCAACAAAGTTGTGGAGGCTGGGAGAGTTTCATGGTAATGCATGCTTACACTATACTTCTAAAATTTTCTTTCTGGGTCCCTCTTGGAAACATAATTCTTGACTACACAGACCTTTGATTTACAGGAGTGTATCCTCCTTTAGGTAGAGAATGAAAAGCTATTGCTTTTGGGAACCTCGGAAAACTGACATTCCAACACACAGCACCTTTTTTGCAGAGGAAAAATTCCATTTTTGCTGTTAGTACAAAGTATATTATGGTTTGTGATAGATCAGGTAGAAACGCAATGATACAGGACTGGAAGTATACACATCCTATAACACCTTCACTCTGCTCCTCATACTTGCCCTCTGTTATCACAGATTTTCAGATAGATCAATAAAGTGGGGAGAGGAATACTAGATGATTTCCTCGGTGTCAGGTTTTTTTTTCTTCAGTGTCATTTTGATTACAGGAAATTAGTGGACGAATCTCCAACAATTTGGCTCACTGCACAAAATTATACGTAGGCCAATCATCTACTGACCCACAAATGAAACACTTTGAAAAATGGTGATTGCAAACAATGGAAGCTGAGATACTCTTGGCCATATCTGTTCCTTGGGACTAAAAAGATCTAGAAAGTAAAGGGAAAATGGAAAGATGGAGAAATAATAATGAAAGAAATGTGAACTATATTTACCTTCAGAATCAAGTTTCAAAATTACTCACAATGTCTCCTAATACGTGAACCTGTGATGTTCAGAGAATGATATAATCATAGAAGGTTCTCAGGTTGGCAAGCATTACTTCATCATGGTGAATTCATACTGACTACTTGCTTTCACTTTCTTGTCTTTCATGTGCCTGGGAATGGTTTCCAGGATTAGTTGTTCCGTCATCTTCCCAGGGACTAACGTGAGGCAGACAAACTCATAGTTCTCTGGATCTTCTTGCTCTTTTTAAAGAGAGGAGAAAGATGCTTTCTTCCATCTATCCCAGTCAGTGAAGATTGTTGAAAGCAGCCATAGAATGACATCAGCCAGCTCCCTCAGTACTTACGGATTGCTTTTGTTAAACCTTTTCCGTGAAGGAAAGGAAAACCACCTTATCTCCCAGTAATTTTTTCCTGTAGCCTGTCAGGTAGCCATCTTCTATGATTCTGAAAATTATGAAAAATCACTCAACATCCTTAGTTAGCCTAAAAACATACAGTGATGTTACAAGTGGAGCTATAAATGCTCTGAAACTGCATAAACTAATTCGCTCTGGCTTAGCAGCTCGTTGAAAAGCTTGAGATTCTTGATCAATATTTGCAGGTGGGTTTTGGGAAAGATGACATTTACTTAGCAACAGTAGAGACTTTATACTGTATACTTTACCTATTGAAAGTACTTGTAACTGTACAATGGTGTTTGCCCTTACAATAATTTCAGTATTATGTTGACCATAGAAAATGAGAAAAGCAAGTAGAGAAGATAGTCATACAGTTATAATTCCAGTACATTACACTCACAGTATGAAAATGAAAACAGACTAATATTTCTGTAGCACCCTTATTTTTATTCTTAGTCTGTTCCCCGTGTTTTTTACTGCTTCATCTCTTTTCCAGTATGATAATTGATGAATTTTATTTTAAAATTTAAAAGAGCACAAATTTTAAAGTCATCTTTGTGGACTCTATGATCTTTCTAATGCATACCTTGTTTGTAACTTCCCTTTAAAATTAATAGGAATTACAGAACAGAGTGTGAAATATATAAGCATCTTTCTTTCTAAAATGTATTATACATACAAATGTAATTCAAAATTTTGCACCTAGCTTTGAAATGCTTCTCAAATATCCAGTTATTAAAACCTGCTGTACTTAATTGGGAATGAGAATAAAAATGGAGATTTTATCCCAGTTATTACTCTTTTCTCTAACAAAGTTTATGGATGAGAAATTTAATAATCTTCATGCTACTCTAGCAGCAATATTATTGAAGGAAAATTGCTTTTCCTATGAAAATGTCTTCCATGACCGCATTCCTCCTTTAGGGTTGTGAACACTTTGGAGGTCTCCCTGTGTAGTGTATCCACACATAACTCATATGTTTGTTGGAGGTTCTTGTTTGGCCCATTATAAATAACCCTTTTCAAAAGCTTACCATTTTTAGTATTTGTCTTTTAAAAAAGAATCTGTGGGATAACAAGGTGACATCATCCCACATTGTCAGGGATATTCAACTGCAGAGAAATGAAGGTCCTGACCCAGAAAAAGGATTGAGTTATACTCAGAAGTGTTGGGCACTGTAAGACCTAAAAATACGGAGTCTACATTTACAGATTGTAAGTGAAACCTCGTTTTCTTACAGACAACAGAGAAAAATTAGCATTTCTGTATCTGAACTGTCCTCTAGAAATTACTTGCTCTCTTTCTTATGTATGCCACTGAGCAATGTGATGAGGAGAATCTGACATGAAGTTTCATGCTGGCAGCCACTTGCTGAGTAACACTTCTGTTGTGAAAGGCAGCACTGAAGAGAGGAGAAGGAAGCAGAGCATGTTTTGCACAATAATCGTGCAGTTCAGGCATTCACTCAAGATAGGAGAGTCCTCAGCTAACTTCCTTTTCTTTGCAAAACATACTTCTCTTCATCCCAGAAGTCAGTCCTCATCAAGCATCAACATAATTTATTTTGGAGTTAAAAGACATAACATAGAACAACCCAGGTTAGAAGCAATGTCAAAAGATTATCTGATCCAACCTTTTGTAGGAAAGGGAGCCTAGATGACATTTTCTAACACCCCGTCCAGCCACTTGAAAACCTTCAATGATGGGGACTCCACCATGGTGTTGTGGAAGGTCATTTGAGTGATTTATTGTTTTCACAATAAAAAACTTCCTTCTTATATCAAGGTGAAACCTCTCCTGGCGCAACTTGTACCTGTTGCGCTTTGACTTCTCTGTGTGACTCCTTTTGAAGGGAGACTCTGTCCTCTTTGCAGCTGGACTGAAAGCACTGCAAAACTGTGTTTAGGTCCTCCCTGAACTCTCTCATCTCCAGGGTGAAATGACCTAATTCCATCAGTCTTTTCTCAGAACAGGTTCTGCGTTCTTTGATTATCATTCTGAACCTCCTTTGAACCCTTTCCAGGCTGCGTGTCCGTTTTTTGAAATGTGAGAACAAGAACTGGGCACAGTACTCTGAGTGCAATCTTATATTCCTCTCTCTATCTGTTCAAATAATTTATTTTCACAAAGAATTAAATATAAACTCTCTAGACAACTGGTTAGGTCTCCCACTTGGAAGGCAAAGACTGAAAACAGCTGATAGACCACATTCTTACTTAGCAGTGGGCTAAGGAATGTTTTTCTTGTTCCTATTTTTTTTTTTTAATACAACAGTATCAAGAAAAGTTAAAAGTTTTGTTCCCTTTCTGACCCAGTCTTTATCAATATGAGAATTCTTGCACAAGAATGGACTATGTGGATAGGAGTGCCTTAAGCAGACGATGACACTGAACTAAAATCTCCCCCTCCTTGGACAAAGCGCCAAGTGGAAAGGGTGAGTAAGCAATCTTTCAATAGAAATAAAAAACCTTTTCATCATTTGATAGAAATGTTCAAGACAAAGGTGAGGACAGCACATCCCAAGCACTGATCAAGGCCACTTTCCAGGTAAACTGGGGATTTTTTTGCCTGGAATGTGTGAAATCAGTCTATTTCTTCCCCGTTGTGTCTTTCAGCTGATCTGCTGAACCCTTCAGCAGACAGGACCCTCATTTTGGAGTAACTAATTTGCCTATAGCATTACAGTGGGTCCAGGATGTTCATTCCACTGTCTGAGCTACAGTCCTCAAAGATAAATGCTGGAAAACACACTGCAACTACTAATGCCTTTCATTAACGTACCCTCAGAAAGCAAAAAAAATTGTTGTCAGGCAGCTTGTATTCCATTGACAACCTAAGAGACTGATATGACTGCACTAATTTTGGAATAAGAAATTAAACAGAGGTCCCCATTATCCAAAATTATTGATCTAGCCAAAATATTTTTTCCACATGTAGTGGTTTAACCCCAGCCAGCCACCAAGAACAGCACAGCTACTCCTCACTTCACCACCAGTGAGACTGGGGAGAGAATCAGAGGTCTAAAAGCTGGAAAACTCATGGATTGAGATAAAGACAGTTTACCAGTCAAACAAAAGCAATGCATGCAAGCAAAGCATAACAAGGAATTAATTCACCACTTCCCATGAGCAGGCAGGTGTTCTACCACCCCCAGGAAAGCAGGACTCCATCACGTGTAATGGTTACTTGGGAAAACACACACCATCACTCCAAACATACCCTCCTTCCCCCAAATTTATATATTGAGCATGATGCGTTAGGAGTATCCTTTTGGTCAGTTTAATTCAGAAAAGGCCTTGGCTGTGTAAGCCCTGCTCCGCAATAACAAAATTATCTCTATATTATCAACCCTGTGTTCAGCACAAATCTAAAACTCAGGCCTATGCCAGTTGCTCTGAAGAGAAGTAACACTATCCCAGCCAAAACCACCACATCACAGAATTTGTTTTGTTCTCCTGCCTTACCAAACCTAATTTTAAAAACCTGAAGAGAAAGAAAATAAAATTCTTTTTGGGAGGAATACACTTAAAACATCATGTTTTTAAAACCGAGCCATTCAATTCTGGTAGTTAATGGCTCCTTATAACATCCCAGATCAACTTTGGTTCTCATCCTTGATAAGACACCTACACACAAAGTATCCTTACAAATTGTACCTTTTATCTTATCTATTATCAAGCCATTGTCTAGATTGTTTTGAGGAATTAATAAGTTTATGATCATTCACCAGACCCTTTCAAATTGAACTTCATCTCCAAATTAACTTCACGCATGGATTTTTTTACACTGCTGTTTTTTCCCACCTAGCTCTAGCTATAATTAGTCACTAAAAATTGTCTCTATGCCTGAAAAATGTTTCATACTCCAGTGCAGTTCTTTTCCTTTGCTTGAAAAAAATCTTCCAACTGCTGAAATCTCAGTAATCTAATGACCACAAACCCATTCAGGAGCATCCATGATCACTCTTCCTCTTAAAAAAACCCTATAATTGAGGCACAGCAGCCATTTTATTTTTTTTTAATGTAGAATAGGATCTTCAAAAGTAAGGAAAAACTAGCAATTAGGAGATATGTTTTAATGCAATTTTAATGACATAGCAGTTATCATAAATAGAATTCAATAATTTATTACAATAAATATTTCTAGCTCATAGGCAGTTGTAAAACTAACAAGCTACAAAGCATGACAAAATCAAATTTAGCAATCTAAAAAACTTTTAGTTACATTTAGTTACCTGCTCATTCCTGGTAGCTAATTCAATTAATCTGTTAATGTTTGGTCTTTCAAATTTAAAAGAAAATGCTAAATCAGTTTTATATAATTTCAAAGACTAGAAGAATTTATTTTGCTAATTTGAAGCTATAAAATGGTTTAACCTGAAGCCATAAAACCAAACCCACTCAAATTGTTGTTTCGCCTTTGACATTTTATATTTTCTTATGACTTAGAAGCTTTATAATACAGACTGGACTCTGTCAGTAGTAAAACTCTCAGTGAACATCAGAAGCCACCCATATTTTGTCTCTTTTCTGGAAGGCCACAGCAAAGAAAAAACAGTGGCAAACCTGGAGAATACACAGAAGAATCATAGAGTCATAGAACCATAGAATGCCTTAAGTTGGAGGGGACCTTAAAGGTCATCTAGCTCCAACCTCCCTGCCACGACCAGGCACACCTTCCACTAAAACAGGCTGTTCCTGTTCCAGCCCCCATCCAACCCGACCTTGAATACTTCTAAAGATGGGGCATCCACAACTTCTCTGGGCAACCTGTTCCAGTGCCTCACCACCTTCACAGTAAAGAACTTCATCCTAATGCCTAATCTAACCCCACTCTCTCAGTTTGAAACCATGGGAGAGATAAGGAAAAAAAACATCAACTTATCAAGTGTTTTATTCATGGATACCTATATGTAATTATTTTCTGATAGCCATTCTTTATGCTCACTTAAAAAGTTAGACGTTTAACTTTATTCATATTATTCGTCTGATAATTTATCAAAGAAAAGACGAATATTTGGCAAATAGAAGCAAGTAATCTCTGAGGCATGAAAAAGGTTCAAGTGTCCAATATTATAACTCTTTGTGTAACCACCTTGTCTGAATTCGAAACTATAATTTTATTTGGAAATCAGAAAGGCAAGGAGAATGGAATCCTAAGTCGATAAGAACTTCTTCAATAATTGTCTTGTAAATATTTTATGGGTAGCCTTTATGGTAATAGTTTTATGTGTCAGATTTAAAATGCAGATAGGTGAAGCCTGGTAAAATGAGTGTTAAAAAAGTGAATGAGTGTTACTTTTGCCTTTAAACTGTGCATCTGCTCGCATCACTAAACAGCATTTTATAAAAATAAGAAAAGAAAATAAAATGCAAAAGAACAAGGAAGACAGAACTGGATTTTCTTTTTGAGGTTATGAACTAAACTCGAGTTTGACAAAGCTGGTAGAAAACCTAGGTAAGGTGGTGTGGCTACATGGCACTCTGAAGCAGCAATTCCAGTTCCAACGGCAATATGGCTGCAGTACTGAGAAGGAAAATGTAGCTCTACACCAAGCTGCATTATTTTTAGTTCTCAACCCAGCTCAGTAAGAGTGGGTTCAGCTCTGTTCACCTAGCCCCGCATTCTCTGACAGACAGTTCTCAGAAGTCAAAGTAATTAACTGGAAACATGGTTTGTGCCAGAGCAGGCGTATCAGAAGCAATCAAATATTACTTCTGAGCAAATCAGTACCTCTTCAGCCTTTCAGTTTGAGGGTCACAGAAGAAATGTGACCTTCAAAAGTGAAGATGGATAAGATGGAAGAAATATGGTGAGAATGGAATAAATTATCCAGAGTAATTTATGTTTATCCAGCATCAGGACAATGTGCTTTCCTTGTGCTAACATCTACTGTCTAATATTTACCATAACACAAATCAATCCAAACAGCCCCTGCAACAGGGACACAGAGGCATTTCTCCATATACAGACTGTAAGAAAGGAGGAAAGCTTCTGAGGGACAACCCCAGCCAGCTTCTTGCCGAAGTGCCTGCCCAGGACTCAAACCTCCCATGCACTTGAATTAAAGGTTTTAAAGTGTTGTTGCTATATTATTAATTATTGTTGTTTATATATGAGCAAACCTTAGGGAAAACAAAACATCACATACATTCAGCTGAGTCAGACACTTAACATGGAAATTTAAGGCCAGATGTTTGTTTGGCAAAACAGAAGGAGAAACCTGTGCAAGAGTCACCTTGATGTATCTTTAGCTACATTTTACATGCCAGTTTGCTCAGTGCTTCAGTTGCATGAGTCTTTGAAAAGGTGTGGGCGACAGTCTGTTTGCTTCTGTGTTTTGGGGAGTAAGTCTGCTATGTTGAAAGGAAAAATGTAGCAACATTTGTAGTAGAGATATGCAGAGATTACAACAAGAGTAATGCAGAATGGTTAATGAAGCAGCTCTGGATAAAAACAAAGGAAAAACTAGGAAGAATACTGAGAAAGAATAGCAAGCACACAAGAATGTCTAAAATAATCCTGACAATTCTGAAAGTAGTGGCAAACAGTGACACTTCTGGTTTACATTGGAGCTATGAGCAGAGAGAAGCTAACTTAGCTGACCAGGAAGAACATAAAGCGGCCTACCTTCAGCACCAGACTGGGGAAAAAAAGGTGTAGTTCAAATTCATATCTGCAAAGGCAAGACTTTATTTGTCAGACTTCATATGCCTCCTGTTGTGTTTCCCCACTGCTGCTGTGCTTCATTCAAACATTCAGAGCTTATAAAGATTTGGGTAAAAATCCTACTGCAGAAAACATCATTATTATGTACTGTGGGACTCTGGAAATCCGTGTACCAATCTACTTAAAACATTGTTGTTAAATTCAGCTTTTAGAAAAATCTTCAATACTTCCTACCCCATGCCAATTTTGCAAAAGGAGCTATGTTACTCTTGCTTTTTCTAGATAATGTGCTATTTCTTTTTTTCTTGACAGGCATACAAATGTACTTAATTCAGTAGTCTATCTAAGAAAAGTAACAAGATTTGAAAAGAAGAAGATTCTGTTCTTCAAGTTTAGTTTCCAGTAAGAAAACACAGGCATCTCTGACAATGTTTGGCTCATGTGTAAACATATTAGTAGACATGGCATTTTTTTTACATTGAGTTTGATAAGTTAGCACAGGGTTGCACAGAATTAATGATATATTTTATCTGTGCCAAGACAGGTTTTTTTGGTGAAAATATATTAAATGTTCAGACATGGCCCAGTAGCTAATAAGGTACAAAGAGACCCTCACTTCCATTGACTTCACTGACACCAGTAAGGACAAATACACTCCTCTCTGGCAGAGAATGATGTTTAAGGGTCATTTGTAAATAAGTAAAAAGTAGCTTTTAAATGGTTATGGGAGGAGTAAAAAATGAACTCATTAGCTCAATAGCAACATGTGTAGCCTATGCAAATGTAATTCTCTTGATGTAAATGGTCCCGTGGCTTCTTGATCTTTTGGTTTGGAGCAAGACCCACAACTATCCTATCAAATCAATAGAGCTGACCTATCCTTTTGCTAAAGCAACGTGCTATTACTCATAAAGGGCATGACAGTTGCAACAGAAAAATCTGTTCCAGCCCCAGTATAATCATGAATAACAAAGAATAATCATGATAATAAGTTATCTCTTCTGAAGCAGGCATCCCACATTGGTTTGGACCAGAAATCCTATCCTGAAGTGTAAATGTGTGGGAAAAGTGCAAGTTCTGACAAATCTGAATTATCTGATGAAAAATATTCTGTTGTAGTTCTCTTTCTGCTCTGGTCCTGGGAATAGGCAAAATCTGTATGGCCCAAGACATTTAAATACTTTGGTAGGAGTCATGCATCAAGAAGATGCTTGCATAAGCCTTTACAATCTTTGCTTTTACTTCTATTAGCAGATCATTTCTGAGAAAACCGAACATGGACAACAATCCAAAAAACATGAGTATTTTTTTTTACCACAAAAGGAATAATTTCTTATTGATGCTGAAAATTGAAGGCTTTCTTTTTTCCTTTTTTTTCTTCATTTTAATTTTTCTTATAAAGTATCTTGTGATCTAAAATGGAGCAGCAAGGAAGCAGAGCTTCCCACAGATTATTTAAAACATTATTTGGAAGAAGACAGCAAGAAGGTCAATGAACAGTGAATGTCAATACATATTTTGGATGCAATCAGAAAATATTCTGAGGGTTGTGGCTGCATCTGATCTCATCAATGTGTGTGTACATAAAGTCACACATAGAATAGAAACCAAGCTTGCTGTGCATAGTGGAATAAAGGCAGGATTTCCTGCAGATCCTTTCACAAGCAATGTATAAATCTATTGCATCCATTACAACCAGTCAGGCCCTATCCTGGGAAGGCAGAAAAGTAAATGGAAATTTTAAAAAATTATTTTGAAGTTTGCTAGTGGCACTCTGGTTCTGTCACATATTTTATTTCAACTCTGGATTGCACTGATATACCAAGATATGTGATTTTACAATGCAAAACCAGAAGAAGTGAGTTTTAATCCCAGTAGGTTCAACTATTCTTAGAAACAATTCTTTAGTGGGAACACAGCTTATGCTTAATAGTAAATTCAGATTTCTGCTACTTGATTAAAGTAAAATTATCTTTTGGAGTCTAGACAGGAAAAATAAATATGATCACAAATATGGAGCTACATCTGTGAGGTTTTATGCACTTCAGGTTCCATTGTTAATGCCTCATAACCACATATAACAATTAAAGGAAACAAACATGATTTGTGGTTCTGAGGTGTCTTTGGCACTGTACCTCCTCAGGTAGCTGTGACCTCCCACAGGTTGCTGTGCCATTGGAGATCTGCAGGAGCTGGCAGCAAGATGAGCTCTCTGAAATCCTGAATCTGTTCCCCTTTAGTTGAACAGACCGATGTTTCTACTAAGGAAGCAATTTAGAGGTGATGTTACACAGCCATTAATTAAAATACCCTTCAAACACCCTGAAGAACAGATATTGACCTGTTTATCATCTAGAAATTACCCTCCTCCTACTCGTAAACTAAGAATCAGCCAAATGTCAAAATATTATCTTCAGTATTATTCATCTTTTAATCCTTCTGAATGATATCTGTTGCCTCACTGAACACTGATTCCTATCTCTCTTCTAGGGACTAATAATCTGCCTCCATATTACTTTGCTCCACCCAGTCTGCAGCCTGATATGTATCTTTCTTCTCAAAAATATCAGAGAGATTATTAAATTACATTTAAAGGGTGATATTCCCTTGTTGTTCAGGAGTATCTAGATTTGGGATAAATTGTCAAGTTTATGTGCAGAAAAATGTAGACTTAATTTTCTGAAGCTACTAATTTCTAGAAAGGCAACACATACTCTATAAAAGGAATAGTTTGTCCCTTTTGAAATAATTAAAGCATATGCAACTTAAGCATATGCACTAAAGGTTTCTTTCTTGACAGGGATACTTTAAGTCTGATGCAACAGGAGAATGTGGACACTGAGTGATGTGACTTCCTATTGTTTTATTTATTTTTTGGTTTGTGTATTTAAATCCAGTCTGAATTGTAGAGGACTAGAAGAAAGAAGCTGCTGTGCAGGTTAGAAAGTATGTGGTTCATTTCATATGTTATTGATTTTCACATTTTTAAGTAGTTTCTTACCTACAAATTGTGCTGGGACTGACAAGTTCTGCATCTGCTGGAGTGACATTTTAAATCTCATTTGGGAGATGCCTTGCTCATTTCTACTGTGTTATGTCATGCTCTTACAATGTGCATTTGGGGTTTTCAGTAAACACTGTTTTCCTAAGAGCTATGGAATGATCCTTTAGTTTTAAATTATGCACCTGCTGGCATCATATTAAGGCCAGAAAGCTATGCTCCTATGGTCTCTTGCTCATAAAATATTCAGTTTCAATTAAATAACAACAGTGATCAAGGTGGAAAGGAGGGTCTGTGTGTTACTACAGCTCAAGGGTAATGACAACTGCCACCTTTAAAGTTACACAGCATAAGACAGTGATATTTCATTTTAAAAATAGTGGGATTTCTACAATGCTTGTCATGAGATTTGAGGTTGCTTCTGCTTTGTGTTGTTTTCTTCCCCTGAAATGCAAAACATCTGGTCTAAAGTACACACCAACATGTCAGATGAAGATTTATAGGATTATGGTGATTAAAAAGGAAAAGTGTTTCACAATAAACTGACACATCTGCCATGAGTCAATATTTACTTACAGGCAGCTTTTGACGTCTTATAGGAACATAGATTGTTGTCCTTCCTCTGCCTTCTTTTTGACTGAAATCAATATTGAAAAAATAAAAAGGAAAGAAATTGCAGTTGGCTTTTCTCTTTCAAGGCATTGTTGCATTGGTTCTGGGTAGCAGTACAGGAAATTATGACATTTCACTATTTGTTTCAATATTGATCTAACTAGGCTACATCTGTTCTCTATACGGTCAGTTTTTAACTGTCAGTAAGACATTGTCCCCATACCTGCATTTGATTGTTTTGTGTGTACAGCTGGGCTTGTTTAAACCACGTTGGCATGCACCACATATCTGCAGAAATAAGATTTTTCCTTTAAATTAACCAGAAAATCTGTTCTACCCCTCATTCTATAATCTATGTTTTCAATGGATAGAACCATTTATTTTGGCTCAAGTGCAGAATCTACTTTCAACACATACAGCATGAGCAATTGCATTGCATCAGATTTTAGTAAGGAAGAAAAGTCAGTTGTGAATCTTGATTTTAATTTTGTCATCTTACTTTGGTTTAGAAAATACATCAGGTTAAAACAAGAAGAGATCAATGATAATAACATTCCTTGGTAGAATATATGTAAACATTCTGCTTTTTGAAGAGGGTAGTTTTTTCTTTTTCTCAGAAAGGGATAGTTTCTCAGATAAAAAAGATACAAAAACCCCCATATGTTGGTGAGGATCTCACTTGAAATAATTGAATAGACTGGATGCTTAAATTGTCCTAGATTGGCCTAAAGTCTAGAGTAATTTCTGTTCAAGCTGTCCCTGCTGGGCAGGGTAGAGTATTACAGAATGCAATGACAGATTTCTTGAAAAGCAGGTTGCCTGAATACTCACCTCCTAGTTACCCGTTCTGAGAGTATTTTTTAAAAGTTATAGGGGAAACATTCAATAACTTCAATAGAAACTCTAAAAATATATTTACTCATATCCTTGAAATTAATAAGACATGCAGAGTTCTGAAAAATCAGAATAATGTTAGTCAGATTTTGGATATGTCATGATTTTGTGTGCCCCACCATACACCGGTCAAACTTCCATAAAATCCTTTTTGAACTTCAAAATATTCCATCTCTCTGAAAGCATGTGTCTCCCCTGTATACACTCTAATATTTTCATAAAATTTGTAGTGAGATAATCTGCGGGTTTTTCACATCTTTTTTTCATCTGAGGAAGTTGTCCAATGGATTAAAGACAAGAGAACAGATAGACCAGCAGACAAACAAACAAACAGTGTGATTGGACATTCTTTGCATGAAATCAGATAAAACATGCAGCTGGTTTACCGAGGGTGTAATTCAGTTACTAAGGAGAGAAAACAGTGCTCTAAGATTCTGTACTCTGAAAACTCTGAAAAAAAATTGCGTTTGAAGTTGTGATTGCAGTCTGGAGAAAAGTGCAGGTAGCATGTGGAAAAGCAAAAGCAGAATAAAAATGCACACACTTTAATGTAGCGATTGTACTTATAAAATTTCCGGGCATTGGTTTGCCATAGATCCCATTCCAAAGGATTAAATGTATTGGTTTACTTGAGAACACCCAATTTAGCCTAAGGAAAATGGGTCACAGATTACTGCTTTTCCAAGAATGACTTTGAAGAATTTTAATGTAAAAGTAGACAGGAAAGGACTGAGTAGCCATCATAAAATACCGTTAAGTTTTGAACATGGTATAAGAAAATCTGAACAAGCTTAATGCACTGAGTACTGTTGCTGCAGTAAAAAAAAGCCAAGAACATTGGATTGTATTGCTAGAGGGCACACAGTATAAGTCAAAGTAGTTGATACCATATCCATGTAAGCTATAAATTGAATATTGCTTAGAATGGTGTATATAGTTCTGTCACTATATTTTAGCAAGGGTATAACTGTGCCTGACGAGAGACTGTATATTATATTAAATTAACCTGTAGACTAAAGTCACGTGCTAAAGATTTATGAAATAATTAGAATTGCAGAAAAAACCCCAAACTTTGCTAAGATTCCTTAATTAAAGACCATTTATCAGCTAGTCTTACAAATGAGCTGTTGACAGCAACTGTGAAACCCACTGCAAGTTAAATTTGCACTTTTGTTAATATGAAGACTCCAAGTCTACTATTTACCAGACCATATTAAAAGACAGAATTCAGACTCTAAGGAGTCGTCAGTTTTATGACTCATGCCTTGGGGAAGTTAGCCCAGCTCAGTAAAATCCAGCACCATAGTCCAGGCAGTGGGTGTGATCATAGATCCAATGACAGATCCAAACCTAACTGACAGTACAGACCTGTGGCAAGGTTCCTTACAGGGTATCTCAGGATAGTATGCAATTGGATGGAATGGGATGTTCTACGTTATTTTACAATATATGCACCTATATTTCCTAGGAAAATAGAACTAAATAGGTTTGTTATAACTTGAAGGCAAAAAAACAGTGTTAGTCTTGTTTTGTACTTAGAAAGAAAATCTTCAAATAGGGTGTCAGGAAATACTACATTTGCTGTTTTGACAAAGTTTCTATATATGAGAAAAAAGAACTGGCTTTTTACTCTCCCTTGCCAATGAACATGAAGATGTTTTGATGTCTTCTGTTTATTATGTTTTTGCTCTGGGAATTTGAAGCTGAAATTCACTTCTATATTATCTTATTTTTGAAACAAATTGTTTCATTCACTGATCCATCAAGTAAAGCACACAGCACTGGATTAATTTAGATTAAGAGAAACAACAAGGAAAAAAAATACAAAGAGCAGACTTCAGTGAGACAACAGTGCGAGTGCCTTTTCTATGGAGATTATAGCATTGTTTCCAATCAAAGCAGCACAAGAACTTTATCTGGAAGGGAAGTTTTGAAATTTAAGAGTGTAATATGTAAGCAAATAAGTGTTTGTTATTTTACAACATGAACTGCGCATTTACATTTACCATTTTATTCTTGTTGGTTTGAGTAACTGCTCCACATTATCCATTGTCTTTTCTCTTGAAAATAATTTAAGAATGCAAGTAGTAGGAGAAGTGCACAGATTTGTAGAATTTGTAAAGAGATACAGAAAAAGGGTAATAGTTTATGTTGCATCCCAGTGACACTTGATAATGACCTTTTTTTCCCTTAAATCTGTCACTTTCAATCCACTTCTTAACAGTTTAATTTTTGGCTTTCCTATTGTTGGTGGTCTACTTTTAAGTACAAGACCATTTTCAGGTATCTCCTGTCTTCCTTTAGTCGTGGCAACAGGGAAAATAACTATTTCTATGTGCCATTTGAGCCATAACTGATGTGATATGAATAACTAAGTGATATGAATAACTAAGTGATGTGGAAAAAAGTGTTAAAGTAAATCTTAGAATCATATGGGAAACAGGCACACACCATAGAGGTTCTTTTTCTTTCTCTATAGGTGCTTTACTATATATTTATTATAGTTTCATTATAGTTTATATATAAATAATAGTATAATTATTTATATTTATATAAATATTGTTTATATTTATNAATAGCATAATTATTCATTATAGTTTTATTACATTCCTGCAGTATTACTGCTTCTCTCAGCTGAGAATCTATACTCATAGGAGCTTGGCAAATACTATCATAAAAGACAAGTTCCTATGGCACAGGTATCTTACAATACATGTACAAAATGATGACTTTACACAAAGGGCTTGTTGCAGCCTTCCAAAGGACATTGATCTAGCTTGCTGCTTTCAGATATTTTAGATGATTGAAATATTATTGTAAGGCATTAGAAAGGGTCCCACAACTGGGAGTACCTGGCTTTTCAGATCACTTTCTTGAATTTATTCATTTATATTTTGTATGGGACTGATGTTGCAGCATAGATATTTTTCCCAGCATATTAATGCTTAAAAGGAAAAAAATAAGACAGCAGGCATATACAAATATATTGTTTTACAGCAGGAAAGTCCTTATAGTACAATGACAAAGAAAATAGTCTCATGTTAAAGCAGAAACCCTGAATAACTGACAAATAATTACTTTGCTCACAATAATACTGTTTGCTGTATTACGTGCTCTTGATTTCAGCTTTCATTGATGATTTCGAATCACTGTCATATAGCAGTAACATTTGCACATTTCTATGGGTTCTTGGTAAATTTTTAGTGACCTTAAAAAAAAGGGATCCGTTTGTGGAGTACATTGCAGACACTGTGGGGAATGTATAAATGTGCTATACGCGTCTGGTTTTTTTCATAAGTCTCACCTTCTTGTAGCAATTAATCTCATTGCAAAGCTGCAGCGAATCTCAGAACTAGACACAATACACTTGCAATCCAACTGTGAAGCAAATAATAGAACCTTATTTTCTAGGGACATTTTGAAAGAACTCTTATTCTTCCTCTTGACCTGTCTTTTTGCAGCCTTGGCCTACAGTGTCCAGCACTGAACTGAGGTCAGCGTTTAACTACCAGGTATGTACACTTTGAAAACTGCAGCATCTAAGCCATTCATGACACTGTACTCTGCACTGCATAAACTGGTATTAACCATTAAGCAGCAACAACTATATTTAATTTGTTCTAATATTATTAAGTAATTGAAGGAATTAAATTTTTATCAATACAAAAAGCACATCTGATTTTAAATTCATAAACTTTTTCAGTTACTGTAACTAAAAAATACTATGACATACCTTTTATCCGTATGGTTTTTCACATTTAACAAACAAACCAACAAACAAAAGCTATAGATATCTCACTTTCACTTTAAGGAAAAATCATGAAATGTAAATCTGAGATGAAGTATGAAGAGCTTAATTTCCACTGTAAGCTACTAAAAATAAATGTTTCATGATCAAAATGTCACATCCACTGTAACCTTAACTTAATTTAATTGTATAATCACCACATCAAGGTTATCGTAAAGCCCAAAATGTTCTATGCCCTATATAGATTGACAGGTTTTTGTAGCCAAGATGAGCAGTGATTCCTTTTTGCTCTAGGACACTCTATGGCTTTTACCATGCAGGAGTTTAGATTAAGTTGTTTTAATGATTCCTTGAAGAATATGACTAACAAAATTATGATAGATTCTTCACTGTCTCAGTGAAATTATCTGCAGAATTCTTCAGCTTTTCATAAAATCAACTGATAGAAGGTGCCTTCAATCATTAATATCTGATACCTTATATGAGACAGCAAAATACTGTACAATAGTTTGTGAATATTCACCTGCCATTTCTCAGAAAACAGGTATTCCAAAGCACAGAAATATTATACTATGATTCGGTTCTATACTTCACGAGGATTTTCTGAATTTCTCCAGTGAATGTTTGATGTTGCTTCTTTATTTTAAAAGACTCCCTTTATGACTTTTTCAATTGCATGTGGTCTTCAATCCTTAAATCTTATTACCATATTTATTGAAAGAAATCAAATCCAAACAAACAATTAGAAATGGAAGTAAACTGAGAGGTTACTGCTGTATCTGTAGATTTCAGTTCCCCAAAGAATCATCATTCAAACTCATAAGACTTTCTTGGATCCAAATTCTACCAACTGGCCCCTTCACATCTAACAATGCATTTGGGAGAAATTAATTTTTATGAGAGCTTCATTTTCTTTCTTATAAAAAGCCTCTGAGACACATAAAAGGCATCTGAGAGCCTCTATAAACATGATTACTCAAGAGAGTCAGGTACTTATAGCACACATATAATGAAATATCCACCCCTCTTGAGCAATTGTGTGTATACCAAACTGTTTACTGGTAATTGGGAAACCTGAGCCACCACCTACCCAAACTGTTGGTTTTTTTGTTTGGTACATGACAAAGTTACCTGGAAAAAAATGATTGCCAAGGATTACACAGAATATTCTTTCATCATTGTACATTGCAGAAGCAGGACTGAGGAAAAACACAGAAGAGAGGAGATGAAAGGAGAATTGCAAAGGAAGCCAGCCTTCTAAAATGAGCTCTGTGATCTCTCTTTCTCTCGGATGGGTGTCTTCCCCCTGACTAGCTCATTGTTATATTAAGTAACAACTATGTGACATTTACTACATCCTCTATGCAGAGAAAGGCGAAGAAAGCACTGTACTACCCATTAGGATAAATCAGTTTATCAAATAAAAAACAACTCCAATTTATATCTACAACTTGAAGCAAACCAAACTTTCTGTAGGGCTATATATATGTACAGTCATGTCTGCATGTATATATACATATAAATATCAGAAAATATGCGTATATGAATACACATACAAATATAATGCTTCTGAAAAATCTGTGAAGGCTAAAGTCACAGTTTTTATGCTTATCTCCACTAGTGTCCATTTTCTTCTAATCTGACTAGGACAGAGATATCTTCAGTCAATAACCTCATTCATCACAGTTGACAATTGTAACAGCAGTTTTGATGGGAACGTTTAAGTCATAAAAGGATGCCTTCCAGCACTCCCGATGCCTTCTGGGCTATTTTCACAAAACACCTCATCAGTATTAATGTAGCATTAAGTATAGATGTCTTTTCCAGATAACAGCAACGAAAAATTGCCTGAAGGTTTGCCCCCGCTCTTGCAGTTGCCTGCCTCCCTTACTTTATCTGGTCACACTGGACAGAGGTGGATTCTGGCTAGACACCTTGGATGACAAGTGTGAGGAGAGCACACCATTCCAAGATGAAGACAAGGCAGTGGCACAGTCGTGTGACTTTTCTTCCTTCCTTGTGACACCAGGAAAGATTTGCAAGCAGCTGCTTATCCTGAGGCCCCACTCCTACCCATTTCAGACAAAGCAAGGTATATTAGTTACCACTGCTCATTTTCCTCAGGTTGTAATGTTTATATTCCTATGAGTCTGAAGTGTCTCTTGTATAATTACTTTTTTTGCCTGGCCTTTTAGTAACCTTACTGCTATGGCTGGTTTACTTACAACTGTCAGTATTGTACAGAACACCCATTTGACAATGGTGGGAATAATTTGTCTTTCATGGCATGATCTTTGGCAGTGATTTCAAATAGAAATCCTTCTACAATGCGTGCAGTCCATTGAGATCAAAGAGAGCATGAGAGAGAAAACTGACTCATAGCTAGTAATGAGGAATTAAGATATCTCTTAGCTTACCATGCTTTGCATTGTACTTCTCTGTAGTTTTATATTGCTGTATGTCAAGGAAGTACCAAGTTCTTTCCAGATAAAATAAACTGTTGCAGAACAGTTCCCAGGAATTGTTTCTGTTACACCTGTGCTGTAGCCCATAAAGTGCTAGTATGGGCTTGAGCTTCACTAAGTGATTATTGCGTGAATACTGTTTCATTGTGAACAGACTACCAAACTCCATCTCAGTCTTTCTAACTTGCATTCTGCAGACAGTATTCAGACACATTTCAAGGATTGCTTAAATCAAAGACCATTCCAGATAAGCAGTCACCCTCTTTTGAAGAGGAAGTTAGTTTTTCAGTGATCAAAGAACTGCTGCATTTCATACTTCCTTTCAGGACTAAAGAATGGGCTTTTGCTGTTTTCCTTTGGTCCACTTGTCTTCTGGAGTGTCATGTATTTCTGTGTAAATACAGGAGGCAACACTCAAGCATAAGGCTCAGTGCCCACAATGTAAGTGGGAAAGCTCCATTGCTATTCAAGAGCCATCCTTAGATGCCCTCAGACACTGCTGAGCTTTTTTCATCTATTCAGTTCCTTCCTGTGGTCATGCACCATGCACTACACCTAGGTTACTCTGATGCTTTTTTCTGACCCATAAAAAAAGAGGTCTTCCATGCTGAGCAATTGCATCATCCTCTTCAGTATATAGAAGGATCTGTACTCAGTCTCCAGGTCTGCAAGAAGAAGGATCCACGTCTTTCTAGTAAAAAGCTTACTTGTAATAAATGTAGTTATTTGGTGGTTTGAATTATCTTCACGCCTTTTTTTTTTTTTCCCACAAAAATATACATGTATGTTAGTAAAAAGCTCCTGGCTCATGGCCATGAACAAAAGTCTCTCTCCCTCTGTCTCTCTCTCTCTCTCCAGGCACTGATGCATAAATCCAATTATCTTTCATTCAGTCCTTCACTTGACTTTTCCTCATCTCATTTCTAAAGATCCCAGCTGTGCTAGTTTATTGTATATGCATCCAGCATCGGAACTAGTAAGCACTTTACAAACTGCTTGAACACCTGCAAATTTACTCTTGTGTAAATTTGTAACAACTCAACTAGTTAACTTACCTAGTGCAAATAAATACTTCCTGAGTTTAATTTTCTTGAAGAATACTCACAAAGGAAAAAGGCTGAAAAGTGAAGCTAGTAAGATATCCAGTAATCAGCCAACATAAACATATTTCTTTTTTTATTTTTTTTTCTTTTTTAAGAGAGTATAAATAACACAGGAAAAGAAGATATAAACTGAGGTCACAGAATCCTTCAACTTGTAAATACAGAACCACAGTGGGCATGGGTTTTTTGGGGTTTTTTTAAATGCTAATAGAGGGAAGCTTGGAACCTGATTTTTCAAGAGATTATATAGTGATGCGTCTTGCATCTGCTAGGAGACAGAAACAACTCTGTTGACTCTAATTTGAGCTTTTTTGTTTGGTTTTTTTTTTTATTTTACAGATCAGTTAATCTTGCTATCTCTTCCTCATAGATCTGGCAGTAGTTCCTTCTTACTTAGTGAATAAAGTTGTGCTTTTATGAAATGAGAATTTCTTATTCTTGCAATCTCAGCAGTGCTTTCTTTAGAGTTACAGGAATGGTAAATCTCTCTCATTAGCAGTTGCATTAGGTGATCATCAAATACAGTTGAAGCAAATCTCTCATGTTTGCAACTTCAAGTCTACTTATAACAGTTTTCCAGGAAAACATGTACACTCTTTTCATAAAACTTTAGGAGAAGTGGCCAAATTAACCTAGTTGAAAAAAAGAGCTTAGAAACCTCTATTAGCTATTTATTACATATATATATGTGTGTGTGTGTGTGTGTGTTTCATGTTGGTTTTGGTTTGGTTTTTGCTTTTTGAGTTTAGTTGGTTTGTTCTGCTTTTTGAGAAGGGGAAGATTTTCATGGACATCTATTTAAGGTAAATAATGCAAAGAAACTTCTTCAGCAATCCAGCAATTAGCTATATTCAGAGGGAGGATAGCTTACAGTTCTGTAGCACTGTCCCCAGAGTTGTTTCAATTCTTCAACCAAATTAAAGCATTGAGGAGGGAGAGATGAGAGAAAGCTGGGAAGCACTTCCTTGTGTTTAGCAATAAATTGACAACTTTCTAAATTTACAGTGATTAGTACATAATCCATCACTGGAAAAAATAAGTATTACTGACAGGGCATAGCCTCATGCAGGATGATGAGCACCGAGAGAGGAGAAGAGACATTGCTTCCTATAGAGTTCAGTTCCTGGGGTTTGAAGTAATTTCCCTGAGTCACTACTGCTATTCTAGTGAGGCTGACAAAAAAAGCCAGTCAGGGCTGGAAATCCCCTTCAGGCTGAAGGCAGCAGGCATGGTCATACTGCAGAGGACAAAGGACAAAGATGCCACCATCAAGAAAAGACAATGAGACTCTGGATCTGTGTGTTTTGAAAGTTTGACATTGTAGCTCTTAAGCTGATTGTTTTCAAAACAAGCTTCACTGGCTGCAGACCAGTTATTCCTCCTTTCTCTGCCATGGTAGGTTAGCTGTCAGACTCATTTTAACAGCAGCTTCAATTTTCCTAAGAAGTTAGTGTGACAGTCTCTGCAAACATCTGGAAGAATGACTGTTATTACTGGCTTGAACAAATACCAGGATTTAAAGTTCCATGGGTTCCTGTCTTACCAAAAAGTTTCAAAGTAAGAATAATTTACCTTAGAAACAGACAGGCAGATGTAAGGATAGACATCTGTGTTTCACAAATGTGGCAGCTTTGGGGATTTTTTAAGTCAACTTCTTTTGTAAGTGGACATGCCCATTCACAGAGAAAATTTCTCCAGGAAGAAAGACAAAAGATAAGTCATAGAGTTTCAGGTGCTATTTCTGAACAAATATTATCAGGATCCTGAACATATATTTCTAATAGTGTATATGATTTCCATAATTGATCTAAATATGTTTCATTCCAAGACATACAAGAATAAATTCCAAAACATCAAAAACTCCCACAAAATTGAAATCTTGTTTTCTTGCTATGTCTATTCACAAGTGTGTGTTTTTTGATCACTTCTAAGGTCTTTTTTTAATTAATTCAAAACATGTAACTGAAATAATCCCCCATGAAATATTGAAATTGCATTTTACTTGCCAAAAAGGCGTTTCCTTATCCTCATAGATTATTTTCAATGAATATTTATCACTTTCTCTAGAGCCAGTAAATTCCCCATACATCATTTTCATGCAATTCTTTATCTCAGAGAAGATGTAAAGTCCCCAGTTTTTCATTCAGTAGATAAGAAACAGATTTGCTTTCCTGCCTGTAGTCCAACATAGCACCCCTTTCTTCCGTCCGGAATTTCCATTGGTACAATTAGTCCCCCAAGGTGTACACAAGGTGTGCAAAATTGAGTTAGCCCAACATGTCTAAATAAAACCTCTAACAGTATCTACTATCTTCCCCTTGGAGAAATTGCTGTGTTTCTGAACATTCCTCATCAGAGGCATACAAAAAAGGAGAATCTATTGAAAATGTGAAGATCTACTGAAGTGGTTTGGCTATTAGTTTCTGCTTCTACTTTTGCCTACATGTTACTAATCTCCATGATCTAATGAGCTCTCTTTAATTTAGTTGTAGGAAGCAGAAAGGCCATAGAACAGTTTTAACAGAGAAAGAAATTATTTGTGTAGGCACAACTCATGAATCCATGTTTGTACAATATCAGATTTAATAAGCTATGTGGAATTGAATTCTAGGTTTCTTGCTTGAATAGAAAAATCTGTTGAAGTGATGATAAAACAAAGCAGGTAATCCATGAACCTTTACTTAGTGATGACTTTTCCATAGCTATACTTTTGCCTTACAGCCTACTGCATCTTTGACCTGATCTACGAATTGCCAAGTGCTGTAGACATAGAGGTGTTCAATAGATGACCAGGCACTCAGCACTGCACTGGCTAAGAGTTGATATATGGGAAACGGTGTCCAATTCCATATTTGCAATTGATTGTGGACCCAAGAATTTGTATTCATATATTTAATTACTGCTGTAAAGCAACTGATAAGAAATACTGAAATAAGAAATACGTCATTTCATTCGTAATTAATGACACTGACCTTTTCCACTTACAACTTATTTATGCACAAAAACTAAAAGTAAGATCTATTTATTTTCTAAGTTTTATTGTTCTAATTATTCTGACCTATGGATTCTGGGCATACATTCTGGAATAAGAATACAAGATTTAAGGCTTAACTTCTTTTTCTAATAGGCTATATCACTAAAACAGAGTAAATACTCCTTCTGGACACAGTACTTAAAGAAATTCAGATCATCTGGGCTTTAAGATGTTCCTTTTTAAAAAATATACTTTAAGCACTGTGTATCAGGTTTGTATGGACAGCTTTTCATAGCATGGGGGCTACGGGGGTGACTTCTGTGTGAAGCTGCCAGAAGCATCCTCCATGTCCAGCAGAGCCAATGTCAGGTGGCTTCAAGGCAGAGGAGCCACTGACCAAGGCTGGGCCCATCAGAAATGGTGGTAACACCTCTGTGATAGCATATTTCAGAAGGAAAAGGAAGAAAAAGGAGCAGGTGGATTCCTGACAGGAGGCATCCTGTGAACCTGTGGGAATCCCATGCTGGAACAGGCTCCTGGCAAGGACCTGCAGACCCATGAAGAGAGGAGCCCACCCTGAAGCAGGTTTCCCAGTAGGATTTGTGGGGGACTCCTGCTGGAGCAGGCTGCACCTGAAGGACTGCACCCTGTGGAAGAGTGACCCACACTGGAGCCGTCTGTGAACTGTTGCTGTGGGACAGACTCACACTGGAGAAGTTCATGGAGGACTGTCTCCCGTGGGCTGGACCCCATGTTGGTGCAGGGGAAAGACCCCTCTCCCTGAGCTGAGGGAGAAACAATGTGTGATGAACTGACCATAACCCCCATTCCCTATCTCCTTGTGTCACTGGGCTAGGAGGTAGAGCTGGGAAGGAGGGAGGGGTGGAGGGAAGGTGTTTGTATGGTTTTATTTAGCTTCTCATTACCCTGCTCTCATTTTGTTAGTAATAAATTCAAATAATAGCCTAAATTAGAGCCTGTTTTGCCTGTGATGATATGAGTGGTCTCTCCTTGTCCTTGTCTCAACTCATGAAACCTTTGTTATTTTCTCTCCCCTGTCCAGCTGCAGAGGGGAGTGCTAGAAAGGCTTTGGTGCTTGGCAGGGTCAACCTACTACACACTGAAATAACAACATGTAAATGTCAAGTGATAATGAGAATATGGATTGGATAGGTTCTTATACCCCTCTTGTACCAAAGACACTTCTTATGTCAAAGAAACTGACCTATATGTGTTTCTTTCTGCTAAAACATCTTAGATTGCCCCAATATTTCATATTACTACTGACCCGTGACTGTTTTCTTTTAAAATTATTCTTATTTAGACATTATTAAAACCCAAGTTTTTCTATGGATGTTGAAACCTACCACTTCTGTTATTTTTATGAATTCAGACACTAGCTGCACATAGGACTATAATCAGTAAGAACCTCTATAATTTTGGGGGGGCTAGGTATTTTTGTGCTGGTCTTAGCAAAAAACTTGAGACAAACCCTTTCTTTTCAAAAAACGATTTCACGTAACTATGTGAAATACAAAGTGAAGGAAGCTTGCTTAATATCGGCAATCCATAATTAAACTTTTGGTCTTTCCAGGTATTTGCATTTTATTTACAGTCAATGGAGAATCAGACATCTCCAGATGCTGAATCACCTTCAGTATCTCAGACACATATTTTTGAATGAAACTATTTACTCTCTGAAATCCATGGCCTTGATGGTGTTGAGATGTCTAAAATCTGAATAGATCAATGAGAGCTGGGCACTTAGATACCTTTCAGGATCTAGATCTTGAAAGCCTTTGACTCCTAACAAGCTGGTAAGATCAAAACATTTTATTTAGGTCCTTTGAGAGCATAGTCCCGTATCATGATAATAAAGCACACAGAATTCTAAATAATAACTGAAATAGCTGAAATGTAACATTTATATAAATACACACACACAAACAGCCAACCTAGAGATTTTGTTTCCTTCATATTGTATACAATCTTAAAAGGATTAGCAAGCCTGAATACCTATACATAGTTTTAGAGGTATAATAGCCCACTAAAATATTTACTAAAACCAGTAACTTTAGAACCTGAATTACTCTTTTTGAAAGCATTTGAAAGAGAAATTTTTACATTGAAACATTTGGGGTCCATAATGTTTGCCAGACATCACCTACGAAGAGATGCAAAGAGTAACAATTTTAGACAAGTAACTTACAGCAGCTACTGGGAAAATTACTTAAGTATCTTTTAAACAGTGGGAAAGTATATGCTGCCCTCATATATATACACACATGCAAATTCATCTTGAGTGTAGAGTCCTTTGAAAGGGTACACTGGAGCAAATGTCAGTATGCAGACAACCCTTTTCCTCCACGTTTGGTCATCTGCCAAAGCAAAACTTATCTATCAGTTTGTTTTGTAGGGACAATTCAGAGTCTGTTAAGGAAAGAGAAACTAAATGGGGGTAAGTACTCATGTAAAGAGCTAAGGGCCAATTTTTTTGTATTAAGTTTGATGGCTCATTTACCCCAGCTCTACTACACTTGATAAAATTACATATGAAGTAAGGAAAACATGTCTAGGGCAAACAGATGTAAAAGAACTCAGGCTAAGAATTACTGTTGTCATGAAATAAATAAGACTAAAACAATCAAAACCAAGTCTAATTTGTGTTCGACTGCAACTTTTTTATTGTAATTATGTGCCTAGTACACAGGTTGTAGATATGATCACCACAATGACATGTAACTTTTTGGGTCCTTCTGGCCTAAGTCTGATGTGAACACTTCTAGAAGAAAGCTGAATTAAGTAAATGCTGATTACAGTGGTTTATATTTTCTTTTTAAGCTATGAAAACATTTATATTAAATTCTTGTAAGACTTCAAGGGCTAATATTCATGTCAATGGAAGTTCTGAATCACAGCAAAATGGAAGAATAAGCCTCAAACTGGATACATGAATTGCCTGAAAATGCTAAAATCTGATATATTCAAAAGCTATTCTTCTGAGAGGTTTTGCATTAAATCTGGCCCAACCTCTTATCTTTAGGCATCTTTGAGAAGAAAGCATATCTAGATATCAAAACCAAAATAACCACACATTAAGAACACCAAATATTAATTGAAAAACACATCAAGCATTAATGAAATGACAAATTATAAGTTTAATCCTGTGCTTGGTATTGCAAATGTTTTCTTATCTTTATGTTCATAGTTATATCATGTTGCGGTGGTGAGAATTAATGAAGACATCCAGTGGGTGGATTTCCCCGCCTACGAGAGTGACTCGGAGGGCGGGAATGAAGGCGGTGCCATGGGGGGAACCCAGGTATAAGGCCACCACCCCCTGGGTGTCACTCCAACTCACCACTCCTCCTCCAAACTAGAAAGTTCTGTTTTCCTCAGTTACCCATTGGTTCCTATGTTCATGTTTATTAATGTTTCATGTTACATATTCAATTAAGTTCCAGAAAGTTCGTTTCTCTCTTAAATCCCCATTTGTCTGTTTAAGTAAGTCCCTCCTCTGGATCCCTCTGGTTGGTTACCCTTCATTATGTAATCCCTTCCTGCTGGTTTGTCCCTTGTACCTCCCTTGCTCCTCCCTCGGTTTAAAAGCCCTCTGTATCGAGCCCTCGGGGCTTTTTGCTGTTTGTATTCTTTGCCTCCCTGTTCTCCCGGCCCCCCGCCGGGGAATAAAGACTTGGTTACAGCTGCAAAGAGTCCCTTCCTCCTCCTTCGCCTCCGCCTGCACCAGTACCATCAGGCTGCTGCCAGCCCTTCATGGTAGCCAGGAGCAGGCTGCTCTCAATAGGGAGCCTGTCACTCGGCTGTTAGGCTGAGAGCTGTCCCTTTTCCAGGACACTCACGCAAGCCGCCTGCTTGGCCAGCCAGGCGGTCAAGCGGCTACTGTGGCAGTATCAGTCTACGCATTTAAATCTTTCCTTACCAGTGTGACTGAGGAGAAATACAGAAGCAAACACTCACGGAAAATCTGCCTCGTGATAAGCCATGGAAACGGACGAATGACTGACTGTTTAAACCTGTTTTAGGGTTCAGACTCTTGCTTTTAATTCAGGCCTATGTGAGAACAGCTCTTTCTCTTGAGCAAGTTTTTGTGCATAACTGAGGAATGGAGCCCACAGGAGGTGGTAACAGTTTAAACACACACCCTGGCAGCCAGCACACATAGAAAGAAAGCTTCCTTTAAACATTACCAGTCTGGGTAGATCAGAAGGGTTTTCTCGGGTCCTGGATGACAGTTAATCGCAGGAAGGAAGCCTTAGGACACTGCTGATTCTAAATGACAGAAAATCTGGTTGCTACCATTGTCAATGTTTACATACATATGTTTACATATATTACATACATTTGTTGTATTGTTTACTTGTTACTTAACAGAGTCAATGTTTAAATTTATGCTGAACACAAATAGAGTGTGAAGGTGTATCCCACTCAAGTGTCTGATCATTTAGCTATAGGCTATGATATCATAGATTTTTTCCCTATTACACTCTTCCTCAGTTTTCTGGTGAAACTCAGTTTGTCTTTCCCTCGTGAGCACAGCACTGAGTTGTAGCCTTCAAAAAGATTTTCCGGGCACACCACAACCCCTTCCATCTTACTTGGATTAGATTTTAGACAGATCCTTTTCATTTTCTTTTGCTGAAGAGCCCACAGAGCTGCATGAGGGTGCTGTCTGCAGATAATGAAAAATAAAGCTGGTTTTTATCTTCATAGAGCTGAAACTGGAGACCATGTTAATTTTATAATCTCCCCAATTTTAGTACACACAGGACTCTACAGGTAAGTACGACCAAGGTAAAGCATTAATTGCCTAATGAGTCCTTTGAGATTGGATTGAGGAGAGATGCCAGTATTTACTCAAATCTTTCCACTCTGGAAACACATTTAACAATATGTTTTTATTAAGTATGTATATTTGAGCCTTTCTCTACACGTGCAGTCTCAGATTTGGTACACCTACAGAGTTCTCTGCTGAAATAAAAAAAAATACATAATTGCCAGAAATATAAAGCAATGGATCTGTCTCCAGACCCTATGTCTAGGATTTCAAATACTGGAAAAATATCAAAGCATAGTAGTATAGACATTTGTCCACTGGCAGCAGAACAGAAGAAAAATGTTCATAAATCAAACAATTTTTTCTTCAAAGATAAAATTCCTGTATTCAGACAACTTAATCTGGTTGCTCCTATCCATTCACAGGGTCAGGTTTATTTGGGGCTGCTATTCCTGTATTGATGTAAAATGTGAACATTTTCCCCTATGGTGCTATAAAACACTCATTTTGCCTCTCCTATTAGGAACTTCAGCAGACACTAATTAACCCTCTGGAGAAAATGTTTATAAAAATAACAAGGAATTATTAGCAATGAAGCAGATTTCTTTTTTTTCCTCCAACAAAAAAGTCAAACTGAGAGAGTGAATGCATTATTGTTAAATTGCAGAGTTAACTCGCAGGTTGAAAATTTTAATGAGCTGAGACACATGACTAGAAAAGTTTTTGAAAGAGGAAATGTGTGTGTGTGTCTGTGTGTGTGTGTGTCTTCCCAGATGAGAATCTCTCACTTCTGAGTAACAACTAGAAAAAATATTCCAAAATGTACACATTTTATGAGAAATGTTGAACTTCGTTTTTTATGAAGAGCCATATGATTCCTAGGAGGGGCAAGACTTTTCACCTTTTGTTCACAAAAATATAGATAGAGATTAATCACTCTTATTAGAGATACTTTTTTAACAGGAGGAACTTTATCTGTGCAGAGGCACCACCATCCTAACAATAGCTCTGACTCAGTTTTATGATAACTTAGGGACTTGTTGAAAAACCTTTGCACTAATTTTTCGTGTCAAGAAGGAACACATATATCTTGATTATTCTCCTTCATTTCTTTTTTTCTTCACCTAATAATTTCTTTGTATACGAACTGCTTATAATGTTAATAAATGAGAATTTTTTATACATAAAGTTTCAAGATTGAGATTTCAATAAACCTTTTTCAGTTCTCTAATTCAGCAAATATTTAGACTATAAAGCTTTCCTGATTTGCTTTCTGCTGCCTCCAAAACAAATGTATCAGCCTTTAAGTTTCCCTTCGTTTTACTGATTTCTGATGAATTTTCTAATCTCTATTTATAGTAATTTCCACTTCCCAACGTGCTCTCCTTACAAAAAAAAGAAATAATTGAATAATGTAACATCTCAAATAAATTAAAATTAGAATACATCCTCTTTGAAAGTTTTATAAATTAAACATATTTTAGCATTTCAGTCCCTTACAGGTGATAGGTGTTCCTTACCCAAAGTGATAAAATTTAATCCTGTCCTTTTTTCTAGCACTGAATAGCAAGATAACCCTTAGATGTTTTGCAGTACTAAAAAAAATCCAGCAACACTTAACTCTAGTGTTTACTTTGCTTCCCTATAACAGAAAGTGACCATCTGCAAATTGGGTTCCCATGCTCTTGAATTTTGAGAGAATTTGGTCCCTATTATAAGATGGATAGTTTACTCCAGACAAGCTAAATATTTCATTCTACTACACAAAAAATACATAAACAAGAAGATTATACACATCGCCTTCTGAATGCTCAGGAGATCACAAACATGAATTGCTGCTTCTTACAGCCCTTGCCTTCTGTTTCTTTTAAGATGAACTATATTCTCAAAATTATTACAAAAGCTTTGTAACAACATCTTAGCTCATTCAGTGTCTTTTCTGGAAGGGGATGGAAAAACGTTTGCTATGTAATGTCCAAGTATCTTTTGTATTTTCAAAGAGAAGAACTCAGTATTCATTCAGTACTATACAACTGTACTATATGGTAAGGATTTTCCTAGGACAGTGTAGAAAAGGATTGACAGAAATGAAGAAAAAACTTTCTTTCAAACAGTTTTTGTAAATAAAATTAAGTATATTCACAGAACATTATGAGCAGAACAAAATTGCATGCTTCTTCTTTGAGAATTACGTTTTTATTTGAAGAACTCTCTTGCATGTTATTTAAATATAACTTTATTTCTCAAAGTACTGAGAACAGTGGGCTTGCTTTTATTCTGTCCTTACAGACAGTGGGAGGGTAACATGCAGAGCCTTAACTCCCTCGTTCCCAAAATGCTAGATCAATTTAGTTGAGCTGCAATGGAATAAATACTGTTGCTGCTGCTGACTTGTGAAAATCACTTGATACTTTCCTCCTGCTGAAAGAAATACGTTTTAGGAATCAGCTCTTGTAGCTGTGTATATCTAGAAGTTATGGACACTCTCAATGCAACCAAAAAGACATCAAGGCACTCAATACTATTGTAAAATACATGTATTAGCTCAGCCCTATTGCTCTAGAAAAAGGAAAACAGAGAAAATCCCCCTCTGGGAACCACAACACATCCCACCTGATTCCCCACATGTTCATTTGGGAGACTAGAATATGAAGGAGTTAAGGCGAGACCCAGCCTAAATTGTAAAGCATTAATCTGACTCTAGAAAATCTTATTTCTATGTATGAAATGACAAAGACAACAGAAGTAAGACTTAAGAAGTGGAATTTCATGTGTCCACATGGAATATGAATGTCAAATTCTAAAGATAACATCTCATCTCTAACTGTCAAGTTTCCTCCCTGTTAATTAGTAAGCAGTAGACTTCAAAGAATGTTAAAGTCTATGGCAGGGTATTTCCCCCACCACAAGAGCTTATCTGTTGCTTCTTAGCTGATTAAATAACTCAGGGCATCTCGCTCTCACATGAGCCTTGGTGAAATAATCAAGACAGTTTGCCTTGCATTGAGTTATTTTGGTGCCATGGGTTTGATGATTTCAGCTGACAGCAAACACCTTGCTGTGGAAGCAAAACATAGAAAGATAAGGTAGAATTTCTGACTGACCGACACTCCACTGTACAAACTACAAAAGCTACACCCAACTTTCACAAAGTGACGCGTCTGCCGGCCCTCGGGCTAGCTCCGCTGGCGGACACGCCGAGAGTGGCCGTCCCCTGCCTCAGCTCTGGCTCGGGTGGTGGTGCACAGGCTACACCTCCGAGGTGTATCTCGGCGGATACAATGTTAGAGGCAGGATAAAGGAAAGAGAGGGACTCCAGCGCGTCGTGCCCGAGAACAAAGGTTTATTCTGGGTGGGGGACAGGGACTGAAGTGGGGGTCTGGGCGCTGTGCAGCCCCTTATAAGGGTAGGAGGGAACCAAGGGTGGGTACATAACAAAAACTACTCAGGGAACTGGAACGAGGGGACCAAGGGATGAAGGACAGGCAACTGGCCAACCGGGATACAATGGGGGGGGATATAACCAATAGGGCTTTGAAGATCAGAGGAGTTTCTGGAACTTAATTGCATATACAATTAGGGTCATACATAAGCATATCAGGAACAACCAATGGGGGACCGAGGAGCAGGGAGGGTTCTGGAACAGGGAGAAGGGTACCGGGTGATGGACAAGTGGGTTTAGGGGTGTAACTGGGAGGGACCAGAGTGATGGGCAGGGGAGAGGGAAGGAGGAGTCCGGGGACCAACCACTGAGGAAGGCGGGATGCTTAAGATGGTACCACATCAGGGTTGGGGATGCTTTTCTCATCACCACAACAAAGCAGAAATCTTCTTCACATTCTCTGGGAATGTGTAGGGGTCTCTAACCAAAGTTTGTAATTCCTGCTTTGTGGTTACTTCTTTGAGGGTTGAGTGAAAGGACTCTGTGTACACTATCATTTTGGTTACATTGACTGCTAATCTATACTACTTTGATGGCTTTAATACAGGTACCTTAATGTCATGCACTGTTTTATGTAATCTACTAGTAGTTTTTTGTTTTATAGTATGTAGTTGTCAGAGACTGAAAATCGTTTATGCCTCAAACATTGATACAAAGTTTTAAAGAAGCTACAGCCACAAAAACCTCCTTGGAGAACTTTGGA
>VZRQ01004617.1:1473770-1546506 GCA_013397975.1 Machaerirhynchus nigripectus
CTGGGATCCACGGAGTGGTGATATTTTCCTTATTCTGTCCCTGTCACTCTCTTTCTGTGTCCCCCACCTATTTTTCACCTTTCTTTCTTTCTCTTTCCTTCTCTCTCTCTCTCATATCTACCATCAATAAAACCCATATTATTGTCACTGGCATATGGTCTCGTTTGCACCTTAATTTAGGCAGAGGGATTTCTAAAGAACCTTAATAACAATTGGATCATAACAGTAGTAAGTAACTCTGTTTAAGGCCTTTTGTCTGTTATCTCCTGTTTGCTATAACTCACTTTATAATAGACCTGATCAGCCATTCTTAGAACTTGCGAGCCAGAGCAGTTTAGGTGCAGGCCACCTAAATTTAAGATGCTGCCAAAAATCTGAGCCTAAGGCAGGGCTTGTCTGAAGCTCCCACTCTATCCATAACAAAGTCATAAGAATCCCATTTATATATTAGAAACCATTACATTTTACTACTATTTGTCTACTTTGAGGTAGTAACTTGTATTTGACTAAATCATAATATCTATGAGAATACCTGAACAAGAAATTAAGACAACATGGGATGGAGTCCATAACTTTGCAGTTATGATTAGACCTACATAAGTAATTTCCTTCAATTGCCTGGATTAAATGGATGCCACATGGCTCTCTGTACTCTGAAATTTCTATGTTAGGATTAAGGAGCCCTTTGGAATGCTCTGTCAATTACAAAAGCTCCAAAGAACAGGCAATTACTGTTTCTTTAAGACAGATAAATTCAGCTCTCACTCTAGCACCGAAAGATATTTTCCAAGGTAATATTATGCCTTTATTCACTTTATCATCCAAATTTTCAAACTTTTTTAAATAGCACAGGGCATTGTGCAGGTTTCCACTGTCAATTCTCACCAACAGCTCATGCAGAGAGAAACCACCACTAGCTGCTTGTTCATACATCTAAGGCCTTATCATGACATCTGGTGCATCACACTCAAGCTCAGACTTTTCAGAGCTAGAGGAGAGCTGTCAGTTTAGGAACCTGTCTTGAAGATCCTTTCAAAATGTCCTTTTGAAGCTCATGGTTTAAACATCTACTTGGGCAGAACTATAGCAGAAAATGATCCTTCAGCTCCAAATTCCAAATGACATGGGTCACCTGAACTAGAAGTTCTGATTGACTCACTCTATGATGCTGCCAGATTGAAGCTGTTGTGCTGTTCCTTGTCTTATTTGGCACAAAAACAAGAGAAAAATAGCAGGACTTCTGGAGTTGAGTCTTTTAGATCACTTAATCCCAACAGAGATCCAGTTCCTCGCCTGAAGAGAGCAAAGTGTTTGTTCAGACAATTCTTTGTGCCTAATTTCACAAGTTCACTGGACAACCTCCTTGCTCTGACATAAATTTCCTTCACAGATCCTCAACAATTTCCCTGTTTTCTTCTGATTTTTTTCCTGTGCTTTCTTTTTCACTTTTTCATAACTCTACTATTCCTCTGGAAACTTTCCTGCTCTTGCAAATTCACAGCTGTCTAGTTTTATTGATGAATATGTATATGTTGTGCCCTGAATGTCTCCACTATAGCCAATACAAATGTCATCAGAAGCAACAGTGGTATGAAGTAATCCACAGCTATGACAAAAATCAAACAATGTAAGGATTTGTAGAGCACCCACAGACCACTGCATGGAATGAAAAATCTCAGACCTTTAACTATGAACTAGCAAGGTGCCATAACTGAAACAGCCACAAGAAAAATGATGACTTGTTTTCTTTAATTTCTGACATAAAAGAGTTGAGGTCTTTTTAATTCTAGGAAAGGGTTTCTTCAGTTGGACCATTTGCACCATAGCTCCTGTCAAAGAAAAACAAGCAGTTTGCACATGTCCTCATGACGTAGTGAGTGGTCACTACTACAGACACCGTTCGTTCATACAGTCTTCATTTAACAGCCCTCACAAATCAGCTGTGTGTGCCCCCCACCCCTCCTGTAGGTAGTTGCTGCTGCTGGAATTGTCACTCCAACCCATTTCATCCATGTTTGATCCAGAGGTCTTCTAGGGATTTCCCAGCTTTTGTTACACTGCTTTATTGAACAGCTTCTTAGTCTATCAGTTTGAGGAAAAGTCACCAAATAAACAGGTGAAACAGTCATTCGGCAAAAACAGAGAAAAAGAAAACATCATGGTTATTATGTTTTACCAATGCCCTTTGTTAATCACTCTTTTTTTTTAAAAATGGAGTCTTATTTTTAATTGAAAAATATATCAGGTATTAAATGCTTCATGTATACAGCATACAAATGATTTTTTTTAGTGTGTTTTGCTCATATTTCTCTAGAAAAATCTTACTTCAATAATTCGTAATTCATATCTTGCAACCAACTCAATTTATGGCCTTTGGTTTCAAAGTTCTTAATGAATAAGCTTCCTGCAGTCACCTAATTAAAATAAAATAAAATAAAATGTATTGAGATCATATCAGAGTCGAGTAATTCCTTGTTCTTGTTAAAGCACAGTAACACCATAAAACTATATTTTCATCTTTATTCCTAACACATACTTCAGGTTCAGCTGAGTATTTTTTAAGAAGCATACAGTCAGTAAGAAGTAAATTATTTAATTATGAAAGCTCATCAGAATATGGAACATTTTTTAAAAATGTAACCTAAAATACCCTGACTGAAATAACAGTGACAGGAAAACATTTTGATTTGAAAAAAGAACAAATACTTATTTTAACCCTGAATGAAAAATCAGATACTGTCATTGTACAATAAAATTATATTGGGTCCTGGTATATTATATACAGCTGAATTCTCCTGTATGAATACCAGTAACTTCAACGAGATTGAATGGGAATCACAAGAGAAAGAAAGGAATAAATGAAAGTAGGTAGTGACCATCTGGCAGTACAAAATCAGGTGACCATCAAAGATGGGCTCTGAGGCTGAGTGGGAGAACAGGGAATAAAGTTGTATTAAGTAGCTCAACTTTTTGCTTTCCCCTTGCTTCATGGGCTTTCAGAATTTATTAATTCATCGTGAATATGATTTTATATAAGTAGCAAATTGGTAAGTAAAATCATTAGTCATTGATGTTAAAAAGACACAATAAGGGATCACAGTACAGTTCCAGGGAAATCAGGAATTCAGGAAGCCTAGTAGTTCCTTGAAATACTATGGTAAGTATAATACAGTAACTTCACTCGGCAAAGTACAAACACTCATTAGAAAGCAAACCTGTATGCAGTTCTTTCTCCTCTCACCTCATCTCAAATAAAGTGTAGACTAGTCTTTGACAATCCTATACCATTCAAACCTAGTTGGGAAGTTGTTACATGCCTTCATTCCATTTTTCCTGGAAGTGAATTAGTCCATCTTTCACTAGTGTCTTGATGATAATCCTGACCTTCTTAAGCCTCTTAAATGCAACACAGCAAAAGCAGGAGTTCATTATCGTTCCTTTTTGCCCTTCTCAGGGAATCTGCGTTGATTCCCTGTTACATTTGGCCATACTATTATCTTCTTTCCCTATCAAACCTTTAATCTTGGCATAATGCTTAGTCTTACACTGTCCTGGTTTCAGCTGGAATAGAGTTTATTTTCTTCTTAGTAGCTGGTATAGCACCACTGTTCTGATTTAGGATGAGAATAATGTTGATAATGCAATGATGTTAGTTTTTGTTAACTGAGGGCAAAGTTGGCTGGGGGCCAATGTGCAGGAACTGTCTGGGCATCAGTTGGTGAGTGGTAAGCAACTGCATTGTGCATGACTTGTTTTTTATATTCTAACTTGATTATTTTTATAATTATTACTGTCTTGACTGATACTATCATTATTATTGTCATTATTTTCTTCCTTTTCTGTTCATTAGACTGTTTTTGTCTTAATCCGTGAGTTTTCTCACTTTTCCATGTCTCTCCCCCATCCCAGTGGCACCAGAGGAGTGAGTGGGAAGCTGTGTGTGGCTGTTGCCAGCTGAGGTTAAACTAAGACATATGAAAACAATATATTTACAGGCAATTTTCTTTCAGTAAAAAGCCTTAGATTCAAGATCAGACCACCTGATTTGACCGGATTCTGTCTAACTTGACCACTCCGTTTTATCTTCCACTTGATGTACTATAAATTCTTTTTCTCATTTCTTTCAATATTCACTTTTGACTTTTCTAGCTTTTCCAAAGTTCTGTTACTTTTTGTGTGATCTCATTTCATTGCAAACAATACTCGAGCGTCTTGCATTTTCAAAGCCATATATACTGTGTTCCATCTTGGTATCTAAACATGATTTATTTTTTTGGTTTTCTACTATTTTCCTTCCCAAAAATTTGAAATCTCAAGTTTTCCAAACAGCAATGGATACCTTTACTCACAGCATCAAGTTCTGTCAAAATTAAGCATTGCTGTGAATTAAATAAATACCAAATGGAGGAAAAATAGAGTCATTATATTTTCTGTCCTCTGTCCAGTTGTGGAGGGGAGTGAGTGAGTGGCTTTTGTGGGTGCCTGGCATCTGGCCAGAGTAAACCCACTACAGTATCCCAGTATATTCCTTTTTGAGGATCAACCTTGAGTCTGGCTCAACAAGGAAAATTACGGACAGATTTTTGACTGCAACACAGGATCACAGATTCATAGAATGGTTTGGGTTAGAGGGGATCTTAAAGACCATCAAGTTCCAACCTCCTTGCCATGAGCAGGGACACTTTCCATTAGATCAGGTTGCACAAAGATGCATCCAACCTGTCCTTGACCAGGCACTGGAGACCCAGAACTTCTCTAGGCATAGTGTTCTAGTGCCTCATCAGCCTCACAGTAAAGAATTTCTTCCCAATATCTAAACGTACCTTCTTTCCGTTCACAGCCATCACACCTTGTCCTATTTCTGCCCCTGTAAAAAGTCCCTCTCCAGCTTTCTTGTAGGTCCCCTTAATGTACTGGAAGGTGCTTTAAGGTCTCCTCTGAACCTCCTCTCCTCCAGGCTGAACAGCTCTTAACTATCTCAGTCTTTCCTCATAGGAGAGGTGCTCCAGCCCTCTGATCATCTTCATGGCCCTTCTCTAGACCTGCTCCAACAGGTCAATGTCCTTCCTGTGTTGGGGGCTCCAGAGCTGGAAGCAGTATTCCAGGTGTGGGTCTCACCAGAGCGGAGCAGAGAGGAAGACACATCTTCATCGACCTGCTGGTTGAGAACAAAGGTCCATCTTTGCAAAACATTCTTACATAATTGGAAAATATTATGGTTGTTTTGTGCTCCTTTCATGTCTCAGGACAAAACTGGCAGCATACTGTACCTATGTAGACATCGATCCTTGTAAAGTTCTTCTCATAAACACTTTGCTGAAGGCATTCTCAATGGAGTAGCATAAGTAGGTATATCTCATAAATAGAAGTATCTTCTCAAAACAACCAGGAGTTCAAAGAAACTAAAAAAATATTAGCAGACATCAAATAAATGCTCATAAAGGTATGTACCTACTGGATAATGTCAGAATTTTTTGCTTTCATTATTACTTTTATTAGTGATTAGTATGGATTACTTCAAAACTTTGAGCAAATAACATAATAAAATTGCACATAATAAAATTACATAATATTTTTGTGATGAAAGGTCCTTGTCACATATTGCGAAAATACCTGTAATCTCTTCTGTAGTATAAAAAAGGACATATTTCAGCTAGAAAAGTCTTTTTTCATAATGGACCATCTCATTTTCCCATCATTCACAGTACAGGTATGTTTTTATACGACTAGTAATGGAAGAGAGAAAACCTATTTATATCAACTACAGTCTCATCTGATCTTTGAAAAGCATTTNAGTTTGCAAAAATTTTGATAAAATTGCACATAATAAAATTACATAATATTTTTGTGATGAAAGGTCCTTGTCACATATTGCGAAAATACCTGTAATCTCTTCTGTAGTATAAAAAAGGACATATTTCAGCTAGAAAAGTCTTTTTTCATAATGGACCATCTCATTTTCCCATCATTCACAGTACAGGTATGTTTTTATACGACTAGTAATGGAAGAGAGAAAACCTATTTATATCAACTACAGTCTCATCTGATCTTTGAAAAGCATTAGAAAATTACTGGTATGTAGAGACTACATCAATAATTTGAATACATACATTTATAGTTCATATTTTCTTGACTACTGTTAAAAATACTAATGCTTGTTACAATGAGAATAGAATAGTAGGTCAATGACAGACTGCAATATGTGTCATCATAAAGTCTTAAATTTTGAGTCCAAGTCCTGTGAATTTAAAGCTTCTACTCCAAGATTTAGTTATTTTGCTAACAAGCAGGAGAAAGAGTTATCAAAGAGAAATATTTGCTAACAAGCCAACAATATTACTGCATAAATGCCAATTTCTCTGCTTCACGTACATTAAATATGTTTTCTGGAGAAATACATAGTTAAAAACAGGAGGAGTAATCATTTCATGAGGTGACTGATCTCTCTTCTCTCACATTTGAAAGAAATACAGTTAAAGTTTGCTTTTAAACTGTATTTGAAAAGGGCAGAAGCACATTTCTGACCCTGTGAATGTTCTTTAGATTCTCTTTCTCTCCCACTGAAATTTCTTCAGGATAAAATATGAGGCAAAATGAGATTAGATGTAAATGCCATATACCTGCCATCATAAAGAAACATTTCACATGACTGAATTTTTATTTCTGAGACATTCTATTGTCCACCAAACATTGGGAGTGTTGGAGATGGAGACGGGGGAGATTGTATGATGTTAAACAGAATCATTCATCACTAAATCTTAATTCCAAAGGAAGAGCACTTGAGAAGAACCATTCCAAAAGATCTTAACAAATTTTAGTCAAAATCAACACATTTCCAGTAAAATGCTTCTTGATTTTTCTTTTGTCTAAGATGTCACTTGGCAGGATGAGATTGGTCAGGAGAGCTATTTTGCTTTATTTCTAAAATCATTCTGAATAAAACAATTTAAGACATTACTAAACAGTTATAGTTTTCTTCCTGTCCCTGTCCAGTGTAGATTGTTGGTCACACACTTTCAAAAATCTGAGGTTTTGTTGTCATATTTCCAAAACTGGAAAAATTATTGTGGTGTATGCTACATTTGTTATCCTACCAGCACTGGCAATTATATAAAAACTTGTGTTCTAGGGGTTTGGAGGGTAAGTGTATAGGCTTTACAAGGTACATTTATTCACTATGGTGCCTCCTATTTGTATGATATGTCCAATTTACATTGCCTGGTAACTTCTCATATGTTAAACGATCCCTGGAGCCCAAAGTCCTAACCATAACAATCTTAATACGGTCATCCTATTTGACTCCTATAATTTTGCTCAAAAACAAAAATATCCACAACCACATCTGGAATCTTCTGGAACAGCAATATAATTGCAAATATAAACAAGCTCAAAAAATAAAAGAGTATACTATTCAATACTGTAGGATTGCTACCTTTAAAATCTTATTTGGAAGAAAGTGAAAATAAGGAGAATATGTAACATCAAATGAAACCAATCAAATTGTCTTTACTAATATGTAAAGTTCTGGATCAGAAATATCCACAAACTTACAGAGTAAGCGGAAAAGATGATCCAATATATGTGTTTATATGCTAGTTGGGAGGCTTATAAAGCAGAAGTGGGAGAAAACCAAAATCATTCATTGCATTTTTGCAGTTGACATGGTTTAACCCCAGCCAGCTACCAAATCCCACACAGCCAGTCTTACTCCCCTACCAGCACAGCTGGGGAGAGAATGGGAAGGGAAAAAGCAAGAAAACTTGTGGGTTGAGATAAATACAGTTTCATAGTGAAATCAAAGGCCATGTAGGCAAACAAAACAAAACAAGGAATTAATTCACTGCTTGCCATGGTCAGGCAGGTGTTCAGCCATCTGCAGGAGAGCAGGGCCCGATCACATGAAATGATTACTAGGGAAGACAAATGCCATCACCCTAAGCATCCCCCGTCCTCCTCCTTCTGACTAATTTATGGTCTGGAATATCCTTTTGGTTAGTTGGGGTCATCTGTCCTGGCTGTGTCTCCTTCCAGCCTCCCATGCAACCCCAACTTCCTCACCAGCCTGGCAATACAAAAAGCAGAAAAGGCCTTGGCTCTGTGTACTCCCTGCTCAGCGATAACAAAAACATCCCTGTATTATCATCACTGTGTTCAGCACAAATCCAAAACATGTCCCTATACCAGCCACTGTGAAGAAAATTAACTCTACCCCAGCCAAAACAAACACAGCAATATTGTGGGAAATCTGTGTGAAGAAATGTCTTTGGTGAGAGCAAAAGGGAAATTCAGACATCATAAGTCACGTGGCAGGGAGATGTTTCCTTTCATAAAGCATAGTCTACACAGAGGAAATGTATTAAGAAGGTATAACTGGAAACTGAGGTAGGGAGCTACAGAAAGTAATATTCAAAGGAAAAAAAAATTAGGTACACATATTAAGCAAGCTCATTTCTCTGGTTATTTTTCTACACATGCTATTGACTCCCCTGAAAAAGCCTGATGCAGTAACGATTGAGTTCTTGGCATTTCCAAAAACATTTTTTGAAATACATCACTACAGAGCTGTGTAATAGGCAGAACTGCATTTTTGTTTTACTACTAAAAGGTCAGCACTTCTTTTCCAAGCTTCTAATCTATTTTATGTCATTTTCAATTGGTGGTGTGGACTGATTGCTTAAAGATATCCCATTCCATAATAGTATTACTAGTGTACAGTCAGCTCAGAAGTTGGAACTAACTGGGAATCTTGTCCTCGCTAGTAACTAGTAGATAAGTGGATTTAATTTGATGACAGTGTCTAAGGACAAAAAAGTATGCAATCTATTACAAAATTCAAGTTGCAGCAGAAGGAATTAATATCAGACAAACAATTCTCGATTATAGAGAACAATAGGACTTAGAAAGGTGTTCACACCTGCAAGGTTATGATCTTATTGGCATCACAGAGGCATGCTGGGATGGTTATGACTGGAGTGTTGGAATAGAAGGAAACAGCCTTTTTAGGAAGGACACTCAGGGAAGACAAGGAGGGCGTGTTGCCCTCTAAGTCAGTGACCACTGGAGTGCATGGACGTCTGTCTGGGGATAGAAAGAGATAACAGAGAACTTATGGGTCAGGATTAAAGTGAGGGCCGGGACAGGTGACATCATAGTGAAGGTCTCCTACAGGCCACCTGACTAGGAAGACTGAGTGGATGAAGCGCTCTATAAACTTACAGGAGTGACCTCTTTCACAAAACATGGTCCTCCTGGGAAACCTCAACCACCTTTATATCTGTTGAACGGACAACACAGCCAAACTTCAGCAATCCAGGAGATTCCTGGTATGTGTTGATATTAACCTCCTTCCCAAAAAGATAGAGGAGACAATAAGGAGAGGTTCTATGCAGGACCTTATTCTCACCAAGAAGGAGCGGCTGGTAGGAACGTGAAGCTCAAGGGCAGCCTTGGCTGCAGTGACCATGAAATGGTGGAGCTCAGTGTCCTTAGGACAGCAAGGACAGCATGCAACAAGCTCAGTACCCTGGTCTTCAGTTGGCCCTCTTTGGGGATCTGTTTCATCAAGTACCATGAGATAGAGCCCTGGGGGAAAGACCAGCTCAAGAAAGCTGGTTAATATCCAAGGATCACCTCCACCATTGTATTTGAGAAGTTGTGGCAGTCTGGCATCAATTCCCACTGACTGGAAAAGGGGAAACATAACCCCCATTTTTAAAAGAAAAAACAAAAAATATCAAGAAGCTGTGGGACAGTCAGTCTCACCTCCATGACTGGCAAGGTCATGGAGCAGATCCTCCAAGAATCTCTTGTTATGAAACAATCTACACCACAATGCAGTAACAAAGAATAAGCTCAGAAAACTTCAAATTATATTTCTATTGTCTATCCTGAATAATAAAGATGGCACAAAAGGCACTAAGGAGGTGCAAGCACAAGCAGATTACAAATGAAAGAGAAAGCTACTCTACCTCTCTAATTGAATTGTATACAACAATTTCTGTTTATGTATTCATACACTCATTATCACAGATTAAGAGATTATAAACTTTATTTAAATAACTGTTGATTGTGTTGAACCAACTGCAGTAACGTTCTACCCAAAGAATTTACTTGAATGGAATACTAATGGGAATATATTTCCTGAATTTATAGTTTATGTTTTCAGAGAGTAGCAGAGGGCTGTAGAGACATAAGCAGACATAGCTTTTTAATAGTGAATGTGCAGGATGATAGTGGAAAAACAACATCCCTTTTTTTTCATGGATATAAACCACATTTATAAAAATTCTGTATTATAAATTACAGATCAGAATTACAAGACAGATAAATGTAAGAGAAAGAAATAAAGATGGGCCTAAGTCAAAAAACGTTAGGATTTGTGGGTTCTTGGTGTTGACTGTGAAAGGAATAGAAACCATTCTGTTCTACTGATTACATTCATTTGTAAAGCTACACTCTTGATCATGTCCACTTTTGAACACTTACAAATGACATTGAAGTTGTCTGACCTTTCTCTGTCACTGTGTAGTAAAGTATCTACTGAAAATCTAAGTATCGAAGGTTAGACTCAATGACTGTGGTGGTTTTTTCCAACCTTAATGATTGTGTGGTACTATGAAATATGTGGATCTAAAAGAGGAGAACCTAACATTTTCTTAATTTCCTCCTCTCCACTAACTCCCTTCAATGACACAATAAATTATATATTAATTAAACTACTTCCTTCATTCATTACCAATAATTTCTGTTCTACTAAAATAAGTCTTTCTGTAGAAAATATGGTTTTATTGCTTTAGCAGAGTGCAGAAATTAGACCAATAATATTTAAAGAATATCTTTCTAAAATATGGCTTAAATATATAATCATAGACAATTACTGGCTCTCTATTTTTGTTAAGAAAATGATCTGCTGAGACTCTTCTGCTTTGTGAAAACACTGATCTTTGTTTTTCAGGAAAGCCTATTATACACAGATTTGGACCTGAGGTTCATTCATTTCCCCTTGTCCCTTTTATTGCTGTTGTCCTTTAAGATTTTATAGAATCTCTAATATCTTGAATAGATTGGAAATTTCAGTATGCTTACTGATTTTTTATTGCAAGCACAATATATGTGTTTAGACACATATTCTCTCATAAGCACCAATAATAGTTACATGAATATTTAAATTTATTTTGTGAAAACAATCTGGAAATAATTAAGATGGTCATATTACTACAAACAGATTCACCTACAAAGATAACCCCTAAAACAAGATTTAACATAGAAGATGGATGGAAGTAAAACTATGCCTGGATAACCAATCTGTACTGCTTTGGATAGGAGCACCAAAAAGGACTTAAACGTAACATGGAAACACTGATACTGACTTAAGTGTGCAAAGAGTTATTTGTGGTTCAGTACCTGATGGCATATGTCAACTTTAAAGGCAAATAAAAACAAAAAAGTGAAGGAAGAGGGGGGAAAAAAAAGGAAGGAGGAAAGTAGAAAACTCATTCTACCTTCTAGCTGGAAAAAGAAAGAATAAATGTATTTCCAAAGTGTGTGCTTCTTGACATCCTCGCCAGTGCAGCAGGTGGTTCCCTGAACACTTAACCACAGCCATGACATTCCATCAGGATGTGCTCAGTTGCCTCATGGGTTACTTGTGCTCATTACAGGAGTGTCGCTGCCTGGAGCACACTTTGATCAGCTGCAGATGATGCACACAATAACTGAACATCACTGTGCAAATGAATATTTTAGATAAAGCTTGTTGGTTACTTAAATGACCATTGTTGACAAACATTGCCTACTAAATTGTGTTTCCTGGAATAAAGTTATATAAATTAAGATGTACAAAGCAAAGGGTAAAAACTGGGGAGGTGTTGGGGAAGAATGACCAATACTCACATCAGCAAAAATTGTCCCCATGAGAAGCTCTATGTAACAGACATGACAATGATCCACACTGTCTCAAAGTTTGCCAGTCAGAGGCCACAAAGCTAAGAGTGTTTTGGATTACAAACCTGGGGTAATATGTGGAGATAATGTAAACAGGAAAAGAAACTGTGCACAAAGTATTCTAGTGTTAGAAAACGGGTATCTGAGATGAACTAGGAGTAAATGGGAAGGAAAATCCAGACATGCAATAGAAGTAGTCTGTGTATAGATTAAAAACCTGGTTTCTCAATAAAGCATTCAGCTTCTCCTTTCTGCTTCAGGTCTCATGTGTCTAGAAAAGTCATATTTCAGAGAACTTTTTTGCCCAATTTTTCTTTGTATCTACTTGTTCTTTCTTCGACTCTCTCCTTCTGTTTCAGTCTGTGATATATCAAACTATTTCTTTACCCTCTTTTCACCTGCTTTAACACCTTCAGTGCTCCAGCTCTTCCCCTTTTTTTCCCTTCTCATTTCCTTTGAATTCTTCTTTTTTGTTCACACTTAACGTATGGCTCCACATTCTGATACTCACACCTTTGTCCTGTTCTTTAAGTTTTTCCTCTGAAATGTCCAAGATTTCTTTTTCTCTTTGCCTTAGAAAATCCTGCCTCCTTATGTTTCCGCCTCCCTGTCTGCTCTTTGGCCCCTCAACCATTTTTATCTTCATTCCTCTTGAAAAACCCTGCCCTCAGCCATTCCTGTCTTTTTCCCTTCTTGAATGTATCCCAGTATCCAGGGATGGGGCCACTCAATTTTTGAAGTAAATTGAGGGTGTTCATGTTAGTGGAGTAAAAGTCAAGTAAGTGTAGACTTTGATGAGGTGAAAGAGCAGATACTATAGAAATGTGATGAATGTTTCTGGAAGGATAAAATTATACTTCTACTTTTTCAGTCTCCTTCATAGACAGTACAGGAATACAGTAAGACTCTTCAACTAAATTTTATTTTAAAGAGAGAGGAGTAATATAAGTAATAGATAAGTTTGCTTTTTTAATAAAACAGATTTTGAAGGTTAAAAGTTTTTAAAAGCTAGTGTATCCCAATGGCCAACTTCCTGAGCCTTTGATTATGTTATCAGGTGAAGATGGAGAAAAAAAGCTGGTGGAACATATTAAGAATATACTAAGAATGGTCTCTTGAGTAGTCAGTTTAGCTGCCCTAGAGATACCACTCTGCAGTACGAGTCACAAAAAACCAGCATTGCCACAACAAAAGCTGAAAATGCAGTTCTACAGGGACATGTCACTCTACCTAAAGCAATTCATTAGTGCCCCTGATATTTAGGCAAATAGCCTTTTATGCTTTCCCCTTCTGCACTCGGAGCCACAGAACTAGAAATAGCACACAGGAGATGTGCTGCTGCCCAGCACTGTAGATTTTATCTAATGCTGTACCTCTCAGAAAAATATAGATATAGGACAGCTATTTTTTTAGTTCTGTTTTGTTTAATTTCCCTTTTAACAACCCCAGTAACCTACTCTCCCACTGCAATTTCACCAGGTATGGAATCCATTTGTCTGTAGAATTATGTGTGAAGCCTCAATTAAGACCACTCAGCATTATGCACCTAACTTGGGAGATGTTTTTTCCTGTTTTTTCCTTTGTAAAAACAATTATTAGGCTTATTTTCTTACAGATGCAAATATGAAACCAGTCCAAACAGACTGGAAACCTGTATGCTGCCACTGACAGACTGAGAAGGAGTTGCAAAGCAGCCCCCTGTTGCCAGTGAACAGCAAGGGAGATGGTTAAAATATGTTGAGGTAGACAGCGTTGTGGTATTTTTCATTACTAAAGGTCACTGCTCTGCTAGTTCATCACCATTTTTTGGAGAGAACTGCAGAAGGTTATGTCAGGGAAAGAACAGTATTATACAGGAGACAAGAAATACTGCAACACATTAGGCAGACAAAGAAAGCACTTAGTGATTTCAGATGAGTTGCACGGATATAACCTGGGGCACAGTTTGGCTCTGACTGCTCTATCTGCATATCACTTCCCAGTACCCAGTGCACTAAGTGGTGGTCTTACTTACAGGGCTGTAAATCCAGAGTATCTCTGCTGAAGACAACTGTCATGAAACAAATCAAGGCAATCCAGATTGATGGTGGTGTAAATGAAATCACACTCTAAGTACTTGCTCTGTCTCAGGAAACCTTTTTTTTCAAGTCATGCTAATAAATAATTTTTCAGCACAAAATCCAGCTCCACTGTTTTTGTGGGCTCACAGTGGTATGCTCTGATATTATTTTGTTTCTTTTGGACTGTCTCTATTTTAAAAGAAAAAGACAGTCAAAGTTGCTGGAGCCATTTCTGTAGGACCAGGGTGTCATGCAAAAGGAAGGCAAACTTACCTCCTTTCTGTCATTTCATCAGGGAATTGCTCATTTTTTGCTGATCACTTATTTAAAACCTTTTTGACGTGCAGCTGTCTTCAAAAGATTGACCTATTTCTCACACTTCTGTCTCCAGATAACCTTCCTAGAATCCATCTCATTCAATTGTATCTGATGATCTCAATTACAATGCTTGTTGGTCAAGTAGGATAACGAAGGCAGCAAATGCAGCACTGGAAATGTGAGGCTGCTGTCAGTAGCACTGAGAGAGCTGAGCAGACAAAAAGCAAAATGAAAGCTAACCTTTTACTCCTTAAATATAACTTTTAAAACTAAGTTTTAGATCACTTAAATTCTGTCACTGTAAACAAAAATTATTGACCTATTTGCCAAAGATGGTGGCAAGTTAGATAGAGCAACAGCATCTCTTATTTTGGCAGGAGCAGTAACAGGTAGATCCATCAAGTCGCTCCAGGAAACAAGTCAGTGAAAAGGGTATCTCCACACCTGCTACTCCCATTACTAATGCTCTCAAAATGGTTTCACCAGCTTTCAGTGCTTCCACAGCTGCTGCTTCATGTGCTGAATGTTTTAGTCTTTGGCAGCAAGAAGCCAGATGACGCTACTTATGCAATTTATATTGCTTGTGACATATACAATTAATGATAGGCCTTCTTTCCTCCCCATTACTTTCGTTGCTCTGAAGGACTACTCCAAATCTGAAGGACCTGTTTCATGTTTATTGTTATTAATCTGAATCACGGTTGCTTCAAGACAGGTCAATCAGAATCCTGTTGTATTAAGCGTCCCACACAAAGAATTTGATCCCTTTCAGAGATTAAGCATGATCCTTGGATTTTGAGCCTTTTTAATGTAACTCTCGTTCTTACATACAGATTCTTTCATTTTGTCTAAATGCCAGCCATCAACTGCACTACTGCTTAGCTGTATTCAATGAATTGGCCTTGGTGAAAAAGCTGCTCTCACACATCCTTTGGAAGAGTAGATTTGCTTTTCCTCCCTGTTTATAGAGCACCAGGCATATGTGGTGTTTCAGGCTGTATCAATTACCATTGCGAAACTCAATTTTATGCTGCCATATAATTAGCTGATGGATGCAGGTCATTACCCTACCGTTGATATCATAGCTCCTCTTCACTTCTCTGCTTTGCAAACACACAGGTGGAAAATGAAATGAAGGGGTTTTTGCATAGTCCCTATCCCACAGGTCCAAATATTTTTGCTTTGTTATATGTTTTGCTGCACCATATAAATATATTCTTTCTTCATAAACACAGTGTGTCTAATTCCACTTTTTTACTCTTGCATAAATTTTAAGTCTAGTCTATTAAATCTGGTTAAGCTAATCCTGAATCACCAGGAAGGCAAATTTAGTAGACCATCCTAAGTCTCCTTTTCTTAGTGCCCTTGATTACTCACCATTTAAGAACACTTTCAAGCTTCTCTCTCTGGATACAAAATTCATTCACTGACAACTAGAATCATTTTAGGACCACAGGGTAGGTAGGTAGTTTTAAGGTGAGACACGGTCCTCCCCAGAGACTAGCTAGGATCCTTATGTACCTGGGAAACATTCATTTCTGATTTAACAAACCTGCCACAGGCCATTACAGTGTCTAATATACAAACAAAGTATGCATGCACTGGAGAGGTTTGAGGAAAGAGACAATTCCAAAGAACTTCCTATATTCTTACTAGGAAAAGAAAACACACCATCTGTTGTCTGTCTAAGGCATTATACTAGTTTTGCACGCCCTGGTTTTTGGTAGCAGGGGGGCCACAGAGATGGTTCCTGTGAGAAGCTCCTGGAAACTTCCACCATGTCCAGGAGAGCCAACTTCTGATGGCTCTGAAGATGGACATGCTGCTGGCCAGAACTGAGCCAGTGAGAGAGGTTCGTATTGCCTTTCTGATGAAATATTTAAGAAGAAAATCAAAACAATGTCAGGGAGTTTTGTCTTCTAGTCAGAGAAGAGGAGGAGGTGAGAACATGTGAGGGAAAACAACATGGTGACACCAAGGTCAGTGGAGAAGGAGGGGGAGGAGGTGCTCCAGGCGCCAGAGCCGAGGTTCCTCTGCAGGCTGTGGAGAAGACCATGGTGAAGCAGCTGTGCCCCTGCAGCCCATGGGTCCATGTGGAATGCAGAGATCCACCCGCAGCCCNTGCACGGAGAACTGTCTCCCATGGGAGGGACCCCACGGCCTCACAGGGGAAGACTCCTCTCCTGCAGCAGCAAAAGAGAATCTCAGTGATGAACTGACCAAAACCTCTGCACCGTGTCCTTGCACCGTCAGTGGGAAGAAGGGAGGGGCTTGGGGGAAAAGGTGTTTTAAGGTCTATTTTACTTCTCATTCTCCTCCTCTGATTCTGTTAGCAATAAATTCACTTTGTAACTTTAATTTAAGCCTGTTTTGCCCTTGAAGAGTTTTCTCCCAGTCCTTATCTCAACTAATGAAACCCTTCTTAATTTTTTCTTCCCTCTCTCCTCTGCCCAGCTGTGGCAGGGGAGGGTGAGCAAGCGACTCTCGTGGGTGCCTGGCTTTGGGCCAGTGACAAACCACGAAAAGCATGTAAAAAAATTAGGCTAAAATTAAAAGGTTATTTACATAAAGAGTTTACAACCCCAAATCATAGCATATTTGTCTACTATTAAGTAGAGTATTTATGTTAAAAAAAAAAGATGATATGACTGTCACCGATATACTCATGAAGTCAAATCCTTATTTGTGACATGATTTGACTAGAAAAGTTGGTCTAGTTTGGTTGGTCTACAGAGTCATAGACTCTGCCACAGAAAATAAAAAATCTAAAGTACTGAGATACACAGCACCACTGGGAATCTCACTAATCTTAGAATAAACAAGAATTTTAAATGCTTTGCTGTGTATTGCATCAAGAATCACATTCGCATTGTAACAGCTTGACCCTTGCAATGTGAATCTTATCTATGCAAATGAAAATGGTTTCCCTTGTGTTCATTATATCAACATATCAACATGTTCATTATATCAAGAGTATTCTTCCTTGGTACTTTCTATGTGTAAAATACTAAGACTCACATACTGAGGGCCTGAGAATCGAATCAGATAAGATTTTAAATGTTTTTGTATTTCTCCCATCTATACAATTAGAGCAATGTATTAAAATGTTCTTCATTTACCTAACCTTTTTATAGTTTTAGGTATATTGTGTATAACCTTAGCAAACTTCTGATTGGTACATTCACTGGCAGCAAGACAGGTACTTTCTTATAATCTATTTTCAACAAAATGCACATCAAGACTATTTGACTTTCTGGCAGCTGACAAACTTCAAACAGGCATCCTAGTTTTTTGTAGTTATATTCCTGAAAAACAAAAATTATTGAAAAATATATAAATTTTTAAAATTTATTTCCTCTGTGGTCTGATCCTATTCAGACTGCCTAAGACACTACCTGAATATCTGATGCAAATCTGTGTACACCTGCAAAGCAGAATTTAATCTTGCTGTAGTTTGAATGTAATAAACAGGGAATATAAATATTTTTGATCAATCACATTACGCATTATAACTTCAGAAGTTCAGTTGAATTAGGAGTCTTATTTTAAGTCTTACTTTATTATATATAAAATATTTTCAAGTTTTTCACATTTCTATTTATCATCAAACGGGAGTGGGAAATGAGACTTGCTAAACAGGTTGATGAAATTATAATTTATTAAATGAGACTTAACAAGCCTATCATTACACAAGATGATTACAGGTAAATATGAAATTTTAATTTGAAATTTTAAACTCTCTCTATAAGCAGTTAGACAGATAAGACTAAGCTTGCTCAGCAAGCAGGTTTAGGTTACAGCTGGTGAGTGGCCTGCAGTAAAGATTCCACTTTTCACCACCTTCCTTCACAACTATAATAATAAAAGTGCTAAATATTTTTTTTCCCATTTTTCCAATTATCTAACCTTAGAAAAATTAATTCCTCATATTTCAGGGTTTATACCCTGTACATACAGGGTATATTTAGAAACCTTAAGAAGAGAAGCATAAAAGAATATGACATTGCACTTCCAAGTTAGATAAGGGAGAGTATAAGGATGACAGAACCAGGCTTTCCAAGAGGGGCACAGTGACAGGAAGTGAGGTAACAGAAACAAGTTACAACAAGAAAAATTATGGTTCGGTATAAAAAATGAATTTTTAATCATAAAGGTTCTTAAATATTGGAAGAGGTACCCAGGAGGTTATGAAGCTTCGTTTAGAGTGGAGGAGTTGGGCTGGATGGCCTCCAGGCCTCCTTCCTGATTCTTGACACTTGATCTTCTGATTCTATTCATACACTTAAAAAGGAAAATATATTCCCATTGTTAATCTTACTATTTGTATGAATGAATACGGATTCTTAGTCAGACCTGACACATAAACACTGAATCTTTATTCCTTCCTATTTGCTCTTTTTACAAAATCTCTGTAGTCTCACAACCCACACATATACAGCAAGGGGCAATGTTGGGCCTGTGATCAAAGACAATTGTGAAGATTTTTGCATGATGTATTATATTTCCAGAACACAAGGAACTGGAAAGAGTAGAAGTATGTATATGGATAAGATTTTTAGATATTTGACTATATATACCAGGCCATAACTTCTGCTCTGCTAGTTACGATCCTGGCTCAATGGCTATAATTCTTGTCTCTATTCAACAGTTTATTTAAAATCTGACTTTCCATTACTGTGTTCAGGCTTCATATGCTTAAGAATGTATTTTTTAATTAAAGTTCTTCATAACTGAATTTTGAAGACTAAAAATAGATCTTCCTTTATAAGAGAGGGTTTTTCCCATCCACAAATTCCTTGTCAAAGGAAGTCTGTTCATGACGTATTATCTCAACTGACCCCTGTCCTACAAACAACTACAAAAGCAGAACCTTTTAGCCACAGTGAATGCGTGGGGGCTCTGCATTGTTGGGCAGGGTTTATAGGTCCTAGTCCAGAAATCAGCTATTTATGCAAGATTGTGTTCTGCATTAGGTGCTGGATTTTGATCAGCCCACCTCACTTGTACAATATCAAAGTCCATGTATTTATGAGCATTTTCCTGACCTTCCCTCACCTCCTGCCCCCACGTAACAAAGGTGTCAGTACCTACCTTCTTACAGCTAGATGGTCTGAAGCCTGAGTTTTGTTTATTATGCATAGCGTATACTTAGTAGCTCGCAAATGAGAATCCTAATTTCAATATGAGTGTCCAGATGCCTGAAATGGAGCAAGAAAACTGAACACTGGTAAGGCCTTTTTTATGATAAAAATGTCTATTTACCCCCTTAAGAAAACCTGGTAATTTTTACCCCATTGGAATCACATTTTCATATTCACCTCACTGTATTTGAAATCTTTAATAATTTCTAAAAGTTGCCGAGAAGGAATAAAATGTATGAAAACAAATTTGGGAAGAAAATTGATTGGTTTTTAATTGGTAAAACTTAGATAATTCATATACCAATTTGTGAATCATATAAACCCATGGTCTTGCTGCAGAGGAGGCCATGTGGGGCATTGTGAGGTTATATGCTTAATTTTTAAGGCAGAAACATGCAGTGGTCATTTAAAATTTCACTGAGTAAATTTTTAAATGTAAAGTAAAAACAACTGCAATTATTGAAACATATCCAAGCCATAGCTTATCCCAAGAAAAGACATTTGTACTCTCTGATTATACTGCATTTGATGAAAATCTGAGTTTACTATTACTTTGACAACTGATGCACAAATGCCCTTTGAAGCACATCTCTACCAGCTGGTGTCCTGTTTTTACAACTGACCTGAGGGTTATTTCAGCATAAATATTTTTATTTTTATGCATTCACACTGTGAAGTTTCCTGATATATCTACCTGTGAGGGTCAAATTTGTAAAACTGCTTGAGACAACATTTTTCTTTTTTTCAGAATTCATTGCAATTGCAATTTCCCAGAGAAAACTAAACCCTGCCTCCTGGATGAAGTTCACGTGAGCTTAGTTTTCCGCAAATTGTGAAAAATGCTCAAGGACCAGCCCTCCAATGCTAAGCTGCTGGGCTTCAGAGTGAACCCCTGCTTATTCCAGAGCTGTCCTCGGAAAGGTCTCTTGCATCTTTGCAATAGATGTGACTGGTGGTTTCCAAAATGTAGGTGCTGGCTGAGATGAGTCACAACACTCAGATCCTGTCAAACATAGATAGCTGTTTCTTCTGAAGGTCTGAAAACTAGCAAAGATGTAAAATAAAAACAGAAAAATGGAGCAGGATCAAATAGATTTTGTTTCTCCTAAGAACTATGTTAGGTAGGACATGAGAATTTTAATTGTCCTGAAGTGATTAACTTTAAAAAATACTAATGGATTTTATTGTTTCTTCTCCAGACATATAAAGCAGTACATACTAAAATAATTAACCCAAACTGATACACGTTTCTTTTTTTTTTCTATCTCAGCATAGACTTGAGTCATTGCTTAGATCATTTAATAAATGTTAATAAACACATAACCAGTGTTATTAGATGAACAGACTCCAAAGTTCACTATAACGAACAGTCTATTGACAAGGGAAGAAAACATAAGATACAGCTCTGAAAGAGATTAAAAAAAAAAAGGGGGGGGGGGGGAAGAAACAATTCAACTAGGAAAAGAACAAGTTTGAAAGGTATTAAATTACGTAAAGGGTCTGATTGATCCTGACTTTTGATTCTCCTCTCAAAATACAACTATAATAAGGCATGCCTATTACAGTTGAATTTAGACTGATAAAACCACAAAGTTATTGTGATTTAAAAAGTATTGGAATTACCTAGTCTTCTAAAGAAGTCAAGACATTTCCCTTTCCAGAGCATGACAGGCATAAATAGCACAAAAGAATCAAGGAGACTTGGGGGGAGAAGAAGTGAAGGAAGGAATAGGGAAAACATCTGTTGGAAAAAGCACCTGTGGAAAAACATTCTCAATATATTGGGCTATTGTTTGAAGTAGAGTTCAAGGGACTAACTATGTGCAGGTAAGACGAGGTAGATGACAGCAGAGAAATTCATCCATAAAAGCATGTGATAGATGTTGCAGTGGCAAAATCAAATACTTACAAGTACAAAATGAGAGAACTCTACAGTCTTTGCAGCCCTAGTTCTTTTCCCTAGAGTATATGCATTATAATACATAATCACACTCCATTTTTTTCTGCACAGGACCCCTACCCCATTGAGTGAGCAGAATGGATGGTGATCAATTAAAGAAGAACAGCTATTCAATGTTTTGTTTTATCCTCACTGTTCATTTTGTGGACTTATGCCTTATCTACTGCACACTATTCAGAGGCTGCAGTGAAGACAGAATTATTAATTTCCTCATGGGCTTTTCTCTGGCAGTCAGCTCCCTGATGCTCCACAAGCATTAATTTAGCTTCACAAAGTGCAATGTGATGTGAGAGGTTACTGTTATACCCACATTACAGAAAGCAAGCTGAAGCAGAGAGACAGTGGGAGACTGTGTGTTTACAGTACACGATTGAGGGTTTAGCCACTGATTTCTCAAATTACATAAAGTAACACTTAGCATGTTCAAGACAATATTCACATAGACTTCAGTGGTATCTGAAAATAGCCAGAACTCAGAACAGAAATCAGAAAAAGAGACACCAGTGCTTAGCTGCTTCTATGATAGCACCAAACTGGACCTCTACAGCAGAGAAGAATCCAGATATCTGTTTTGTTCACATCCCAAACAGCATTAAAAAATAGATCATATGGAAAGCACCAGAGATTCACACCCCCAGCAGGTCCAGATAATGCTCTGAATAAAGCATGGGCTTCTATGGAAGATGACCTAAGTGTCCATTGAATCAAAGTGTCTATGCATTTATGAGAGAATTTGGAACTGAAGTTAGAGGGTAATATGTCATTTTGTGACTTTACAATGCCTGATTTTGCAACTACAACAATGCTTTATAAAGTAGGGCAAATAGCTGTTTCTATGGTAGCTTCTGCAGTGTTAAATAACTTTAAAAGGAAGCAAAGAGAAGCTTTTCTACATGATGATACCACATTGTTCTTTCTCAGATAAGGGGTCTGCATGGTCGTTGGCCAGTTCCACTCATGATACAAGTGGTGACAGCGGAGGGATATCGAAGAAGCCAGTATAAAGGGAATGAGTCAGACTCACCCGGCTTATCACAGACCTGATGTCTGCCAGTCTTACTGCCTTAGCCATCCCAGTGGTAACAAACTGACCGCATACCCTCATAAATGCATTGAATTATCTTTGCACTGAATCAGCGACTTCTTTCTTTAGTTTGGTCCTAACAGGATAGACTTGAAGACCATACATGAGGCAGACCAGCTCTGTGGTCAGTCTTACCTCAGAATAGAATGTCAGCCTTATATCCTGCTTAATCCCTTCAGCCTTGTACCGTAAAATGATCATTTTTGCTGTGGTTATCAGATGTTCTGAGGGGTTGGACTAGACTCATTAAGAACAGAACCCTCTTAGGTTTAGCAGTTTGAATTTTCATATTTTTTTGTCGGCTGTTTACTACTGTGCAAACCAGGGTCTTGTCTTATAATAATTAATAGTATTTTCACATGTCATGTAAATTGGGATTGATCAACAGGGAAAATTTAATTTAAATTATTAAAGTCTGACAAAAAATTACAGCTGAAAAGATCTTTTTATGAGAAAATCATGCAGCTCTAACATTAGATATTGCTGCTCATCCTAATTTTAATACACTTTCAACAGTAAAAAAGTGGTAGCAGACATTAATCAAATCTTAAATACAATAAACGAAAGTGAGGTGATAGTTCTGGAAAACTTCTGAAAGATAGTGTTCAAGTTCTCTCTGTCCCATAAATACACGTTATTTTAAATTGTGAAACTATAGTTTTAGTATAACCTGGATGCTAACATATTTTTTGCAATCAAATAGCAAAATTATCAATATTGTGGCAAATTTGTATACTCTTTGTCCCAATATCATGTTTAGAGGAAAGTTTTCTCTACTCTCTCTAAGGAGTATCAGACAGATCTGTACAAACACAATTTTAGACGAGGTCTCTAATGACCAGGATATATGTGTATTAAATTATTGCATAGTCAGCTCTCCCCTTCCACCTCTCCAAAACACATGAAAAATTGAAAGCAGTAAAATGTCTATTCGAAAGTGGAGTTCTATAATCAAGATCACAAAAAAGTAAAGAAAACCATGGGTAGGATTTGGTAAACTGAACTACAGACTGCTATCAGTAACTGCAGAACATACCTAGTCTTAGACACATAGAACACTCTTAGACAGTCCCCTTTCATTTCTCCTTATCTAAGGATGCAGATTATCCAAACACTAAATTTTTAGGGAGTAGAACTTTTAAGAGTATCCTAGTTGGGCTGATGATTATACATGAGAAGATAGCATAAGACGAAATCTTGCATTTACTGCAATTGTGAAGCAAACCAGTCTGGAGTCACATCTAACCTTTCCTAGCATTCGGATGGGTAACGCGGGCATAAGATTTTTTTTCATTCTGTCTTCTCCTCTACATAAGCATTTTAGGTGTAAATATTACAAAGTTGAAAATATGCATAGAAGCCAAATATGGTGTTAAGGATTCTTTTGTTCTAAATGAGTATGAAACTACTTGTTCTCCAGATGCAAAAGGAAAAAAAAACAAACAAACAACTTAGCAATGCTTTTGCAATTATTTAAAGACAAGGAAGGATCACAATATGTTCAGTGGTTGTTTTCAAAGTAAATCAGTAATAAAGTCAGACTAATAATACTGTTTCCCCAATGATCATTTGTACTTGAATTCCACTGTATAAGATCATACATCCATTTACTTTTCATACTGCCCACCTTCTACTCTGAATAGCAACTAAGCTGAGTATTAATATATTTCTAATCACATCACAATTTGACCAGTTTCCCATTTTGAAAACATTTGGGTGAAATTTAGTATAAAAGGCAGAATATGACAGCCAGGTGTATTTATATTTTCTCTGGATGAGTTACTTTCAGGTGAATGCATCCTGTATTTGTGTCTTTCCTTGACTTTCTTGTATATGTGAATGAGATAGGAAGAGTTAAAAAACTTCTTTGATTTCTCAAGTACATTGTAATGTTGAAAAAGCAAGTCATAGTTGGCTTACATGTAATCAGAAGAGATTTTTGAATGTGAAATTCCCAGTGAGAAAGTAGAGTTTAAGTGTAATACTCTCGTCTGCTGGCACTGGTGAATGCCCAAGGGGACTCCCACTTCAGTGCTGGGTCAAAAGTAGCAAGTGCAACTCACTCACTTAAAACTCTCCTGGTTCTCACTGTAGACCATTGATCTTCACACATTCCAGGGAAAAATGCACACTTAAAATCTAGTCTCTGAAATAACTGCTTTCCACCAAAAAGAGCACCCGGAAACTGTGCAAGTGGTTTACTTCATTAGTGAAACTACTTAACAGAATCCTCAGGCCAGCTGTCCCATGGCACAGCACCTGAAGATTGAAGGCCATATTTTCAGCAGTTGCTCCAGCTGTGCCCTGATAACTGCTTAACCTCTGTGATGAAATCCAAGAACACCCTCACTGCTCTCCTATTCTTCCCACCTTCTGCTGAACTCTTCACTGAACTAACTCTCCATATTCTGCAATAAAGAGGAGACAAGGAATAATTTGGATTAGCTGAAAAGGTGAATTATATGACCACTTCAAACACATGCCAGCTTTGTTTTACAGTTTTTGTTCAGATAATCTCCTGCTGAAGTCAAAAGTAATAATTATGTAGGATGTCAAGACCTGTATTTCCTCACCAGACAATAGTCTCAAACTTCCTCTCTTCAGTTTTGCTGAATAGAGAGGATCAATGAAAAATACCTAAATTTCTTTCTAAAGCAGTGGCTGAAGGATACAATTTTTCCTTGTTGATGCAATTAGCCTTCATCTAAAGAAAAGAGTGTGTGAAGGCTTGATAAGTCTTCTGGTTGTCTATTACTAGAGAAAACCATTTAGCTAAACTTGTTTGGCTTGTCTTTTGGTGAACAAAACATCATACACAGGTTTTCCTGTGTACTGCTCATGTTTTCAAACTAGGGTACAGGTTGTCCATCTTACTTTTCTAAAAATATGGAAGGTTGTAGCAACTGGGCTGCCCCAGTCTTGCCTAATTCAGCTCCTGAGTGGCCAAGTGACTGGAAGTCCCACCTGGGGGGAAGGCCATGGCAACCCCAGGGTTTAAAAGTCTGACTACCAGGTGACCATGTGTCTGACTCTGCCTCTGCTTGGAATCCATCCTGGAACCCAGGAGTTGGTACCTATATGTGTGTTTTCCCATATTTTTTCTGTCTTTCTGACTCTCTCTTCTCCTTCTAGTTCTTTTTTCATGGAACTTTTTTGTAAGGAAACATTGAACAGGTTTAAAGGTTGTTAAGTTAAATGGACTAAGTTATTGCTATGATAAGTGTTTTATGTTGAATTGGATGTTGTATTAATATCCTTTACCAAAGTTCCTTGATTTTCTGTATTTTGCCAGTAAACACTTACGTAATTTTGACCTCTTTAGAATATCTGGTTGGTATTTCTCCCATGTGTGAACCTAGAGAACAGCAACCTCAGTAACCCCCTAACACTTAAATATTCCAGGTTGTTACAACTTCATCAGTAATTTATACAGTTTTTTTTTTCTAATAGCCATTCTAAGTGCATTTTAGACTAATTAAAATTATTTGTTCCCATAGCAACCTTATCCTTTAGTTTGCATTATTTTTTGCCTGCCTCATACTGCCCTGATACACTGACTTAAAGCAGATATTTTTTCTCCACTCCTAGTTTGCTAAGTTAAATAAGCTGACCTTTCCTCATTTCTTTGAGTATATATATATATAAAAATAATATATATAAGAAATTTTATATTTTTATATATTCCCTCTGACATCTCAGTCATTTTGTAAACCTGCTCCAGTTTGAATTAATCTTGCTTAATATGAGTGTAAATTTTATACCTTTTTGGCATGTTAGAAATAATACTTTTCCTCTCTAGTAGGAGCATCACACCTGATCATTCTGCAGTATTGCATCTGCCTTTTTCACAGCATTCTTGTACTGCCAACTCTGGATTCAAGTAAGTCAAGGTTTGCTACTGCATGTTTTCAGAGGACAATTCCCTGACTTTAGGCAATTCCTTCTATTGTCTTGCTTAAATCAAATTTGATTAGCACACTTTTATTTCTTGTATGAGAGTCATTATAAATGCATTTATAATGACTGAAGTAAAAAAGAAAAAAAAGTGATTGGCTAGTTTCCTTTACTTAGATATCACCTCTATCATTAGATCTAGATTAGTTTAATCTGTGAATTGTATATAAATAATATCACATTTTATTCCAGTTTTCATTTCCTCCTTTACTTTAACACAAAATGTTACCAAAAAATTATTTGAAAAAAAAAATCTTTAATTTCCATATTGTTTCAATCTCTTTTTAAAAATAAATAATGTATTCACTGTTTCCCAATCATACAATAACTTCACTTTTTTATATTTCTTTCCTAATAGACACATAAATTATTCTGCTAATTGTTTAAAATATGTTGAGATTTGGATTATTTATCATAACTAGAGCAAACTAAACAGTTTTAATTTTTAAAAAAATTTTTTTGAATGGAGTAATTTCCATTAAATCATTCCCTTTTGCTAGTAAAAGTAAGATATTATTTTGATCAGTATCATGTTTTTACCAATATTGAGACAAATATATACCTAGTTGAGAACCACACTTAAATTCCCTTTTATCTAAATAACATCATTATTATAACATTGCTGTCTTTCTTTGAACTAATTTTATCTATATGATTGCAACGTCTTTTAATATTTTTTTACCCTCTCTTGGAGTGCTGAACAGTCTTTCACTTTTGGCAAGTTTCGACCTTCAAGATGTAATTTTCTTGATGATTATTACTTTTTTTGCATTTATAGAATCTTCACTCACTCTTAATAGTCTCTTTAAGAACTTTGATACAAAAGTCTACCATAAAAGGATTTTTCTTCTTTTTATAAAGATACAGTTCTAGGCAGGTTTTTTAATACTGTTGACCTTAGGAAACTGCAGCATTCCTCCATATCCAGTCACTCCATTTCAATCGTCCTCTTTAAAGAAAAAGCAGGATATATTTGGGGGGTTTTAGCCTTGCTGAGTAAAAGAAGCAAATCAATTGCTGATCATTTTCTCTTTATACTTCTATTTACTTTAATTCATCATTGCTCAATATTTATATGGTATTTTCCAATTCTGTTGGTCTGAAGTTGCTGCATCTTTTTGGTTTTAGGATTATTTGGTGAATTTGTTTATGTCACAGACATATATTCATATCTTTCTGTTGGAAAGCATCTTAATCAGTATGTTGTTGTACTAATGCTTCTGTTTTATTTGCTACTCTAAGCACTTTGTAGTGATGCTTAAAAAGTGCTACAATATTGGTAGTGTGACACCTAAGCCCCTTTATGCATTCAAATCTTATCTATTAAAATCACATATTGCCTGAATGTGTCAAGTGTTCCCACTGAAATCAGTTAAGCTGATCTTCTGATCACTTTCCTGCTATTACCTTCCTGCACCTGAAGCGAGCCTACAAGAAAGATGGCGAGAGACCATCTACAAGAACATGTAGTGACAGGACAAGGGGGGATGGCTTCAAACTGAAAGAGAGTAGGTTTAGATTAGATATTAAGAAAAAAATTTTATTGGGAGGGTATGAGGCACTGGAACAGGTTTTGTAGAGAAGCTGTGGATGTCCCATCCCTGGAAGTGTTCAAAGCCAGGTTGGATGGAGCTCTGAGTGTACTGGTCTACTGAAAGGTGCTCCTGTCCATGGCAGTGGGCTTGGCACTAAATTGTCCTTAAGGTCTCTTCCAACCCAGGCCATTCTATGATTCTTTATTGCAGAATTACTATAGACTTGTAGGGAAAAATCATATGCTGGTTTCAGTGAAGTTATGTCTGTCTGTAGAAGCTGAAAATCAGCCTGTAACTCAAGTAAAATTGTCAACAGACTTAATTAACAACTTATTCTCAAAGAAGCTTTATAGGATATTTCTGTCTTAGAAATAGCTAAAGAATTAAATGATACAAGATGAACAGAATAAATTAGTCAATATCCCATGAGAGTTAGCTTTGTGGGGTATCTGTCACTCAGAACTCCATTCCTCAAAGGTTTCCTTACGACATCCATTATCTTTACTCCATGCTATATAACAGCAGCTAGCACAAATTCACTGTAGCTTCACAGCTCTGTCATAATACAAAAAAGGCTGAAATACATACTAAACTTGTAAAAGACATACTTCAGCCAATCAGGTTTTTTTCATACTTCAGCCAATCAGGTTTTTTTCTTAAGCAGACACTTTTGAATGATCCCACAGGTTACCATAGAGTTTTCTCTGAAAGTTAAAGACCACAACCGCTGTTACAAATTTTTCCTCATCCCTAGAGTTGTTGCTAAGGATATGTTTGCCTGTATCACTTTCTGAATTACAAATAACATTAGGGACAGAAAATAAATGGCTTTATTATGGCTATTTCGTTATATAATTGCATGCTAGAAAGGAGCAGGCCAAGAGCTTACCCTAATTCTATGGTATTATTTTGGAAGTCTGCACTATGCTATTTAATAAGTTACACCAAGTTCAACCTCCCCTATTCACTCAGGCCTGATGATCAGTGTGAGCAGGACTAAGTATACTGTTTTCCAGTTGTTCATTTAACACTATTCACACCCTAGGGGAATGTAGTTGGGCTGATACTAGACTTCATGACCTAGAAATTTTGTATTTTCTTTTCTTCTCCAAGTTTCCTGTGCATCAATCCATTCTTATGCACAGTCTGGGTAAGTTATGAATAATACTATTTTCATCTGCCCTATAATGTCTTACAAAACTTTTCCACGCTTTGGAACAGAAAAGAATGTATATTTTCTAATTTTTAAGATAAAACTCATAACATTTTTTCACAACTCCTCTTCCCTACTAACCTTTGCAAACCAAGTTGTTCCTTTTTAATGGGACTTCGAATTGCAAGTACCTTGCTAAGAAATGCTCTTCTTTGCATTATATCAACATGACATTTCTAATAGGAAATGCTGACAATCTTGTCAAACATTCTACCTCTCTGCAGTAGAACATAATACTCTGTCCCTCAGTGGTAGTTGAGATAATACACCAAATCACTCCAAATTAACCTGTGTTGCACAAGTACATCATCACTGAATTGATGCAACACAAGCGGTGATAGGCGTACACTGATGTACAACTAGAACAAAATATTGTGAAACCATACTAAATTCTTCAAACAGTGAAGTGGTTGTGGTTTATGTGTTTTTTAATTGTTATGGGGATTATTAATTATTACGGGTTTTTGTAAAGAATTGTCTTAGCTTGTACTGGATTCTATTTTGTTTCATTTTATAGTCATAACTTAATCTCAATGGCTTCTTGTATTTCCTTGCCATCAAAAGATTAATTTTTCTTTTTACTCCTAAAAAGAAGAAACTTAACTGCAAGTAAAGCTAAAGGAGGCCTATTCTAAAACTCAGCGTTATACTCTACAAAAGATGTCAGGGCAAAAAACTGAAGTTGCCCAACTGAAGCACACAGAGCACAGATTTAGCTTAGAAACCTTCCCACTGCTTGGTTTAGTGACTAACAGCAATGTAAGCAGAAGCCCAGACCTGTATCTTACACATGCATCATCTTACTGGCTGTTTTCATCAAGACCTGCATGGGGTTTGATCTTGACCAGAAGTTCTACTTTAAGAAATCTATTTGCAATTTATATTTTGTTAAAACCAATTTATCAAATCAAACGCTCAAGCAAAGCTCTAATATCAATAAATTAAAAATCAGAATAAAACATGGATTTCTATATCAGGTCTTCTTTTGTGGGCATCTTTAAAGCACAGAACATCACATTAACTCATTCAATCATTCATGCTATGGCATGGCTCTATATTTCCTTCCAGAAGGATAGTTTATGGTTTGAGAAACCTTTTCCTTCACAAAATGAACAAGGACACAAGAAACCTAATTCATCTCTCACTGAAAAATAGCATTCCTACTAAGAAGATAAGTGGTGTCATTTTTGAAAACTGATCCATATTTCTCTAGTAAAAAAATATTTAGTCCTTCATAAGAAAGGAAGGGCCAGGTTCTCTGACAGACTTTGTCCTTCTTGTCACCAGGTTTTGCTACCCTTTTCTCTGCTGAGTTCCCAGCTGTTGTGATTGTGTGTAGCAGATGCCAAGAGAGTATGGCATGAGCTGTTCCAAAGTCAACAGGATCTCCTAACGCACCAGAAAAGAGGGGGGAAGTGCATGTAATAAACATGTGTTACTGTAAGGGATTTATTTTAACCCAGGCGCTAGGCCCTGTGGTATTTGTCCTTGCTGAACCTTGTACGGCTCCTGCCAGCCCATTCCTTCATCTTGTCAAGGGCCAACTGACAGCCGTTCCCTCCAGAGAATCAATGGCTCTCCTCAGTGTGGTATGTCATGGACATGCTGAATTCCCTCCCATGATCCACATCATTACTGAATGTGTTAGAGATTAGTGACCTGGTACCATCCTGTGAGGAACACCACTCATAAACAGCTGTCAGGCAGACTTTGAATCACTGATCACTGTTTTCTGAGTTAAATAATGCAGGAAACTTTTAGAGACCCATAACCCACAGCATTAGAGCAGACTATATAAAAAACCTCATCAAAGTGGTAATTGTTTAAATTAGTGTCTAGGATTTTCTATGACACGCAGGAAGAAGGGCATTTTCAGATTATGTAAAACTGATTCTGGCATATTTTAAGGAGATTGTGGTGATGTGGAAGTCTCCTTATGTGAAGTTCCACAAAGGTGGGTAAGGGAGGGATCAAGAGGACTGAAGAAACAAGCAGGGAAAAAAGGGTGATAAAGAGGCCAGTCAAGCACGAACAGGCTGCCTGTCAGTATGCTTTTCTGTCTAAACCATACATTTATATTATTCCCATTAAATCATGTTTCAGAATATTTTATCTGATTGTACGATGTATTCCAAGTGAATAAATGTGAATGATAACAAACTTCGAGCTGAATGGGGAAAAAAATAAGTGGCCTGACTACAAACAACTGAAGTGGAAATACAAAGCTCAGGGGCTTGTAGATCCAAGTACCAGCAACTAGGGGAGACCAAAGATCTAGGAGTTACCCACTTATCCAGTGGGTATCTCAGATCAGCTGCTGGAGAGATCTAAACTGTGTAAGTTTGTGTGAAAGAATCTGATGTCTGACTACCAGCAATTAGAGTGGGACTATGGTCTCCAGGGTCTCAAAGGTCCCAGAGGAGACCGGGAGACATAGGAATCAGTATACCTGAAGTTTTCAAGACTGTCTACTGAAGTAATATTTATTATTTATTTTTATTTAATGTTTAAATATTTCGCAAAACTATTCAATGCTAATCCATCAGAGTGGAGTACAGGGATCAGGCCTTCCATGGTGTTCATGTCTGTGTGAGTGCTGCGTGCAGTTATGTGTGTGCTGGTGAAGGTAATGCTTGGGCTGTGTTGTGCTGCATGGCTGCTGTGTGCATGTGTTGGATGTGGTTTTGTGCACGCCTTTGGAGGATGCATACTCAGTCTTGCTACTAGCTGGACATAAAGCTACTGGTGACAGAACTGCTGCAGCCTCACGTCTGTCAGGCTGTATGATTCAGCAACTTTCTACAGTACTAGGGTTTGGCTGACCAGTATTTGTCCCCTCCATCTTCCTCCTTGCCTTCCTTGAGGGTTGACATGAAACTTGCTTTTCCAGTCATTTGGGAGCCCTCTGAATGTTCATGACCCTTCAAAGTTATAAGAGGGGCCTCACAATGACATCAGCCAGCACTACTAACCCACTCCAGGACATGCCGTTTGGTCCCAGGGACTTGGACTTGTGCAGCTGTAATCCCTGACACCTTCCTCACCACTGCAAGTAGTATGTTTTCCTCAAACTCTGCAACTACTTGCAGAGACTTGGGAGGCCTGAAAGGAAACCTTGTCAATAAAGAGCAAGATAAAGAAGGCAGTAGATGGACTTCTCTTTGGCACCACACCACAAAAGCCGTTCAGGAGCAGGCCCACATTTTGTTTGATCTTTCCCCTGGTGTACTGCACAGGTAAGGGCTTCTAGCCACCCTTCACATACTACACCACAGTTTTTAACCTCAACTATGCTACTTTTTTTTTCTTTTTTTTAATTCTACCAACAGGTATTCAATTTCTAATGCTAGGAAATATTCAGAGGGCAGTAAAAATTGTCAAACCAAATTACTTTCTTATATGCAAAGAAATAGGATAGGATTCTTCATTCTGTCATAGAGTTAACTTAGCCAGGGATGAAACAGAGAGTCAAGTGATAATATGGTTCTAGAGGAGAAGTGGAGCAGTATTTGGAAGACAGGTATTTTGAAAGTTACTAATCACTGTAATCACTGTAGCTCAGGAAATCCTGTGTGATGAGAACAGTCAGAGAGAAGCTGTCATGTATGTTTGATTTTTTCTTATTTCTCCCCAGGTTCTACCTGAGACTACCACTGGGATGCTGACCTGGACAGATCCTGGATCTGAACTGGTGTGTACTTTCTTATGTTGCAGCTCTATGTAACTCATACCTAAAATTATCTTCAATTGTTATGCCTGCCAACAGTGAGCAACTCTTGGTATCTTCGGAGCACTAACCCAGCAATACTTCCTCATTCAGTAATTAATTTTCAAAGTTCTGATTTGTGAACAGAATTACGCTCATCGACTTTTAATCATCCTGACTGTATAGGCCAGAATGGAAAAGATGACTGAAGGAAACATATGCAATCTGATCATGAATATGTGCAAAAATCATATTTCTGAGTAAAAATACTCAGTTTTTGGATAATGCTTTCAGATTTTCAGATTCAGAAGATTGTATTTCTGAGAATAAAGATGTGTCAAAAGATACTAAACCTATAATGAGTGTTTATAGAAAAATCTGATTACTTAAGATATGCATCAAATGCTTTTTAAAAGGCCTATACCTGTCTCCATATATGTGCTTTCTTTGGTATTGTCTTCTACTTAACTTCCTGAAATATTTGTTATAGAGTTGGTTAATGAAGATGATCTCATGAAACAAACGCTTCTTTATAAAGGGAAAGCCTTTCAATATTAAAGAGTTTCTGAATAAAAATGCTAAGAAATTCATGAGCCCTTCAAACTAATGTTTGCAAGTATATTAGTAATAAACTGTGATGTAATGCAGTCTCAGATATCTGATTAAGGCAATCTAGAATTCTTTGTAATGATCTCAGTTTACCATTGGATTACAAGAGCTTTTGAACACTGACTCCTTGAATCTGTTACTTGCCAATTCTAATTTGTCTTTGACTATTAAAATAGAAGAACTGAAGTAAGAGAAGTACGTGTCTCTTATCAGTTTAGAATGACATAAGCATCTCTCTTTACATTGGAGGTTAAGATGTTGAATTTGAAAGGATTTGTAGGTGAACCTTCTTTAAGCAGTAGATAAAGAAAATTAAAGTAATCTATGTGTAAATGAGAAAAATATTCTGAGAACATATGGAGATAAAATTGATCCAGTATATAGCCTGTACTGAAATGAGATCATGGGAAGTACTTATGTCTTACTATTTTTCCCTATAGCTGTCCTCAGCTCAGGAAACAATTCTTTGCTTCTTGCAATTTGTTTCCCTTACAGTGAAGAGCCACATCTTCCAGTCTTTCAGCAAGCTCTCTGTACACTTCTAGGGCTTCAACATGAGCCAAAAAAAAAGCAAACACATTCAAAATTGTAACACCTTCATTTGTCTAGGAACAGAAAAAGTGTTTGGGGAAATACAATTTAAAACACCATTTCACAGTTCTGATGTGAATTTGTGTGCTACTTTGCATGCATTCTCACACAGTTTTGGGATTCACAGCGAGATTGTGCTCTGCTTCTTTGCAAGCAGAATATTTAAAATAGATTGACAGTCATGCTTTGTAGGTAACAATGTAAATGTTTGTAATAGAAAAAGCCCAAGTACATGCCTATACTTTATCTCACAACAGCAAAGATCAGAGCATGCTGAGGTATGCATTTAAAATTTTCTTTCATTGTGCCAATTGCTGATGCTGACTGATTCATTGCAGAGAGAAAAAAAAGAAAAGACACAGTACACTATCCCAAATTCACAGACCTTGGGCATATCATGTCTTAGCAGTCACAGTAGTAAATTTGCAGAAAATGGCACAAATGCTGTCTTACAAGGAATCTATGGGTGTTTATTATACCTTGAATGAGAATTAAATGCCACTTGCTGCAATCTAATATAATTCAGAAAAAAATAGCTCTTAGGAAGTATCTCCATGAGCCAGAGATAAAAGTTATCATTAGATGCAGGCTGTATCAACCTTCAGTTAAAAGAATGGGCTTTCCCAGAAGCAGAGATTACTTTCCCTTCACCCTTTTTCAAAAATCCTTATCATGGTTCGGCATATATCAAAATAACCAGGGAATCTTTTCCATAGAGTTGAGGATATGTTAAAGTAATAGAAGGCTGCAAAATTTTGCAGATTTAAGTCTGACAAAGTGTATTTAAAATCTGTGTTTGCTATTTGAAAACAAAACCAAAAAAAAATCCCAACAACAACAGGACATTTCTATCTCAATAATGGCTTTCAAGTGATCAAAACCTGTATTTTTATGTTCAAAGGATTTTGAAACAGAAGCAGAGATTGAGTTCCATTATTCACAACAAAAAAAAAAAACCAAACCATGCAAAAAAGGAATGTTGTCTGTACTGGATCAGTCTTGCACTGAACACTGTGGTATAGAATTTAATTTATCTTAGATCAATAGTTTCATTTGAACTTTCTCAAAGGCTGCAGCTCTTTTCTCTGTGTTTTTGTGTGAACCTATTTCTAAATTAATTATGTGGGACATTTGGCCACAATCCTGAAATAAGGTCTCTTAGAATCCACACCAGGATCTGGGTGTAGTCTCATTGCTGTTACCCTTCTTGTTCTACAAGCAATCTAATATGATTCTGATTTATATTTATCTTGTAGGAAACTTACTAAAGAAGAGTGTGGTAAATGTACAAGAAAAGCCTGCTGTGACAGTTCTAGCTTATTTGGTTAGCATCTATGAATAAATAAACAGCTGAGCTGGTGCCACCTTTTGTAGCTATTCTTTTTCTCAGCTGGATGTTAAAAGATTATCTCTTTTCTCAGAGCTTTTCCTTTTTATGTGCTCTAGACCTGAATTAACAGGTCGTTATTTCATGGGGTTTTTTTTAGGCTGATGTTACAATACAGTAATTGCCCAGGCCAGCACACACATTTCAAGTCTTTTATTTTGGGTGTTTTCAGAGAGAAACAGCCTTGACTGTGATGTGACATCAGTGTAATATTACTATAAATAAAAGTGCAGAGCCATTACTGATAAACACAACAATGTGGGTGATGCAGACACTAAAAGAGACGGAAAGTGGCCATTGTTTATTGCTCCATTGGAATGCCTTCTAATCTGAGTTTAACGACTGAGGTTGCAGAAGACACCAATCAGTAAGACTTCTGCTTAGCTTCCACATTTATCAATGATACATGAACTTCGTCTAAACAGTTGTAATTTTTCAGGAGTTCTTGTGCAAAACTAAAATCAGAACAAAATAAGCAAGACAGAACCTGAGAATATTTTACCTTATGGGCAGTGCATATGTTAATTAATTTTAACTGTGTTTCTAAATCTAATTATTTGTATTAAGGTGTGCTGTCATCAGTAAATTAAAAATAACAATTATCACTAAAGACATTTCATGATTATAAATGCCGAGTCAGGGAATCTCCCTTAAGACTAAAAGTGAACAAATTGTGCAGAATGAGACCAGACTCAATGTAATCCTTGACTTCCAACTGGGATTTCAAGTAGGCCTAAGTAAAACAGAGCCTGCAAACTTCAGCAGGACTCAAAATTCAGCAAAATTTTATTGCATTATAATTTTAGGTCAGAAAACCAGCAGGATGTTTGTGAAGAAACTAGAAAAGTGTGAGGGTTTTTGGCTGGTTGGTTAGGTTTTTAAATTTCTTTTGGTTTTTGTTGGGTGGTTTTTGTGTTTTGTTTTGGTTGTTTTGGCGTTTTTTTTGGGTTTTTTGTGGTTTTTTTTTTTTTTTTTGTTGGTTGGTTGGTTTTGGGGTTTTGGGTTTTTTTTTTATTTTTGGATTTTTTTTTTTTTTGTGGGACCGGGAGAAATATTGTCTGGGAGAAATACATGAAGAGCAGCTTTAGGACAATAACATCTCAACTATTGTTACTATTTCTCCTCCAGTACTGAAATGTCTGTGCATTTTGGATATAAAAGGAGGAAGCTGTAAGTTTTCTTCAGGAATGATAAGCTTAAGAATGCTGAAAATTCAGAAGGGAAGATGGCAGTAGGCCAATTAACTAAAATATGATTATTTAATTCAGTATCCTTAAGTTTTCCAATAATCCCTTCTTCCAGGTTTTCACATGTGTTCCACTGTGAAAGAAATACATTCACTGAAAGAAAAGTTAAACATTGATATTTGTATTGATTTAATAGTTCTTAAAAGTAGTCAGTAATTATATCTACGACTGGACTGGAGTGGAACAGCTGTTTTGATTGCAGCTCTGAAGTTCTATTTGGGTTTTTTAAATGACTTTTACCCAGGGCTGATGAAAACAGCACTATTACAAACAAGGTAAAAGAGCACAGATATTTCTGGATTTTCTGGACTCATTTACAGCTACCAGAGCCTAGGGATGAGTCCTTCGATTCAAAACACTGTGGGCTAGGCAGCTAAAAGAGAAAGAAGCAAATATCCTGACTTATTAGTAATGTTTTGGGTTTGGCTGGTGTGAACTACTGAGTAAACCTGTTCATGGTAGTGCATGAAATCACTTTTCACTGAATATGAACATATCTGATACTTTTGGAAAGGACCTTAATTCTCATTCATTTTCTTTGGGTGACAACTATCTTTGGAATTGTGATTGCTTTTATGAATTTGAAACTGTACCAAATTTGAAACTGTACTCAAATGTGAAATAAAGAATTTATATGTTTTTCACTTAAAATCTTTTTTTTCTTCCACAATAGACATATATTAATTTTAGTGAGTACAATAAGTAATAACAAGTACAAAAAGTACAAAAGTAATGTTTACAAAATGACAAAAATAATGGTTTAGGGAAACAAAATAACATTCATAATGGATTTGGAACAGAGAAAGTATGTTTGGTTCATTATGGAAAACTTAAAGGTTTCATAATTTTCCTTTTATACTCAAGAACAAAAGACCAAAACAAGATTCTCAATATTGCCAGAGAACTAGAAGACAAGAAATACCACATTCTCTTTTGACTTCCTGCTTATCATTGGAAGAAAATATGCATCAAGAATCAAGTTGAGTAAGAGATGTCACACAGAGAATCCTGATTATCAGTTTAGCCTGAATAGATATTTATTTTTTTTTACTTATGATTTTCATTTATTAAGAGGACATGTTTGACTAATGTCACTAACACTACATCCTAAGTTGTATGTTGAGTAATGCTAGGGTTGTTATGGGTCCCCTTAATTTCTAGGTATGAAGAGAAGGCCAAATGATTTTTTTTAAGCTGCCAAGAATGCACCAGGGCTTCTCAAAAATGTCATCACCCTGCTGCCTACATACCCTGGAGACTATTTAACACTGCAGGGAGGAGAAAGTAATAGAATATTGCATTAATTGTTCTTGCTGTTATTCAACCATGAGGAAGTCTGAAACACCTGAAAAGATATGACTGGTCCCAGGTGGATAATACTGTGGTTTTACTAGTAAGGGCTAAGGCAAGGAGCCAAACAAGACATGAGATTTCTCAAATCAGAAGCATCTAAAATTGAAATTAGAGAGGAGACAAAAAGCAGGCTAGCAGCCAGAAGCTCAGACAGAACTGCTGACAGGTCTGGTACAATCACATTATATCTGTTATATATTAGATAGCTTTTATTTAATCTCAGCAGTATTTCAATGCTAAAACAATCCTGTTGAAAAATAATTAAAATGAAATATCATAAAACCTTGCTTCATTTAAACCTTCTTTTAAGGTTTTTTCAGTCTTGCATGAAGGCAAATATGCATTTATTTACCCGTCAAACTGCAGGAGCTGGTTTACAATAAGAGAGACTTGAATGAGAAGTGATTGATGAAGGAAAAAGGTCCATTTCTTTATAAGTATTATCAACAGAGTACAAAGAAAGTAAAAAGTAAATTAAGCTTATGTCACATAGCAAATAAAACTTCAAAGTGAAAATTTTAATATAAGGTTAACAAAAAAAAAAGACGTTATATTAATGTTTATTTAACTTTATTTTCTGTGTTATTATTTTGAGGCATGGCAGTACTTCAGAATTGTGTTTGAGGTACTGGCCTACAACATTTGACCGCACTTACAGTACAAGTGTAAAATCAATTTTCTGCACTCCCATTTATCTCGGTACTGATTTTAGCTGGCTCTCTAACAGAATGGCTCTACTGGAGAGGTTATTTTACTTCAGAGTGGCATTTCAGAAGCCTTAAATGGTCTGAAGAGATGGCATGTGACCTTTAGGAATATTTTTAACTCTGCTTTTCTCTGAAGAAGAATTACTTAACCCTGTGTGGTTATGTGAACATATGTCCCTCACTGTTCTCTTTGTGCACTCAAAATGTATCTGGCATTGACTTGTTTCAGCATAACCAACTGTTGACCATACTGAATTTTTTAACAGAAGCTGAGGACAAAAACTAGATAGAAGTTACTCATCTGCTGCTTTTTTGGGGGAACATTTTGAGAAGATTAACTTATTTAATTTATAATTTTGCAAGTCACATCTCTGGATTCTCAAACTTTATGATATTTTTATCACAGTTTCAAATACAGTGCTGGTGTTTGTCCAAATGAAATTAAAACAGAGGTCTTGAATTGCAGAGGTTGCTGATTAGTAACCATAGTTTAGAACAAAAAGGTAGAAGTTAGAAATTCTTGACTATACTATATTAATCAAAACAATCACCAGTCTTTTAGAATACCTACTCAGACAAGTAAGTGGCTCAAAAATAAATTCAGATCATGAAAAATGTCTTAAAGCACCTGATAACACTAGAGATCAATATCTAATTAACCCTGAGCAAGGCACTATTACAAAATTGGCTACCTAGCAAAATATAATGGACAGCAAAACAAAAAGAAATAAAAGCAAGTACTGGGTGCATATGAATAATTGAGAGAAATATAAAGGAAGAAATATGTCATCATGCACACAGTTTGGTAATAACTGGGTTAACAATCCACCAGACTTTTGACAAAGGAAAGAGTTAAAAATTCAAAAGCAATGTAGAGCCTGACCGCAGCCATGAGAGAATTCCTAAGAATTCCTTAAAGTACTCCTGCTGTACCTTTTGATACAGAAGAAATGAAAACTCTGTAACAAACAGAAATGCTAAAGAAGTCTTTGTCTTTTCCAGTAGTGTAACTACAGAACTAATAGTTTTTAGTATAAATAATTCCTGGTTGAATTCTCAGTTTTATCAGACTACAGCAAATTTCATAGATGCTCTGATGTGATAAAACACAGGGAAATTAAACGTATCATCATTCACAGTTTAGAGGCTTTGTGGTCTAGTCCTTACTTATGTAATATTTAAATTGTAGCTTGGCTGAGCAATTCAGACTTCAGATTTTTAGAGAACTAATATAGGCCCTGAACTAGGACGCTCATTTCTATCCATAGTAACTGCAAAAGCAAGATTGCTCCAAGGGCTAACCTGGGAGTTTAACTACTTCATTGTGAAGAACTTTTCTCTGGGGTTTCCCCTAGGCACCCAGGTATAAGACGGGTTTCCTAAGAGAGGCAGCTGAGTTGCACCCCAGTAGCTATGCCTTACAAATATCTTTGCCGTTTTTGACCAAAGCCTGAATTTAACTAAGTCAAAGCGACTTTGCAAGGTGATGCTTTATTTTGAATTTTTTTTCTTATCCCACAGGACACAACTTTTCATTTTCCTAAAGGGAGAGAAATCTCCAGTCAAAAATGTTGCTGAGTTAGTGACCCATACACAGGAATTTTCCTAAATTGGTGTAGTAATTTTAACCTTAGATCTTAAGTTCATAAGAGAACTTCTGTAAGTAAAACCTCATTTAGGGAAAATATGTAGCACAGTACTGCCACATCAAAACTACTCCCATGCAAATGTTTCTTCAGAATACAATCAGGACCAACTCTAATACCATTAGGCTTCATTTAATTTCCTCTCCTGCTAGAAATATGTCACAGAACATCGCACTGATATTTAGAATACTAAATGCAAATTTAAACACTTTCATGGATAGTTTTCTCATTTATTATTGTGTCAACACTATCCTTTTATGCTACAAGCTCTCTTCTATCTAATGAAACAAAATTAAATTCTCAGCATATGATTTTTCAGATGTAGAAATTTCCATAATTTCTTTCCTCTTAGCCATCCAACCTTTTTCTTCTCTTCTCAACATCATCATCCTATGTGAAAGAAAAACATTTTTTTATTTATTGCTATACCTTAATTGTCTTCAGTCTTGATCTTATAATTTGTGCAACACCTGCAATTCTTACATTTAATTTTAGATATTCCTTATATTTCTAGAAATTTATACTAAAAAAGCTTTTGGTCTCTGATTTATTTGTCATCAGCATGTTACAATTCTACTTTTGTTTATCTAGACTGCAGTTTTCTATGTTGATCTGCTTTTTTTTTTGCTCGTCACAAGCCCTTTTGAGTTAAGCATATACTTGCTATAGATCTCTATAGGCAGAAAAAAATTTACAAACTTATAAAACATCAAAATGTGTTAAATGATACATGACAAGGTACTTCCAAATTCCAGGAGGAAGTAGGAATGTGATCATATTGTGAAGATCTGTATCCTGTCCTACAAGTCCATGACATTTTGGGAAGTAATAGACACATTTGCAATTACACATTTATATCAGTTTTAAAAGTGGCCCGTGAAGCTCAGCTTGGGTCAAGGCATATCTGATATTATACAGGGCAGCCTAAAAGAAATTCAGAAAATTTTGGTGACACTGCCCACCTTAAAAATTAGATTTTAATTTGTCAATCTTGCTGAATAGTGATTGCAGCAGTTTAAAGCAAAGGTCCTACTGATGCCATGATGGGGCTATCGAAAAACAGGCTAGACAAAGGCTAGACAAAATTAAGAGAATAAAAGTGGTTACATTTATTGAAGGGCCTTCAGGTACATTAGGGCAGTCAAAGCCCCCGGGGCTACACCCAGAAATGGAAGGCAGGGTCACAGGTTTTCATACTTTTAAAGTTTGGTCCGTTTGCATATCCGGGGTTAATCCTCCAATTACAGCTTCAGGTAATGAAGTCACTTACCCCAAGTTTGCTCCCCCCTAACCCACTTCTGTTTACATTTCTCGGGACCTGAGACAGTAAGGAGTCCTTGAATTTCAGGCATACAGAGGAATTGTTTTGTCTGACCAAGACTGGAAAACAGTAGCTAACAGTCTATATGGAGTTTAGAATTATACACTAAAGAATTACAGGTTATGAAAAATATAAAGGCTAAAATCCTAAAGCATCACCACTAGTCCAGCAATCACTCTCTAATGGCATAGAAATGTGACTGCCCAAGAAAGAGTGTAAAAATTGGTTAACAATATGTAGTATTTCCTCTTAAGTGTTTTCTCCATCACCGGGCACTTGCAATATAGTAACTGCCTGAGCTATAAATAGCCAGTAGGCTTTTCTTAATCCCCTGTGCCCACCTGTGGACTTGTACAGTTTCTCTTGAAGCACTACAGATGAACTAGTAGTTACAACATAATCTGAGAAAGAATTCCCTGTTCAATATATATGACTTAAATTGCCCCTACTGTTGCCACAATATCCAAATTTGCTTTGAATCTGAAATTCAGATCCAAGTGACTTCCCAAGCATCCTAAAAGGTTTTTTTAGAAGGTCCTTGGTTTTTGAGGCATGGGCATTACTTTATCCATGTTGCTGTCTGTCAGACTACCACCATTATGGCTTGATAAGAAAGAAAATAATTGATTTTGCAATTGGTGATGTGGTCTCCACTCTACCAACGCTCCTCTAGTAGCTAAAGGAGCATGAGTATTTTCTGCAGAACAAAGGTGTATTTACCCCACATGCACTGTATCACTGAACTTCACAGACTCTCATTACTCTCTGTCCCTTCCACACAGCTCAGCAAGGGATTTTAAAGTGTGTAGTCTAGCCCATGTTCCCCATTCATTTTGCCAGCTTCCATGGGTATGTGAATTGGATGTACTAATTCATTTCCGATGCAAAAGCATCAGCACTATGGTTCATCTTCCTTTTCTGTCACACTGCATTATATTCAAGTATAATTTGGGCAAAGTTACATTTTTTAATTTCTTTTTTTGTTGTTCATAGAGAAAGGCTCCCATGAAGTAGACAAGCACAGTTTTTAAACTGGAAAATCCTTATGAGTTTAGCCAAACCTCAAATCTTTATCTGTTAGCAACACATGCAGGCCCTTACATAATCTGGCAGTGGAGTTCCTACCATTACAGTCACTATCTCAGCAGCTCTGTGTCTGTTCCCTTCATTCAAGTATTTGAAGTTTTGCAAAGTTAGAGGTAACATAGTCATGGTACCTTCTTCTTCACTAATTCAAATAATATATCAGAATTGGGTAATATTTACCAGGAACAAGTTACGATTTAGGTTTCTGACCTGAAAATTTCTTAAATTCCAGGTGTCAGTTTTTAAGTTGCTAGAAGCCAGAAATAGAAAACTATTTCCGCTAGCAAAGCACTTCTTTGTAAGTGTTGGAGAACGTGGCAATAGCTGTTTTACACTAGCCTTGGAGCTTGGTGAGTCATAGATGCAAACCTTTTAAATGGCAGCCAAAATTGCTGATTCAGCACACTTAACCAAACATACCTAAAGCTAAATTAACCTAAACCCCCAAGTTAAACCTAGACTCTAAATTCCTTAGTTAATTATCAAGCTCTCTACATGCCTAAACTCAGGTACTCCGTGTTTTCATTAATACCCTGCTGGAGAATTAGGTACCTTGTCTCCTAACTCACTCCTTTGCCATCCAGAGTTTAGACATCAGAGAGGCAGCAACTTTTTTGCTTAACAGTGCAAGGTTTGTGTCTGCTGCCATGATTCTGGACTTAGGGACAGCTCCTCCTCAGAGGAATGTCAAAGTCTTGAGGAGGCAGAAGATCAAAGGGCAGCAGATGGAGAAGGAGTCACAAAGTTTTCTTACACCTTAAAGCTGAACAGCCACAGAAGCAACAGTTAGTCATAAAAAGTCAGATAGAGACCAAACAAGAAAACACAAATATTAGTCTAAGATGATGGCCAAGGGAAAAGGAAGAGTTCCAGACCTGTGACCTATTTCCAGGAACTGGTCTTTCTTTTATCCACTGACTATGAATCCAAAATATAGAAACATGTTGGCACTCCTATGGCACGATCTAGCTCTAAGTCATATTTAAATACACGTGTTTTTACAATATTAATCACAGTATGTTTTTTGTGTCTGCAAAAATCACTTTGTAGCTCAGAAAGCATTATTCTGGAAATGACCACGTGGTACAACCAAACTCATTTTCTGTCCCTCTCTGTCACGCTAGGTTAAGTGGTCTTTTGTATAAAGCCGTATGTCAGAGCTTAGCAAAGTAATGAAGTATTTTGGGAAATATTTCTCTTGAGCCTAACTGGGTTTGGTTCCACCCTCCCATTAAACAGGAACAAACAGGAAATTAATCAATTTTTTAAAAAAAATCAGCTATACCAATGAAAAGATGTTGAATTCTGTGTATGTCTATTAAAAAAATACAGATTTAGACATACTTGTCTAAGTAATTTTACACACCTGAAAAAACTCTTTTAGAATTAATGCTAGCTTTTTTTGATGGTAGAAATATAGCTGTTGGTCTTTTTTTTCACTACACATATAGGTAAATTATATGAAGCCAGTTTGCAGGAGTTGATAAAAGTCATTAGCATTTTTCATTGCCTCTGCTCCTTCCATGTATTGTAGCCACACATATTTAAGCACAAATAATTCTAAAAACATTGGCTAACTGAAATGACCTGAAGAATGGCCAAGTCAATAGCGTGAATTGAATAATTGTTTAATTTGGCATGTATTTCTATTTAGGTTCCTCAATCAATAAGATATCTGTGATTTAAAAAAAAAAGGAAAAAAAAAAGAAAAAATCATCTACCTCTTAGGTAGTGAAAATGGAAGTAAAGTCCTACTAGGCATGTCTACAACTGCATTATCTAGGTCACCAAGAAATTTATTTCGCTTGTGCAATAACCTTGAAACATTTAATTTGGAACCTTTCAGCTGTTCATAGTTTTTCAAACAAAACCAATAAAAGGAACCTTAAGGTCTCCACTCAGAAAAATATGGCATTGTCTGCAGGTATGGCCTTACCTTAACAATTGTCTTAATATGGCCTGTGTATTAGTTTGGGTTTCATTCACTGTAGAACTTTAAATGTTAACTTCCCCAGCTGGTGAGGAAAGAGAGAGAGGCTCTTCAAAGGACAGTTCAGAGAAATTATCTTGGGACAGATTCAGTTCCCTGTGAAGATGCCTGTCTCTTTCTATTGAATCATGGAATCATTAAGGCTGGAAAAGACCACTGAGTCCAACCCTTGACTGAACCACCATTATCAGCAACTAAACCATAGCTCTAAGTGCCACATCCAGTTGTATCTTGAACATTTTGAGGGAGGGTGGCTCCACCACTTTCCTGGGCAGTCCATTCCAATGCTTGACAACCCTTTCAGAGAAGAAATTCTTTCTGAATTGACTAAGATTGATTATAGAGGAAGCCTGAACAGCTGGCTTAAACAAAATGTCCAGCTTGGCAAATTTTAGAGGTAGGAGACGTGAGTCCCAGTCTGGGTACAGGTATGTAACTGAGGGTCATCATTATACATCCTGTCCCATTAGCTCTTTGCTCCGACAGGAATTATACTGACATTATATTGGTACTGATCAGAATGAGTTAGGAGATCAGAATTTGGGCTGAAGTGTTTAAAAATTGTTGCAGGGGAGTCTTTGGGAAAACTCTAGTTTTGTGCAGGTCAGTAGCAATGCTTGCCTGATACTTCCAAGAGGCAATGCAAGAGTTATGTTGTCCACAACCCTACTCTGTGTCTAAACAGCACATTTCAGCCTCTGGCTAGTAACAATAGCAGATGCTTATTATATTTAATTATTAACCATCAGCTCTTTGAACTTACCACCTTAGTCTCTCAGCACCTGCATGATGGATGGCAAAATTCCCATAATTTCAGCTTCCATCAGTCAGTAAGTAAAAGGTGAGCATCTGCTAGTGCTCACCAACCCCTCAGGATATATTCGGCTATCGTTATGATTGTTCCTAATGGTGTTTTACACAAAATAAGTTGGGGTGAAAAAGGCATGCTAGGTTATTTTACTTATATACAATGTCAAAGTATTTATTGCCCTGAATATGGTAAATTTTAAATACAAATAAATAATACCAGTAGTACATTTATTAATAAATTTAATATTTAAATTACACAAATTTACATGTCCATTTAAATGTTTATGTATTTTAGAATTCATCTGAAGCTTTAGTTAAAGAAAGGAAGGAAAAGTAGGGAAGCTGTGGGGAGACTGTACTTTACCCTATCTGCTGTTGTTTTTTCTGCACTTAAGCTTATGTCCACACCACAGAGTGAAGAAATCATCTTTGAAACTGTAAGCAAACAAGGTAAGGTCTCATTGTGCCGTTAAGAAAGCTGGTAGATTCTGCTCAGAGGTAGGACTCTGAAACTCAAAACCTACGAACATGTCTATGTTGCCTTCAGGACTCAGGCTGCTAATACAGCTCTATTGGCATCAAATGCACATTCTCTGCATCAGTGCATCCCCTTGGGTCAGAATACCTGCACGCTCCCTCACTGTGCCACAAGGAGGAGTTTGGAAGGTGCTTACAACAGCAGTTAAAGAGTCTCTTCCAGCCATCCCCTTCCATGGAGCTGAGTCACAGGGAAAATTTGACTATTATGTGCAATACATTAGCAATTTTATAATTTAAAATCTGATTTCCTCTCTAAGTGTTTTCATAAATTAGGCCAGAATAATGAAGCAGTTTGCATCAGAGTCCTCTGGGAAACTTTCAAGGCGACTACTGCCACATTCGCTCCCAAGGCTACAGCCCTAAAGAGGTCTCATTGCTGGGAGAATACCATATTCCCTTGCCTCGTATATGATGTGAAAATTATCTAGAAAGTCACATTACTTATGTCTTGTAGGACTTGGTAATGAAGCTTGGAATTCATGTGAGTCCAGTTGAAAATACCGATGCAATAGCACACCAATACACAAAAAGTGAGTTCCAAACATCTGGTGAGTTGTGAAGAGCCCTTCCCCATCATTTCTGAAAAAATGGGAATAAAATGGCCACTTAAAATTTGAGCAGTAACCTTTGAATATTCCACATAGGTCACAGCTGGGTATAGAACAGAATTGTATAATCTATTCCTGGTGCACAGCTGGCATACAGGCAGGGGACAAACACACACACACACATCACAGATCGAAGCTGAAGGCAAATCTTGGTAAGACAAAAGTGAAGTATAAGGAACACAATTTCCCAGACATATTCTTCTGGTAGTAAGCGTATAAATCATGAAATCTCTATGGCTGCCCACCAGAAATGAAGTTACGTACAATTTATGTTAAAAATTTATTATTGTTGAAGAACAGACTTTATCTTTTTAAATACTTTCATAATTATATTGTTACATGCTTGGATGTATATGGAAAGCATGCTTGGATGTATATGGAAAGCATGATTTTTACATTCATAAGCATATGAAAAAAGTATTTTTCCAATTTATTAATTGGCAATTATTATAAGTGGTACAACTATTTATGACTTCTTATACCCATTATAAACAAAAAAATTTTACAAATTCAGAAACTGAGGAGGCAACACAAGTGTTTTATGAAGTGCTAAGAAGATGTTTGGAAATGAGTTAATACAAGTCATGACTATGGTAAGGGCCTTCTTCAGAGAGGCAAAAGAAAATCTCAGTATTTGAGAAACTCCTACTTTCCCTGGTTTTTGGGGCCAGTCTCCTTCTTCAATTTTAGGAAGAGCTGAATGAGTCTCCAGTGGAGCTCCCCTCTCCTATTCAAGGATGCCTCAGCAAGACAGGGAGCCTTTTGCAGAATAGTGTCCCTGAGGGATCCCTGGCCATGAAATTTCTGGTCTGTGTCTTGATAATTGCAAATTTCTTCATCTCTAACAATTTTTTTCAACAGCCACTGTGAGAGGAAAAGAGGATGTTTCAAAGCCTTTGTTGACATTTTAGAAGGTCCCTACTAGTTACAGCTTAATTAACTTTATGACAATGTTTAAGTTATTATATGGTCTTCCAGAAGTAATATGAGGGTAATTTCCATTGTTTGCATGAATGTGTCAGGCAAGTCAGGTAATTAAAATAGAGATTGTACCACAACAGTAAAATTATATATCAGAGATTTCTGAATACGATAGGGTTATTTTTATTAGATATACCTTCTGAAACTCCGTAAAAGATGTTAATTTACTCTCCTCAGTTACCCCACATTGCAGCCAACAATGAATATCCCCTGTAAAAGTATTATATGCTGCAAAACCCCTGACAAATACCTGTCTTATATGATAAAGCCATCCAAATCTTAATTAATTTTATTTAAAACAATAGAAGTGATACTGAGATTTTTCTCAAATCCATTTTGCTATTTGTTAGCATAAAATCAAAAATGTTTTCATCTTCTACAATGTTTCAGTCACTCTTTGTCTTGCTTCTTACATAAGAAGATGAATGCAAATGTTGGCTTTTGTGTTCCATAATGTAGTCCATACATTTTAGAACTACAAATGTGGGAGTTTTCAGAATATGCTAATTTTATAAATTTATTTTTCCTGTGTTGCTTAGTTCTCTGAAGATCCCCAAGCAATCCAACTATAATCTCCAAATAAAGGACAGTGAATCTAAAATTTTCCAGAGTACTGTTTTATGCTGGTAGATATCTCACACTAACCAAGGGTATATAGACAGATTTGCAGTTTAAAATTTAATAGATTTTTTTTCAGTGTCTGGCTGCATGATTTAAAATGATCTTTTTTTTTCAGCAGTTTTCCTACTCATCTTTCCCTGCTACTGCTGAGTCAGAGAATTCAGACTGTTTAATTGAAAATAGAGTGACAAGTATTTACAGCCTGATAAAAAACCAAAAAGAGTCAATGGAAAGACATCCTTTGACTTAGTTTAGAAAGCCGCTCCAGAAACTTTATGTATATTCAAAGCATATTTACTAACAAAATTTAAAACTCTGTCCCAAATTCTGCTATCACACAAGCTTAGCTAAGCATAGACATGGAGAGCTTTAGCCTGTTTGTGCTAATTATTCTTATTTTCCCTTGGTTTTGATGACCTTATTTTTAGAAAAATAATTATTTTATGTTAAGAAACATTTGCCTTTATAAAAAATAAAATCTCTCAGACCTATTTAAAGTGGCAACAAAGTAGCATCACACTAGTGCTGGGGCCTGATGCAAGAATTGAAGTGAGGTCCTTTGTCAGTCAACTGCTGTTCCTGTTTGCCCTTTTTCAGCGTCAATAACCTGGGAGCATCACTGCTTGTACTCTGCCAGCCCATTCAGTAGGTCAGCACTGAACTGCAGAATGCCCTCTGTGTACCCTGCCAAGCCCTCACTCCCATCTAGTCAAGATGCCTGGGCATTACGCCCTTGAGAAGAGTCAAAATTAGGTAGTCTGAAAACCCTACTCCACTGGTACAGTTATCAGAGACAGTGTTCAGTATCCTTCTGATATTGTGATCAAAGATTCAAATAAGACCATGGAAAGGATGTAGAAAGACACTTAGGTTTGTAAGAAAAAAGGAAAGAGAAAGGTTGCAAATGGAAGAGAATGAAGCCAGATTTCCCCTCCTTAACAAGAAAAGCCTTCTCCATATAGATTATCTTGATTTCACCATCTGAGAACTGACAGGAAGTGAAAGCATCATTGTCCTATTTTCAAACAGTAGAGCTAGGTAACAAAATGTAACAAAAAAAAAATCAAATGTCTTTAACCATATTAACTGCTTTTTTTTAGAGTTGTGGCGCTTTGTACTATAGAAATACAGCTGTGACCACTCTGGTTAACAACATTGTAGATATGCTTCCCTGTGCATAAGTTTTGCACTGTTTATCAAATGTTTATCTAACTTTTGTTCCGTTATGAAATAATATAAAAAAAAGAGGAAAGGGGAAGAGAACGGAGGAGAAAATGTATTTTTGTGCATAGTCTATACACAGTAGAGCCTTGACCCTTCTGTGGGTTCCTCTAATGCAAAACCCTGAGGCATCTTAGCAGGTAGAATGAAAAAAAACATGTTTTCTTCGTTTTATTTATGAACAAAAGAGGACTTCACTTATTTGTACCCATGTATAGGAAGACACATAGAAAATTACAGAGTAAATGAACACTTTGTAGTCCAGAATTTTTTTCATTTATTTTCTAACTGTCATTTGTTTTCATGTATTTGCAGCAATACATCATTATACTGTTCCTGTTATTTATCTTGATAGTGCTGCCACCTTAGTAAAAATCAGTTGTGAAAAAAAACCCAAACCTAAAGTATTATTCTCGGTAAAGGAGTATATTGGTGCCTAGAAATAGATGAAGAATAAGTGAAGGAATCCTTTCTGGTACATAGGTCACTTTTACAAAGTCATTAGGAAAATGAATGTTCAAAAGTATGTTGTTCAGATGTCAAACGCACTAACAAATGCTTTGGAGAATGGCATGTAAAGTGGTGTCATAGTAATGACACTGAGTCTCAATAAATCTCTGTTCCTAAATCTTTACTGGGATATAAGAAAGTGATAGGTAATGTTTTAGGTTGAAAATGTACTTCTTCAAAACACAATTTATTTTAAGCAGTATCTACTCATATATATATATATATATATATGTATACCCAATAAGTGAAATATTATAGTGGTTCCCACTTTGACCAACAGCTAGCACATCTAGTTAACAATATTCAAAGTTTTGCAAAAATTACTTAGGCATTGAATCCTTTCACTCAATGATTACAGACTTGGCATCCAAATTTGTACTCTAGTCACTTTTATGGGAAGCAGAATTAGTTAAATATAATGCCAATCCCCCGAACTGCTCTGAGTGACATGAGCAATAAACTCATCTTGGCTCTTAGAGTGAGTCCAGATAACGGTGCAATCCATGTCCAGCAAATTTAAGAGACCTTCTCTTCCCTGCTCTATTAGCACAGGTTGCCACTTTTGTTCCCTGCAGTTAAAGCTGATATGCACCCCTATAATTTGGAATGGCTTAGAAAGTGGTGTATGTTTGCCATTTTTGCCTCTCTTATGGACACAGTAGTCTCTGTCCATTCAAGGGCAATAATCTCTTTATCATTTCACCTGTGGCCGCCTGAAATCACCCTTTAATGTATACAAGTCCAGAAAAATCCTTTCAATATAGCTTTCTAGCTCACCTAAAATAAACCCAACTGGTCTTTATGCTTGAATATTATACATATTTTATGCATTCTATTTAATCATGTCTGAAGGTTATTGAAAGCTGAAAAATCTTTCAGCAAAGCATTTTATTCAAAACATGCTCCAATTTTTTCCCATACTCCCATAACCCAGATAGCCTGGACAACACAGCATCTGTAAAAATATTTAGCAGGCCTTGAAAATTATTTTTCCTTTTTTCTTTTTTTAAATCAGACAGCTCAAATGAAAGTAAATTTTGTAAAAAGGGAGTGCTTTATGGGTTTAATAATGAGAAACAGAAATATCATCTCAAGGAAAAAATATCAGTTTTAGTTTGGAATCAGTCCAAGTTAATAATTACAACTTCAGAGTGACCTTCAAAAGATTTGAAGTTCCAGAAATCAGATTGATTTTCAAAACTGTTACAGTCAGAATCAATAATTTGTTTGATTGGAGAAAGCATAAATTAAACTCACATTGCTGAAATACTAGCAAGAACTCTAGATACTGTCTCATGTGAAGACTTTCTATATTTTATCTTCTTTAGGAAACTGCCATAGACACTACAGCACTTAAAGAACAAATGCCTAGTCCTGGACCATCCTTCATTCTCTACATTTCTTTTTCAAATTCAGATATAAAATTTAAAGTCAAGAGGAAAATAAGATCATCTTATTTTCCTTATGAGTCAAATGCAAAATATCAAAGGTCATTGGATATACAGAATTTATTCTTACATTGATTGTAATAACGTGCATTTGGCTAAAAACTAACTTCTGTCTAAAAAGTATCTTCTAAAAAATGTATGCTCAGTCTGAACTGAATGACATCTTGTCATGGTTTAACCCCAGAGGGCAGCTCAGCCCCACACAGCCACTCATTCACTCCCCTTCAGTGGGATGGGGAAGATAATCCCTAGAGCAAAACTGGAAAAACTCATGGGTTGAGATACAGACAGTTTAATAGGTAAAGCAAAAGACATATGCACAAGCAAAGCAAAACAAGAAACTAATTCACTTGTTCCTGTGGGCAGGCAGGTGTTCAGCCATCTCCAGGAGACAAGGGCACATTTATGTGTAGCCATTAGCTGGGAAGTCAGACACCATCACTACAAATGTCCTCCCCTTCCTTCTTCTTCCCTACAGTTTAGGTGCTAAGCATGACCCATATGGTATGGAATATCCACTAGGTCTGTTGGGGTCAGGTGTCCTGATTGTGTCCCCTTCCAGCTCCTTGTGCACCCCAGACTCATTGCTGGTGGGATGGAGTGAGGAGCAGAAAACACTTTGGCTCTGTGCAGTCACTGCTCAGCAGTAACAAAAACATCCCTGCGTTATCAACACTGTTTCCAGCACAATTCCAAAACACAGCCCGGTAGTCGCTACTTTGAAGGAAATGAACTCTATGCCAGCCAAAACCAGCACACACCTACAGATGGAGAATCGGCTTGGCAGTTTCCTCCCATGATTAATGCTCTGTGCTTTCCTTCTTAGCATCTGCCTAGCACTATGAGCCACGGGTTCTTGTTACCCATCTCCTTGCTGAATGTCATATTTTCTCCCTTGGAAGAGCATTATCCGCTGCAGTGTCTTTCCTGCAATAAGTTAATAACTGAAAGCTCCAAAGTTCATATGATGGGGACTTTTCCAGTTTTCAAATCAATTTTGTGGCTCTTTTTAAGTACTTGATAATTTTTAAAGGTGTCCAGAAGCATTCAGTCTTAGCTTCCTCAGTGCATCTAAGCTATCTCTTAGCCAGCTGCTTATGCATCTTGGAACCATATCAGAGCTCTTTACTGCAGCAGTGCCCTTGGGGATTAGGAGATCATATTCTGCTCCAAGATCACTACTTCCCAAGACTCACCTAACTTCCTTGTCCTTCGAGATGTAATTTTAAAAACAAACTTCTGCACTTTTTGGGTTTAGTAGAATAACAATGTACCCAGTTTACTGGTCATTGAATGACCTGCTCTTACCATTATTTCTCGTCTCACTATTCCCTTTACAATTAGCACTAATAAAGCAGCACACCACTTCCAAAGAGATATTTCACTCTGACATTTGTTTTTTGAAGACCTGTCTGTCATGTAGTTTAAACCCATATCTTACTGACACCTTGTATTGTGTCAGGTTCTTTAGTTACATAAAAGAAGGTAGATACTTGTCCACATTATCAGGATAACATATATACCCTTTTCAAACACGGTTAAAATGTTATCACATAAATAATTTTATTTTATGAGACCAGTTATCCAAAACCAAAATGTTGACTACCATTAATCATGTTCTTAGTTTTAAATACTTTTGAACTGAATCCTACTTAATCTTTTCCATTATTTTTCTGAACATGGTGACACATTAATTTTGCATTCACACAGGATCAACAATCTCAGATATTCAAAATCTTACAAGGATTATTATATTTAATAAATATTGATACTGTCAGTCCTGAGACATCCTTAGACGTACAGACATTTTTAAAATACTCCTTTTCAACTAAAGAGCCAGAAAACAAGTCTGCTGTATGGTACTTGTTTTGTTACAAACACTTAGATTTATTGAACACTAATGTCTTCTCTGTCTCCTTACTAGTAATTTTGTCCTTTATTTTAAGAATAGGATACATGTTTTTTTCTTCCTCTTGAACAGCTTCTTTCTTTCCCTGCTATTGTTCTGGATCCCTGTATTCCTGATATATATTTTCAACCTTGACTATGGCTATTTCATTTAGAAAAGCCATTTCTTCAGTGTCTTTATCTTCCTTCATTAATTTTCTTCATAAATTTTCACAATTTTTGTTTAATATCACTCTTTTGGACTATAATCTTTTTAGATAATACACAGAGGTTACATAGAAGTGTATACCTGCTCTCATATTAGGCACTTCCTTTCATTACGCCAACCATCACTGGTGTAATGAAAGGCAGTGACAAAGCCTTTATAGGACCAGTTGTGTGTCCTCACAGCTTGGAGCAGTTATCAGTGATGGGAGGAAAGTTGTAGAGATGAGAAGCAACATTGCTTTTTCATTCACGTCCTTCACATGCATACTTTCCTCTGAGTCCAGGAGAGAACTTCTCAAGGAACCAGATTCCTCTGGGGTTTTGAATTTTTCAGGTCCCTCTAGGCCTAGAGAAACTTCTCTTTCCTTCTTCATCAGAGACTGGCATTTTTTCCTACCTGAACCTAATACAACTCTTACTTGAGTTCTCAAGCTGAAAATATGTGAACACCAAAACCAAATCAAGTGCTAAATTGTGGGTCATACCTTCTATAGCAAAAAAAATATTCTACCAGGGTTCAGCAGCCCAACAGGACATTTCCACAAAAAGCTTGCAGTTTAATCACATAGATAAATTATCAATCTTTGTTTCATCTGTATGCAGCTGAAATCTAGTCCAAGCCTCTCCTATTACGTCCATTACACCAGGGAATTTTTGTTTTACTTCTTAACTGGAAATCACACACAAGTGATGGTTAAATTCTGTGTAAACATCTTCTCTTAGGAACAATCAGTGTTTTCAAAATATTTCACTAGTTGTAGAACTATGAGACAAGAATTCAAACATCTATAAATATCCTATTGTTTTTGATTTGCTGTCTTTTTTGGCAAAAAGAATGGATGTTTTCCTCATGCCACAGATGCTCAGGACAATATTAATAATACATTTCAGGATTTCTGCTTGTGGACATTGGCCTTTGTTCAAGATAAGAGTTCAAGAATCACCACAAACTTCTGACAAAATATTCACTTTGCCTAGAGCTGATATACAAATCTCTTTTATGGTATCTGTCTAAATACTGGTCAAACTTACTAAATTTGAAGAGTGCAGATCATTGGAAAAAGTCTTGCTTAAAATGCAAAAATACTAAAATACTTTAAAATAATAATAACTTGATGTCTTCATGATATTACATAAAATTGCATCTGGATAGTATTTTATAGTAGCTGTATTGCAATATTCTGACTCCGCATGCATAACTTAGTGCTATAGTATGACATACATAGGCACACAACCATCCTAAACTACTCTTGACATTCACCACTGTTACTCAGTCTCTCCCTGCCACATCTCTCCTGGCCTTGACAGGTTCTACTTTGGGGTTACAAAAAACTTAGAGATTGGTAGGACACAGCAAATTCAGAACATCACCAGATTGTCTAACCTAGAGGACATATCAATGTGGAACACAGGGTGAAATATGTATAATATAGACTATGAAAGCCTGCATATATCTGTTCTGAATTTAGAAAACTTAACACACTTAAAACAATACAGCTGTAAGATCTTGAGTGACTGTTCAAGTGCTTCTCAAATGAATGTTCCGTATGTGCTGTCCCCCAGTCTGATACTACAGGATGCTGGAATATCAAAGTGCCTGTATTTAAATTTGTTACTGCAGACCTCTTCAATTACTCTACACTGGGACTGGAAAATTATTACAGTTCCATTTAGTGAATTTCCTCCTTAGCTGGCATTACAATGGAGGATGGAAGCCTCAAGATATTTTGACATAGGGGCTGAAGTTTCAAGGTTTTTGACAACTAGTCTTAACATTTTAGTAACACTGACTGTAGTTAGATATAAACTTCAGTGGGAATATCAGAGAGCTCCAGAGATGATGTGTCACTTGCTTAGAAAAGCATTTTGTACAAGAGAAACATTTAATATAATAATAACAATTTCACAAAAAGACTTTGTGCTACATCAAGCAATGTCTTCATTTTAGCAGTTCCTTTAGAAACAAGTGAGTTAATCAATGTCTTTTTGAACACCCAGTAGCTGCTTAAGAGAGAGTGTCAGGCTGGAAAATCAGTAACATATCTGAAACAAAAGTATTGGGATAAGGCCTCTCTTTCTGAAGCCCTCTTAGACAGCAACCTTTCTGTGGAACTGTGGAGCTGAGGGCAGTCCTTGCACTTCTCTAAACTCCAAACTCTGGACACAATTACTCCTAGTATTGCTTCCCTGCTGATGACATCTGTCAAGGCTTTTATTCACTGCCTTCTACATCAGTTGAGATAATTTTTGAGAGTGCTGGAATTCAAGAGACAAATTCATGTCTACAACTATAATATTTTTTAGAACAGTGTTTCTTTTACTGATGCAATGAATACAAAAAAAAGATTTAAAAATGCCAGTTACCAGAGTAAAACAGCATCAATTCCCATGATTCAGTGTGTGAGAGTTTACAGAGGACTCAGAATGTCTTTCCAGACTTTTTTATTGGAAATCTATCAGCCATCCACGAGAAAGACACTAATTTCTGTAGGTTCATCTCCCATTACCTAGGTCCCCTCCTGCAATCCCTCTTACTTTTATGCTTTATAAAAAGCTGTAAGCACCCTTGGGGCACAAATAAGTCAGTTTAATTTGTCCAGATAGCACCATTCTTTCCTAAGGCATTGAATGAATGATATATGGTAATTTATAATGAATGTATTTGCAAGTCAGAGGGCTTAACAGCAAGCCAGTGAATTGCAAAGCAAGAACAGTTAAATAAACCTTTTAAACAAGGTGGTCTTAGTGGCCAAGATACATTTTTTATTTATAAATATTTGATATGAGGATGCTGTTCCTTGGCAAAGTACTTACTCCAAAGATGGGGAAGCTGGCTGCACTGTCTGAACTTACCTGGAGCTACCTGCATGCACTGTAGAGCACAACTAGACCAGCAAGTGCATCCCTCAGAGCAGTGTCTAAAGCTGTGTCACATTTAATCTCTAGAACTTGAAAGAAAACAGAGACAATAGAATGGTAGCAAATATTTTTGCTTACCTTTACTAGGAGAAATTGTAGGATCAGAGAGTGGCCTGGGTTAGAAGGGACTTTAAAGAGGTATTTCCAAGCCCCCTGCCATGGGCAGAAGCACCTTCCACTAGACCAGGTTGCTCAGATCTCCATCCAACCTGGTCTTGAACATTTCCTGGGACGGATCATCCAAAACTTCCCAGCACAACCTGTTCTAGTGCCTCCCCACCCTCACAGTAAACAATTTTTTCCTAATATCTATTCTAAAATTACTCTCAGTCTAAAACCATTCACCCTTGTCCTGTTACTACATATGCTTGTAAATAGTCTCTCTCCATCTTTCTTGTAGGCTCCCTTCAGGTACTGGAAGGCCACAATTAAATCACTGTGAAGCCTTCTCTTTTCCAGGCTGAACAATCCCAATTCTCTCCATCTTTCTTCATAAGAGACTCGTTCTATCCCTCTGATCAACTTGGCAGCCTGCTCTGGGCTCAGTATGACAGATTGATGTCCTTCCTGTGCTGGGACCCCAGAGCTGGATGCAGCACTGCAGGTGGGGTCTCAGCTGAGCAGAGCAGAGGGGCAGAATCCCCTCCCTGGCCCTGCTGGCCATGCTGCTGTGGATGCAGCCCAGGACACGTTTGGCTTTCGGGGCTGTGAGTGTCCATGGCTGGGTCATGTCCGGCCTCTCATCCACCATCACCCCCAAGTCCTTCTTGGCAGGGCTGGTCTCTATCTGTTTATCCCCCAACCTGTAAAATTTACACAGGTAATGTGATGCATATTAAGCACTCCTTGAACACTTATTTATTAATTTAATTAAATAAATTATTTAATTAATTAACTTATTTATTAAACCTATGTTCCAAACAATCTGCTAAAATACATTTACTCAGCAGTGTATCAATATTAACATGCCTCTTTCCGACTTTTTTCCTATTCTTCTGACTATATTTCACCAGACAACTTTTGTTTTAAAGCATGACAAGACAAAGTTCCCGAGTTTCCATTGAAAAAGCACTAGATTTGTTGCAGAGGCACTGTGTACAGTTCATGCTCAAAAACTCCCATGTATCCAGAGAGCATGTCCCATAGAACTGATGAGCCATGTGAAGAGGCCATTTGTCCTGGATTTTCGGACACCAAATAGCCTACTCAGACCCATAAATTTTGATTTTAAGTACTTCAGGGCAAAAATATGTCATTTTAATTTGTTGAGAAACCACCATTCTTTCCTAAGGCAAGGTGTGAATAATACATGACAATTTAAAATGGAGCTGTTTGCTACTGTTACTGCTCCTGCAAAACCTCTAGATTCTCAGACAAATGACCGAAGTATTCTTAATGCACTCAGGCTATATTTTTAGGTGCAAGAAGAGGATATATACTTTAAAATCTGAACTTAGTACAAGCTACATATTCAGTGTTACCAACTGAAAATTCTCTCTCAGGTTATTTGCTACTCTATTTAAAGTTATGGCTTGTATGGGCAAAGAGTTGCAGTTTTCCCTTTAATTTCTTATGAAGTGCCTAAATCCTATTGAAAGCAAGGTGTTATGGATCTGAGTGTTTCCATAATTAATTTTCCTAGTTACAAAGAAAACCCTGAAAAAAACAACTTCAAGAAAACCCAAAGAAACTAAAAAGACTGAGAAAAAAACAGACAAAAAAAAAACCCCAACCCCCAAAAAACCAAAAACCCAAGCCTGAAAGCAGGAAGTATATTAGGTTAATCAAATGAAAACTAGAATAATTTACTGGCTTCTTAAATTTCTTCAATTTTCATATTTCTTCAGAAACCATCACCTTATTATGTAAAGGTACATTGCCACACTAAGGCTTTAATGTGGCATGTTGTAGAAATTTTCATAATGCACCAATGATAATGCTGTAACTTGTAGATTTGGTAAAAACAGGTTACTAGAACAAGATGTATCTACGGTTCCATATACATGTGTTCCTTCTAGAACACTGCTGGTTTTTTAAAATGAGATATTAATTATTCTTACTGTTATTGTTGTTATTACAATGATGATGTTAACGATTAAATAATCATTATTAATAATATGGATGTAATGTGGAATTGCAGAGTAAGGAGTACTGCATATCAGAATATGTATAAAAATAGCTACAAACAGACCCCAGAGTGAGCAGAAAGAAATCATCACCATTAACATCATTCTCCTCTTGGCAAAGAGGAGGAAGAGCCCCCAGCAATTAACCTAGTTCTCCTGGTGAAGAGCTTTAAATAATGATTGCTCATCATGAAACTTTCTTTTCTTAAGGAGCACGGGAAGAACAACAGAACAACACCAGAGAAAGAGACAGTTATTGGGAAGTTTTTGTACATTGGTTTTACCTGTATTACTACATTGGTGACCATAGAAATGGGATAATTCAGATTATGTGCGCTGCACTTAGATTAAGAATAAATTTTTGACTAACCACTAAAGCTTTAATTGAAGTTATGACTTCATATAGACAGTGCATTTCTTTAGCCCAAATAAATTGCACAGCTGTCTGTACTGACTGTTAAATACGGAGGCACCAACATTCACATCACCTCTGTTTATATACCATACACCTCTGTTTATAAACACCATAAAGTCTTTGGTATTTTGTGTAATGCCTGGGGTTCTTAACAATATTCTGAGATCTGGAAGTATTTCTATGAAACACATGAGTATAATTAGGATCAATTTCATGAAGAGACTTCTTTATTTATCTTTCTTTTAGAAGTGGACAGTCAGACATCCATTTTCTGCCTCCAGGTTTCTTCATCCTTTACAAAGGGTTCTGATCCAACCCTTTGTAAACTTCCCATTGAATCACTAAAAGATATTAAACCCATTGTTCAGACAAATGAAAAGAAAAATCAGTGCTTTATTTACTTCACACAGTTCTCCAGAAGCTCCAGAGCATAGAGCTTCTAGAGAAAAAGACATCTCCAACTCCACTGTTAAAAAGCAGTATCTCCAGTTATACCTTCATGCCGTCTCTACCCACGTCCTGGCTTCAGCTGGGATAGAGTTCATTTTCTTTCTAGTAACTGGTACTGTGCTGTATTTTTTGGATTTTGTTGTTGCTAATTAGTCCTTAACCTAGGTCAAGGACTTTTCAGTTTGCTATGCACTGCCAAAAGCAGGTGCACAAGAAGCTGGGAGGGAGCACTGCCTGTACAGATGACCCAAACTGGCCCAAGGGGTATTCCATACCAGAAAGCATCATGCCCAGTATATTAACTGGGAGCAGCCGGCCGTGAGAGACTAATTGCTGCTGTGGAACACACTGGGCCTTGGTCAACAAGTGATGAGGAGTTGCACTTTGCATCAATTGTCTTTCTTGGTCTTTATTTCTTTCTCTCTTTTAGTTGCCTTCCTTTTTATTATACTTATTTTTATTATTATATTTTACTTTATTTCAGTCATTAAACTGTTCTTATCTCAACCCGGAGGTTTGGGGGTTTTTAAATCCAGTTCTCCTCCACATCTCACGGAGATGGGTAATGAGTGAGTGACTGCATGGTACTTAGTTGCCAGCTGGTGTTAAGTCACTAAAACCAGGAACACTTGGAATAGAAGTGATCTGAAAGAAACAGGTTGTAAGAAGATTGAAGAGGATTGAAAAGAAAGCCTACTTTTAGGTAAGATGTTAAGTTTGGAAAGGATACAGAAAATGTAGGTTACTATTCTGCCTCTGTACTCTGTTATACAAGACAGAGCATATGAAAGGTTTTTTTTAAGCAGTGGTTGACAGCAGCAGAAAAAATGAGGAGCAAGGTAGAATATACAAACCTGTTAAATAAAGTTCAAATCACCCTGGCTAGGTTAAACAATGGAGCCTCTGAACTGGACCAAAAAGCACTTGAAAGAGATGGCACACAGGCCTGCCCACCACCACAGCTCACTCTCAGCTAGCAAAACAGGAAAAGGGAAAGCAACGCAAAAATAAACCTGCACAAGCTGGATAACACCAGTAGGCCGCAAGCCAAGTTATCAGACTGTCACCAAAGTCACTGTCAAGAGAATGCTTTGACACAGTTCCTAGTGATACATTTCTGAGATTTGTTACCAAACTACTCTCCTTAATAATTATTTCCTTGCTTCTTGTGAAGATTCAAAAATGGTGACTGGACAAATAAGGCAAATATCTAAGGAAGATGTTCTGTATTTCTGGGCAGAGACTTGAGGATTTTTAGTTTTTTGCCAATCATAAACCTTGTTAATAGCAAATGGGTGACAGTTTGAGGGTATTCCATCATACTGATACAGAAGTTTGTATTTCAATTTCACAATTGGGCTGTAGCAGTATACTAACATTCTTACCAGTATTCTGTATTTTCACACATATACATACCTAGATGGAAAGTTCTGCGCTTTTACTCAGATTTTCTACACCCAAAGGTGAATACTTTTAATTTATTTTATTTTTGGTAAATGTGAGCAAAGTCAGCTCATTTCCTTTACCTATAGAAGGATTAAAAAATGCTCAACATAAAGGAGTTATATGCTCAGTTTATGCAGGAAGCATCTGAACTTTAAAAGCTGCAAGTTAACAGGTTGGTACAGAGGATTAGTCTCCAGGCCAATGTCCAAAAATCAAACATTCACACAGTAAGAGTACAAATGTACTAAAATTAATTATGCAGTGTGTTACTTCGCTACTTGTAGCAAATTCATTTATTAATTTTGACTTCCTCAATAAACTTTTAATTGTGTTGCTCTTTATTTGTATTCAGAATCACATGTATGACACTGATCTTGCATAGCAGTGCAGGTCTCCTTGGTGCATTGTGTCACTGAGGTATTTTCTGCTTCATAGTTATGGTACATGTTCCTAAGTAAACTGTGAATTACAGCAATAGAGTTTGTGTTCTAACTTTAATTATCTTCCCTCCTTGAGAAGAGCAAATCTGAAGGCTTTCCATCCCTTAGAGCCAGTTTGCAGTTACTTCAGGGCACAACTGTGGCCTTTCATCATAAGTAGAATTATTAGATTCCACCACACCACTGAGGGCTTGGGAAACTTTACAAACCTAGAGAAATATTTCATAGTGCAGGAGGAAAAATAGCTTCTTATTCAAATGGCAAAGTAAGGATTTAAAAGACCTGATTCTCACAATCTTCCCTAAACACAGAATTAAGATGTAAAGCAGAGCAGTGTCATCTGAAATTATGAGATTCTTTTGTAGCCACTGGAGCACAGAAGTTTGACATATATTTAAAACAGATGAATAACTGACAGACACAGAGCACCTTGTCCAACAACAACTTGTGCAAGGACATGACCAATGACACATGAGATGTTTGTGGCCTACCGAAATCCGAGCTCCTGCAGTTTTGCCTATTTCTTTTACCTACTGCCCTAAGCACTGGCTTCCTCTCCAGCTCTATAAGAAGTCCACACAAGCTGCCATTCCTTCCCCATAAGATTCATACTAACCTCAGGCAGATGGACCTTTCCCTCACTATGGAAAGGGTATTCTCACCTTCTGTTCTCTTTGATTACACTTCCTATTTCTCTGAGATAGATTGGCCCCTGAAGGTTTGCTGCAGGTAATGGTCTTCTATGCAGAGGTCTTGTGCATACTGGGTTGTTTCTTATGTAATATCCAGAGTATAACATATGTTGGCTGTCAGGATACCATTCTTAAAAAGGCTATCTATGACTGTGTCTCCATACAGAAAGTTTCTTGCCTGAAATGTACACTTTATCCCTAACATGTAACTTCAGATCTGTCCTTTCACCTTTTACAGGAGAAATCTTTACAGGAGTGAGTGAACAAACTTACTGGGGCAAAAAGGCAAGTGTTAGGAGATAAACTGAACTGTCCACCAGGTGTCCATCTTGACAGATAAGCAAGTAAACAAGTCTATGCTTGTGTTGACATTGCAAAGCAAGTTTTAGATGATGCTAAAAATCACCCCACCATTTTTTCCAAAACTGTCCTGCCTCACATCATCTGTTAATTCAGTCTTGAATGTCTTAATTTCATTTACATAACACAGGCCTTGTCACAGTGTGAAGTTCCCTAAAATAGTTATTGTGTCTTTGGGCAAATAAAAAGCCAGACAGTAGCAGAAAGAAAAAGCTGTAAGCGTTTAGATCTCCTGCTGAGATTGAGATTATATGTCTGGCTTCCTAAATATCCAAAGTGAGACTAGACTAAAGCAATGGTGTTTTGAGACCTTCCTAATTTCACTTGATGCCTTCCAACTTACTTGCCTGATATCAATGCAGAGTTTACCCCACTGGGTTTAATTTCACTCATTGACACCTTTCTTGGTGGAAGTAGGCTTAAGCTTTCACATTCTTGACTCTATTTCTGACTTACTGATTCTTTCAGGGGTATGCATTTCAAGTGGTTTCAGAAGAGGATTTTAATTCTGCATGCCATGATTTCATGTTGTTCATACAAGGATCTGTAGGCAGATGCATGAAATTCAGCCCACCTGTAATTCCATAACTACAGACTACACATACATATAATTAAAATATATTAACACTTTAGAGAAAGATGGCTTTAGTTGTTCTCTTTTTCCAGAAGGGATGTCTAGTAAGTCTTGCCTTTTTAACAAAGGTATTGCAAGACTTAATTAACTAAAGTTTGTAAAATGCTGTGAGCTCCCTGTATTTCTAGGTGTCCTGATAGCTCATTTCTCTTAGCAACTCAGTATTGCCATAAGCTGTATGTCTTGAAAATTGTCAACAGGCAGGCAGACTAAAGAGCTGTGGCAGATACAGAACCTGTACTTGGAAGTCTGGAATAACAAAACGTATTGAAGTAAATAGTCCAGAGAAAGGGACGAGAAGGGAAAGAAGACTAAACTGATGATGTGATAAGCTCATCCTCTATCCTCTTTCACTTTACAGATGGACTTTTTCTCTACCACCTTTCTCCTCTTGCTTGCCATTTTTCTCTGAGATTTATTGGGACATTTTAATCCCTTTTCTTCCACCTACTGCCTCAGAATGCCATCAGGGTCCCTTTTGGGGAGTTAAGTAGGATGCTATTACTTAGACTCACTGGCATCTAAATCCCAACTTTGCCACTTGCTTGCTGGAAGGGCTGTTTTTCTTTCCTAGGCCGTATTCATTTAGGCCAAATCCAAAGCTCATCGAAGTCACTGACAATCTATCCCTTTATTACAGAGAAATAGGCCTCTGTGCACTCTGTGGTCTTGCTAAAATTAATTCAGTAGTGCCTGTAGAACCCTCTGGAAAAAAACCAAGAAATAAAATGCTATCCAAAGAGAAACTGGCATTACTATTTGCCGGAGAGCTGATTGAAGATTTGGGTTTTTTGTCACCAAACTAGGCATGCAACTGCCATGCCAGTGCAGAGCATCATGCGAGTCCCAAGGCCACGGAGGAGGAGCTCTGATCTCATTTCAATTAACAGTTTACAATTTATTTCATCAAAAGTACCTTGACAAACGCATTACTGTTTATGGACCACTGATTACATGTCCCAGAGTAGACAAGACAGGTAGTAAGACAGGGCTTATCTCTCAGCACATACTAATGAGGCTGTTCTGCCTGCAGCTCCCTGTGGCCAGATGCTGTACCTGAATGGAGTCCCACTGGGATTCTTTGTGGGTGCAGTCACAAACAGTCAGTTGCAAAAATCATAGTTTAACCGTCATTGCTGGAGAAAGCCAGGAGTGAATATCAAAGTTAAATGATACATTACTTTGCTGATGAGGAAGGATTCCACATCCCCCTCTAGCTTTTGCCTAAACTCTAAACATTTGGTTTTTTTGGTACAGGTACATGGTAAGGTGTGTTCAACTACCTCAAAAAGCAGTTTCAAAAGGTTACTGAGACTGCAAAATTTCAGAGACTATGCCCACATACTTGTGGCAGCAGCAGGCACCACGGCAGGGCCTCAGATCTATCTTAGCCAATAGACTTCATTCATATAGGAACATTATTGCCTCTCTCTGCAAAACAGACACAGGCATCGCATTGAACGGGTGCCACTCCTCGAAACATTTTAAAGGCTATCAGGAAGCAGACTGACAAGGGCTGTTACCTGTCCATTTCCCCAGGAAAGTGAGCAGCATGGGTCCCCCTGCAGGTTTGGACTTGTCCAGAGAAAGGACAAGTGATCGTCACCTCCTCTAAATGCTTCAAACATTACAGCATGGATTACTCAGTCTCAGCAGACTTCAAAAAGCCTTTGTCATCCATCAGAAGTGGCTTCGTCCTTCCCTATGTGCCAAGCAGTGCCGTTGTTTTGTAATGAACAACTTCCATCAGAGCGCACAATTTCTCATCCTGTCTGACTCCGCTGATCATTCTTGTAATTAAGTCTCCTTTGATTCTCTTTGGCAGCACACCATCTGCACAAGAAGGCACACCTGGAAAGCAGTTTTCCTCTGGTTTTTCTATCCTTGATTAAACTCTGTTTTAAAGCAGAGAACCTTAATCAAAAGAAGTGCCTGAGTGGAGGTATCTGTGCCTGTCTCACTTTTGTCACAGACTCCCTCTGAAGTCTGCAGGATTTGGATTTGCATAACAATTTCCAAAAAGGTGTCCACCGTAGAGGGGTAATATTTTCAGAGGATTTTGCTTTTCAGAGAAAAATCGAATGGTGTGGATTGCAGAGGAAAATAACAGGGTACCATAGACATTTAATTACTATGAATTCCTATGGAATCAATCATAAAAAATATTTACTATTTGTAGTATTATTTTATGACTCACAAGAATCTCATTCCTGAGGGAGTTCAAGAAAATGTGAAAGAAAATATTAATCTTAATGAAAAACAAATTTAAAATTATGCTGCCCCCATATTTTTAGAAACCAGAGGCCAGAGCAGTGCTGCACCTCATGTGAGGCACAAAGTAGCTAAGCAGCATGAGAAAAAAAAGAGAAAGATATCTTTTGATCTGCTGTATTTGACCAGTGTGGGGGTCTGGGGGGGTGAAGATTACCCAAACTTTATGTTTATTCTATGTTGAATCAAATGTCAAAATGAAGATCCACATGGACTCAGATGCACGTATGAAAACACACATGTTTATTCCAAACAGGTGCCAGTGCATTCTTCCTGTCTATTCCTGAACAAAACTACATCTCATTGCCAGCCTAAAATCAAGCCCCATGCTGGTGCTCCTAGCTTATTACAGGTCTCTAATGGCTTCTGGTAGAGTGTAACAAAGCTCTGAGTCCCTGTACCTGTTCACAAAATGATAAGCTGCTTCCTGTCTTTGTTCTCCCATCATGACCTCTGCACCATGCAGAAAAGACAAGAAACTTTATCTTTTTCATGCGAAAACTTTTTCCCTGGTCATTTACTACACTCAAAAGCAACTAGATAGAAAAGATAAGACAGGAGCCAACAGGTATAAAAATAAAAACTGAAAAAACCCACCCCAGTTTCTGAAGTGAAAAAATTGCGTTAGAAAGGTTTTTTTCTAAGTTTGCACATAGTTGGTGCCAACAAGTTTGAGCTGCTTAGCAGCAGTGACACACCTTTAAAAAGCAGCAGTAAAAAAGCACTTAGTTTATTAAATAATACACTTTTTTACCCTCAATGAAAGGCTGCTTCTTATCACACACATATCAAGGCAAGCCACCTAATGGCACTAATTTCAAACCCTGCTGCTGTACTGTTTAGTGCATGGGATGCAAATTACAATGGATTCAAAACAGTTAGTGGTACATACAACTGATGAATAAGAATGAAAGGTCATTTTACTAACTTCTGAAATATGTGTGTGAATTTTCATAAAATGTCTGCTAAGAACTAGCTAGAATCTGTAACACTGATAGCTGGGGCTGGGCAAAGCTTAGAAATAAGAGTAAGTGCCTGAAAGACTTGTCACATTCTCAGTGGGAGTTATGCTATTTACATGGCTTGTAGTTCACATTTATAGCGGTGTGGGTTGCTCTTTATTTCTCTCACTTTACATCCTTTCACTGCAGTTATCTGCTCATTCAGCAAACACATTTCAACTGAAGCTTCCTTGACCTGATTTATATCTTAGAAAATGCACCTGTAACAAGTACAACTGAATGCTCAACTCACACTGACACCATTCCTTTCTTCACTCTTCCTGGCCAAGTCTCAATACTCTCTTTACCTTACAAACTCACATAAGCAGAATGACATTCTCACTAATAAATGGCTTTTTTTGTAGTATCTTATTCCTGTGAAGGGAAGGAAGTAACTGCAGAACAGAATAATATGCTTACTAATAAATTGCTTTTTTAAATATCTTTCTTCTGTAGACAAAAATAAAGTAAAGACAGATCCACTGCTTAACCAATACTGACTTGCTCAGCTATTCTTTTCGCTAGGACCAGCACAAGCTAAGTTCTGCAGTGTACTTCACTTCCACCAAAATCATCACATTGACAATTCTAGTACCACATCTTCTAAATCTGCTATGAACTGGGTGGTACTCAAAAGACCAATTCCTTCTCCATGGTATCACTGTTGTGCAAACAGCTGTGGTATGGTGTCAGGAAAAAATGTGGCAGGCACATTTATTTTACCCAAAGGTTATGGAAAATGCTTCATGTGCCTACAGTTGTTGCAAATCTTTCATGGAAAATTGTTTAAGGACTTAAGTAAGCTGTATAAAGATGGTTTCTTCATTTGGTTTGCTTACTTTGGCAGGAATGCTTATAAACAGCTATCTGGAGCTTTTTGTTTGCATACATTGCTAACTAGCAACTGTGAAAATCATCCTGTACAAATAAGACTTTACACAGGGTATATTATTGAAACATAAATAATAGACCAAAGAGAAATCAGTTTCTGGAAGGCCTTTCATCAAAAAATGTTGCTAAAAAGGCCATATCCTGAGAGCTGTTCTCCCCAACAGACGGCTTCAGCCAATATGGGGCACATGCTTAGAAGTATGTTTCTACCTGTAATCCATCAGTCTTAAATTCATAACAGAGGAAAGAGATCTAGAAATGACGTTCACCAAGTTCTAGATAACAGCCAGTTCACTCTCAGGTAGTCAGCAAGTTCTCAGTTCAGTTGCAGAGTTCACTGTGCTGTCTGACATGTCCTAAGACATGAGAGAGATCCGGGTGGGGATAGCAGATATAAGGAGATAGAAATACTTCTGACACATCGGGACTCACCTGGAGATCAGAGTGTGCTGAGCTCTCCCATACAGGGTTCTTGCTATACCATTAGTTTGTGGAATAGACTCAGAGAACAGAGACACACAAGCACTGCGTTCACCTGCACAATAATGCCTTTGAAACAAATATGAGTAAAGAGGTGTAATTGATCCCCACAGAAAAAAAGCATGTGGCAGAGGAAGTAGTTCAACACCACAGTTTTACCTGAAAATTCATTGAACATTATTTTCCTTTGTTCAATTTCTTTTATTTTCATGGCATATTAGTTCTCAGCTTGACATCTGCTGCATGATCACTTGATTCAGAGTTAAAAAACCAGCTTAGCAAGGGGAAGAGATATGCAAAATTAAAGGTTATTTATATCATCACTGGCAAAGACATTTAGATGCTCAAAAGACTGTTAAAACTGATCTGAATGTCTAAAATTTTTAATGCTACAATCAAAAAATATGGCTAGAGCCTTGCTTCATTAAAGAAGCATAACTTACTTTAGTAATTTAAGGCCTGAAAAAAACAGCAGATAAAGGTGCTGTTGGCAGGGGAAAAAGGAAGGGCAGAAAACAGTTAATTATTGCAGAAGCTTCTGACCCTCCAGTGCACCTGGGGAACCCAATCACAGACACAGTCCAGAGGAAACCCATCCTACTAAGTCTACTGCTCTTTGCTCTATTGCAGCAAATAACACTACAAGTGATTCTCTCCTTTCAACATTTCTTCCTAGTCATGTTGGGATGAACAGAAATTCATCAGCTGTGGAAGTACTAAGGTACCAGTGGGAACTCACCAGAGAGCTAACTTCTTCCTTCTGCATGAAATCAGATTATCAGGCAAGGATAATAAGAATTAAACAATATGGCACAGAGCACCATCAAGAGAAATACAGACATAGGAATACTAACCCTGCTATGCTTTTTCTTCCAAATGAAATGTCACATGACGAAGGCAGAAAATGAAAAAAGAACATATTAGTCTCAAAGCAGGACTATTAGTAAGATGAATTAAAGGAGAAAAGGGTTGGATATTCAGATACATATTTAAAATTGGGAAAATTTATCCCAAAGCCATGACTGTTTAGAAGATTTATGTCAATATAAAGCAACGTCAGACTTTTCAGAAGAATATTACCGTTAATAAGCTGCACTGGTGGCAGTCAAATCAGGAGCTTTTTGAACTTTCTCCTGTTGATGTGACATAGATAGGTGACTGACCCACAAGCTGATGAACGTGCCCTTCAAAACACACTTTGGCCTCACCCTTATACAGAGGGAAAAAAGTGGAAAATTGGTGATTAAATTGCACTTTTCTTGCCCTGCGGTACTGATCCAGTAATGCTAGAACCAAATATAATACATAATATTCAGACTAATACTAATCTAATACATAATGTTCAGACTTTTAAAAAGGTTAATCTTAATGGTAGTGGCCACTTAATTGGCCTAGCTTGCCTGCTGTGTCCACTGTCATTCTAATAGAAGACAAGAGAACTAACTATGCCCTGCAGTCAAATGGTCAGGCAAGATATAAAACAATTTCCAGCAAATAGCCATTTATACTGAAGAGAAAATGAGAGAAAAGCTGGGAAGACAGACTGACAGCTCAAAGGCTCATCAGAGAATGAACTTTTAACATATGGCAAGAAGCTGAAGGAGGCCGTGAGGTAAAATAGTAAAGATGGCTATCAGTTCTGGGGCTGCTTTAACATATTTTGTTGTTGTTGCTCTTATTTCCTACAGTAAATAGAAGCTGGTGTTTTCTTCTTGGCAGATTTCACCTTCATTGATAATTCAATGTAAGTAACATTATAAAGCCATAATTTGAAACAAAGCCAATGTGTATTAATGGTTTAAACATCAAAAAAGATCACTAATAACCTAAGTAATCCTTGAATTAATGAGCTGCAGACACTTTTTGCTGTTTCTTGTCCTGTTCCTTAATGCTGAATTGTTGGACAAGAAAGATTTGTTTTCTAAGTGCAAATCACATCAAATGACTTTATCATGCTTCATCCGCCCCAGTGTAGTTGAAGCTAATGTCTTCTTCCACATTCTGCTTATATTTGATAGGAAAAAATTTCACAGAAGTTGTAAATACCATCTAAATAAATTCTTAATGTTAAAGTTCTTTAATTATAATATAAGTTTAATTAGAATGAAGTAAAGATAAAGAAATGCAGTCAAAAGTATTTTTAAACAAGGTTTTCAATATGAAGATAGGAAGGTTTTCTACATGAAGGAGAGCAAGTCCACCTAAATTTCAGTAATTATATAGTTTGTGTAACAGCATCCTTAAAACCATCCTGCAACAATGGGGTAGCCGAACATTACTTTAAACTTCAAGTGGCATCTGATGGTGATGTCATCTCAGATATGAGATTAGAGTAATATTCTATTTACTGAATAATTATACTGCAGATAACACACACCTATGAAAGAATTATAACTGAAAATGTCATGAACACTGATACCCCACTTTTGTTGGCAGGTCTCAGTTTTGTTATCTGTCTTCCAGGTAGAACATATATTTTCCAATTTCTAGTGCAATGTGAAAGAAAAAAAAAAAAAAAACCAAAAAAAAAAGGAAGGGCCATCTTTTTTTCATTTAAGTATTATCTAACAAGGCATGAATACAAGTAAAGGAATGTAAAAAGATTATTTTTATTTTGTTGATCCAATGAAAAATAAGGTTTTCTCCCTTGTTTTCAGAGAAATTCAGAAGGAAGTATTTGCTGCAACTGCTCAGAAAGGGAAAGCATTTTTCCCTCACTGCAGCGCCTGCCACCTTTACAGCCTAAGAGTGAAACCAGCACTGAAGCTGCAGGTTTGATGCCTTGAGACTCCTGAATGGACAGAGTAAATTGACTCCATAGGGTTTATTAGTAGCATTGAAGCAGCACAGTAAGGATTCATTCTATTCAGCACAGTGATAAGTTTTTTACGTTTATTTGGTGGACACATTATTTAAATCTCTCACACTGGCTTTTCCTCCTTTTGTGCGAAATTCCAAGTACTTGAACAAGGATGAAATACTGGCAGGGTATACAAAGAATATAAGCATTGGGTCAGGAAGATTGCTACACTTACTCATTTGGGGTTCAGACTGAAGCAAGTAATCCGACATGCTACAATTTGTACTGTGGCTTTTTTTTCTGTGTGACAATCATGCAGAAAAATAAGCCGGATATTGGCAATATATCTCAGTATTCAGGAGAATGGCTAGTCCTTTCTATTCTCATTAAAATTTGACTTTGGTGGGGTTACATTGATTTATGCCAACTGATGATACAGTCCTTTAGACTTTAACAGTTGTTATAGATGTACATTTGCAAGCTAGAAGCTGCCAGTGCTGGTTGGCTGGACATGGATTGGTGGCGTTTCTTAACACTTCATGGATTTTTGACGAGTCCTTTATTTTTTTCTTAAAGTAAAGGTAGACTTTGATGTTTTTCTTAGGGTTTTTTTAATGCTGCTATACTGATTGCAGCTCAGTAAACAAAGATGGAAAAAGGACAAAGTGAGCACTAGCTATGCTGTGACACAATATGGCAGAAGCAGTTTTTGTTTATATGTTCCTACAGACTGGAGATGATTACAAAACTGCCATTCTGTCCTTTAATCTGCCTCACTGTCTCCCAAACACTGGAAGATTAATATTTTGGAGTGTCTTGAAAATTTTTATACTTTCTTGCATTACCATTATAAAATTCTGAAATTCACAACCAAATTTTCAGTTTTCAGAATATGAAATCCAAAGACTTTTTGACACACCTAAAGATTTTTACAGAGATAGATTTCTTTGCTCTCAATTTGAATCAAGATATAAAGCCACATTATAATATAAGCATACATGAGTGCACTATGGATCTGTGTTCATATGTGCTTGTATATATGTATACATAGAAAACATCTGACTATCTGTGACATGAAAATTATAGTAAATAAGATACCACTGTTGCAAGTAAGCAGTAGGAAAAACCATGTTGAATTACAGATCTGGATTCATAATCATAAATGCATGGGAAAAAACATGGAAGCATTCAGTTGGAATAAACCTCATAAGGTCATCTGGTCCAGCTTGTCCTCTCCAAAAGTTAGACGGAGCTTCAAAAATTAGGTGAGCTTGGTCCAAGTTACATTGTCTTAACATCATGTACTGGAATACAAAAATAAACATAGCAGAATTGAAGAAGTCACCTACACCATCCCCTTGTGCTGAAGGAGCATTAACTCTACCTCTTCACATCCATGCTTCTCACAGGTTTTTAGAGAATGCCCATAAAAAGATTTCTATTGCTTGTCCACCTTTTTTTAATATTTGACTTTCCATACACTTAGAATGGAAAAAAATGCTGTTACTTAAAATATGGATTTAGAGCTTTAGTTTAGAGCTCTTTAGTTTAGACCTTTGCTTCATTATTCTTGTCCTTCCTTAGTGTTCAAGCATAAGAAATTCATGTTGTCATTCTTAAACAGATCTTAGTTGTACTATTTTCAGTAGGGATCCAAAACCTGCCTCTTCAGGCTATTTAAAAGTGTAGCTGAATATACAAAAATAACAGTAACTGGAAATCCAGCTGCAGATATACCAGAAATACTGCTAATTTCCAGAACTCAGGAATTTTTTTTCTGACTTAAATCATCTACATTTTCATTACAACCTGTACTAGTCACCAAAGCTGTCAGTTGGCCGTTGACCCAAGAATTCCAAAAAGAACAGCTGAAAGACTAGAAGAAAAGTTAAAAATTACATTTACCTCTATGATTCTTCCTTCTTATTTATAAAGGACAGCGTTCATTTGAAAGAATAGTTCACATATTATAGAGCATAAATAGAGCATAAAAGGGGCTGAAATAGACTCCTGTAAATGGTTTGCAGCTCTCAATCAACCCCCCTTTTTTTTTAGATTCTAAATGAGAATAGTGGAGCCATTAGGGGAAAAACAAAAAAAAAAAAA
>VZRQ01004617.1:1546540-1607098 GCA_013397975.1 Machaerirhynchus nigripectus
AAAAAACAAAACCAAAAAAAAAAAAAAAAAACCACCACCACCCTGTACAGTTATTAAAACAAAAAATAAAATTAAAAAAAGAATTGGGAAATTCTTAACATCTACAGGAAAAATAATGTTTGAAAATGGAAGACTGAAACGGTATTAACAGCAAGAGGATTTTTATAGTATAACATTATGTTTAGCAGTCTGAAGAAAAATTTTTTGCTACTGTCTATTCAGCCAGTAAGTAGAGGTGCTACAGCTGCATTTATAGTTGCCTGCAACAGGGTTACTCTGTTAGTTACATGCAAGCAACTGTTCTCTACATGCAGAAACCAAATTACTGTGGCCCTCTTTGCTGAGTCTTATTACACGAATAGCAGAAGACGGATTTTAAAGTCCCATTTTAAAAAAAGTTAATCCAGTAGAGTATGAAGATATATCTCAAAAAACAGAAAATAATTGCTCCCTTTACCTATTCAAAGTAATACTCATTACCAATCCAAATGGTTTTGTGTCAGTGAATTCTAAATTTTAAAAGAAAAACATTTTTGAAAAAAACTCACCTAGAAAATATATTTTCAGTTTTTATGCAAAACACTTGGTCTTTTATTGGACCTGTTTTAGGACTTTGCCAACATGTATTCCTCTTTATACCTTAAGCTGATCCTAATCCTTCGACAGCCTCTCAACAAAACTTTCCTTTGCTATTCATCAGTTGAATCCACAGACTCTCGTCACATCTTTGTGGAATTTTAGTTCCACTAAAGCAGACCTAAATGCTATGACTCCCAAACATCTTCACATTCATAAGGCCAGAATAGGAGTAGAGTCCTTCTCCACCGCTGGCATCCTTTTCCTTGCTTCGTTATGTCATAACACCCTTTTACAAGGTGCTCACAGCTCAGCTCTGTCTTAGGACTGTGACAACATATTTCATTCTAAGAAAATTCTAAGATAGCCCCCAAACCATGCTACATTCCCCAGCCTTTGCAGATTATGTACAAACTTCCTCCAGTTTTGTTTGAGAGTGAAAGGGGTGTGGAACACTATCACAAATAAAGAGGATGAGTCTCTCACAAATGATCCAAAGTAACCAGCAGCACAGGGCCTTGCATTCTCCCCACTATCTTTCAGCACCAGAAGAGGATCTGCATCTTAATTCCTTGGCTTTCACATAAGGACTATTAACACTCGGGAGTTTGTAGGTGCCCCATCATCTACTCCCAACACATATAAACACACACAATTTAGAGAAATCCTCAAGTCAGCCTTACACTGTATATTAAACAGGAAGACTTATCATGGTGTCTGTATATTTTCAACGATTTCAAGCTCCATAGGTTTGAGTTTGAAAGTCACATTCCTTCCAGAGCTTTTTCAATGTTTTCTACTCTGTAGCTCGCCCACTGAAGCTTTGTGCTGTGCTGTTACTCCCTCACCTGCTCTTTCAGTTCATTGCAGGTTGCTCATTCTCCTGATTGAACCAGGGTATGCCTACCAATGAAAGTCTAATGCATTCACAGTCCTGTAACCACAAAAAACAAACCAAACTGCTCCCAAATCATACACAGACATTATATTTGGAGTTTTAAGGGAAAAACAAGTTATTAATGAAGATTTCAGAAGAATGAGAAGCAGGTTGAGCAGATGTCTCCTGCTTATATAAAGATTTACATGTAAAGCTGCTTGAAAATATTTGATTTGCCTTAAGTAGCTTTTAAAAATCCAGCAAGTGTTTTGAAAACGTTCTCAGATTTCTAAGCAATACTGAAACATCAAAGAGAGTTTGGGTGCTTCGTTGGGTTTCTTTGCAAACAAAAAAAAAAGCTTGAAAAAAAATGCAAAGAAAATTTCAAAGACTTTATTCTCCAGTTTTTGTCAACAAATTTAATGGAAATTAAAATAATTTCTGAAATGTCTATTCAGAAGAAACCAGATGCTCACTCTTTTTTTAAATGTATATTTTTAATTATCATATGTATTACCATATTACATTTATTCATAAAATCACTGAGTGATCTGAGGAATGAAAGCTGCTTAGCCCTTTGAAGAGTTTCAAGTAATAAGATATTTAATGAAAAAGCCAAGTATCAGCAGTCTGACATTCAATGCAAATACATACCAGACTTACACTCTCCTCCAAGGCATATTTGGGTTAAAGGGACCCTAGAATACTACAGCAGTTCTTTCCCAGTTACATTAGTACAAAGTGGGTGAGGTAATATTTATTTTGGATATCACGCTCTAGAAACAAAGGTTTTGTGATTTTCATGAACTGGTGATTTAGCAGCAGCACGGTAATACCACACCACTGAAAGCAGGACTGGACTCAGCGCAGACTTGCAAGTGTTATTAAAAGCTGCACTTTTGTTCCCTAATCCTGTATTCAGGGAATACTGCAAGTTCTGATAATCAGTCTGCTATTTCCTCAGACTTTGTTGTTATAAATGTATTAACTTTTTCATAAAGCAATCTGTATTTGCAATTAATCAAGTGAGTTGTCTCTTTAAGATAGTAGCCTAGCAACTTCCCTGAAGTCAGGGGAAGTCCCAGTTGGTGCCGCAGACCGACACTGTTATTATCACAAGGCTAATCTAACTCTTCAGAGTGTTTCAAAGCATCTCTCTGATTAAAAGTGAGGAGAGACAAAACATTTGTTGAAAGCTCAAAAACAGTTACATGTAGGTATGTATTCTTTACGTGAACGTGAGCTAAAGAATTTTTCAGGGGACAAGTGATGTTTTCATTTGTCTAGAAATCAATACAATTTTTTTTCTCAAACTTAATACAAATTTCCCAACAAGCCCAGCGATGAAAAAGGTTTCTTCTTCTTTTGTTTCCTCTCCAAACTAACCACTTATTCAAGTGGAGCAAAAGTAGGATTTTGGAAACATGAAAATATACTTTCTAGGTGAGCTGAACTGAGTGTGAACCCACCTAAGTGGATTATATTGAATTCATCTCAAGGTGTCTAGATTCCCAATTCCATGTCAGACTAAACACCTGATAATTTTGGTTCTGACTTAGCCTTTCACAACTTCATGGCATAGAGTCTGGAAATACTAGGTTTCTACGACTCCACGGTTCCTCAATATCATTCCTCAGTCTCAGCTGCAGACTCTAGTTTTGGCTGAAAATGGCCATGGGGCCACCCTTGTATCAACAATAGATAGATCTTTCCACAGGAGAAAAGGAAACCTCAGGAACAGAGCTTTATCACAATTTCATTTTTGCACACGCACTGTGAACTTGTATATTATTTGTAATATCTTCTCTTAAATCTAAAACAAAATTCTTCCTTTCCCCTTTGTAGTAACAGGAAATATTGTAGGGTAAAATAAGCAACAGTAAATACGTTTCTCTCTTCTAGGAAAACAATGCTTGCTAGCAAGCAATGGGCAACAACTTACAAGACAGGCCTCTCTGCCCATGCCTTTCCTGAATGAGAGTCAAAAGCCTTCTGGCATGTTCAACAAGATGGAAATAATCTATGGCTGTGCAGGCAATTCAAAGGATCATAGTGAGAAAAAGTTTTCCTAATTGTTCTGTGTGCTTTCTCTGAGCATCTTACAAGGATCAAAAGCCTCCAGCTATGCAGGGCTAATTTCAAACTTTCAATTTAACTTCAGTTTACAGGGACTAACCTGAAGACGAGTTTGTCCCTTGTGTAACATTTTTGTTTTTCTCCTGATTATTCAATCAAGCAGCAGATGTAACTCCTTTTCCAAAATCTCCTTGTATTCATTACTAGAGAAGCAGAACAGTTCTGATTCAAATTGCTGAAAGGATTTCATTTAAATCAATATCTATGGCTTCGGGGTTTTCTGTATGGGATCAGGGATGAATATTGTTGCAAGCAATAGTAACTCTCCACCAAAGACAGACACACTGAATGTCGAGAGGCCTAGACAACTGGTTTGCATAATCACCTAAATTTACATAGTTGATGTGAAGCTGAGTATGTTTTTCTTCTTTCAGTTCAACTTGATTATGAGTGTATCCTCCTACTACACAACACTTCGAACTTAGCTTCAGAGGCAGTGACTAAGTGCTTACATGATTCTTGGAAGTAATTAAGTTAATTTTTTTTAATTACTCCCTTTATTAACTTTTTGCTTAAACATTCAAATTTGATTATCCCAGTTTGACCATTTGTGGATTAATATCATTACTGCATCTTGCTTCTTAACTCCTCCTTTCAGTGTGTTTTACTGCTAGAGACCAATGGACTTTTAACTGAGACAAAAAGCAGATATTTTATGTAATTTTTAAAATGTTTCTTCAGAAAATACGGATAAGACTCAGTGTCCTTTGCACAGCAAACACAGTTCTCTCAAACTGCAAAGAGTAAATAACTGATGCAGATCCTAAAGCATGAAGTTTTATAAGGGATAGGAATAAATAGGATGCAGGTGAGTGGAGTGGGAGTAATAAGTGAGTTAAACTTAAGAGACAGAGGGGGGTGACAGAGGATGTTTGCCTACCTGCTGAGCTGACTTCACCTCTGCAATTCACTTCTCAGCCTAAGCCTAAAGAGTTCTAAAGTTAAAAGGCTTTTAGGCTTGTACTCAGATGTATGGGAAGTCAGCAGAAAACTGCACAGAGATGAGCATACACGATGTAGAAGAATCTGACCAAACTTTGCATATTTGGATTCTTATTTGTTTATATGCCATAGGAATAAGATGAAATTTATTCCACGGAATTAAACTAAATACTAAAGAAAAGCATGGTCTACTGTGTATAGCCAAAAGAGATGTGGATATCGGGTCTTTAAAACAAAGTTCTATTACTTCCTAAATATCACCCTAGTCTGTGAACCTTGATGATACCTACTAGAAGGCTACTGTGCTCCTGTGAGTAGCATAAGTTAAATATGCTTCATGGGTATGAACAGGGAAGAATTTTGTTTCATCTGTTTTGAGTACCTGTCATCTACCTGCAGATTTAGAGTTTTGTTTTCTAAGAAAGGACATACAGTAGCTTTAAGAGAACAAATCCTTTTGTTTGTCCAAATCTCACCCTTGTCCTATGAATAGCACAGAACCTCTCACCTTTGAACTGAGTCATCAGGGACACAAGACAGCTTCTTCCTTGCAAGCTAGGAGATATTCCAACAACTTCTGCAGAGCTGATCTGTTTAACAGTAACTTTCTTCAGGAGACCGAGGGGCTGTGTCCTCTCTTGGTATCATCTGCTCTGACATGTGACACAAATTTTCTCATCATTTTGCACAAGACATTAAGCTGTCAGTTTCCAGATGTCCAGCAGGCCACACTGCCATGAGTCTGGAAATCTCAAACAAGTGAATACAGTGAGTCAAGTCATCACTAGTTTGTATCACAAGAAGTTGACTGTCTTTACCTAAGCTTCTAAGGGATGTCATCTGAAAAATGTTTCCATAAAAAGATACTGTCATTATAGGAACATAATCTTTATTGCTTGGATCTCCTTTCAGATGAGAATAGAACAATACCATGTACTGAAGAATAGACCAAAATTTTAGGCTATGTGGCCATTTACCATTTGAAAGGACGTATCAGCCTAATTTAGCTACTTTGTTTCCAAAATTAGAGAAACCGGTGTTTAAAAGAATGTTAGAAATGGTTGGTTGGCTGTGGCTTGCAATGGTATTCTAAGAAGTCCATGAATAGCCCACCTATAATATTTGCCATTAAAATTTCGATAACTAAGAATTCACAGCAGTCTCAAGGACTAGCAGTAAGCCATAGCTCCTTGCCTGTAGTTCCAGTTGAGAAATCACTAGTTTGGAAACTGAGATAATATGTGATGTAGAAATACTGCTTTTCAAATTAGGTTTAAAACATTGATAGGTCAGCAATGGTATGCTTTCACCCCTTGTGATAATTAGAAGGGTTTCATCTGGTGGAGGCTGACAATTTAGTACTTTGTGAGAACACCGTGTTCTACAGATGGGCTTCTAAAAAGCTGGTTTATTGTTTAAGTGCAGTGTTAAGAGCAAAACATGTTCCTTGGGTTGTCAGGAGGGGAAAAGTTCTAACCTAATGCATGGCTAGGCTAATAAAGAATTTTTAAAGTCTACAGAATCTGGATTTTTATTATTTCTTTTTTTTTAACCTTATTTATTTCAGAACTAGACTGCTGTTGAATCATAACAAAAATAAGTGTACACTTGTGTTTTCTCATCCATGGACTCAAGCAGTGATAAGGATTGTTTAATGGAGTTGGTACTGGTATCGATTGCTCATTGCTTAGAAAGGAACTTGCAGGTTAATCAGATCTGCAAGTGTCTTTCTCATTATTTACATTGCTGAAGAGGATTAAATATTGGGGGAAAAACCAAGGTTTGCTCTGCCAGATAAATAAAAATCAATTTGTTGTCATTAGCAAATGTGTTAAATGTAGCAAGGTAACAAATCCTGCAGCCCTCTAGAGCATGATTTTTCAAGACAGAATAGCCTCTAAAAGGTAGTAAAGACATGGTGTTGAACATGGTACTATGTAGGAGGTATTGCTCACTCCCTCTTCTGGTTAATTCTTCTGTTAACCTCATTTCAAAATCTGATTTTTCATGTAATGTGTGATATTAATCTCCACAGGGGATGGACAATTATACACAGCTGTTTCTTCTTTTAATCTTGTTTCCAATTCATAGCTTGAACATTTCTTATGCAAATTGTTTATGTTCATGACATTCAGGTTCTCCAACAGATCTGGAGACAGCTAATGAGACTGGAAGTAGACCTTGATGAGTTTCTATAATGCAGAACACCTTCACCACATATTGTTTTGCAGCTGTACTTCCAAATTCCATATCCTTGTGTCTTTCCATCCCTCTGACCACTTTCAACACAAGGTGTATTGCTGACAGCAAAGGTTCTTGGCAAACTCTTTTGCTAAGTTCCAGCAGATGTGGTACCAAGTACTTTTTTCATTGGTAATATCTCCCATATTTGTATAAGCCTACAAAATTACATGGATGTATAGATTAGGGAGACTTGAACCTGATGTGAGGCAAAGTTATATGCAAAATTATATCCAAGTTTAAGTCTACTTTCTCTAAAATTGTCCTACTAGTTATGCTGGAAATATTTTTCCCCTGAAAGTGTGTGTTCCCAGACTGGAAGATCATGGATATACATGATTTTTATGAGAATATGTTGTTCTTTCTCACATAGTGGAGTCTAGTTCTGCAGTAAGTGGTATACTGTGTGTAACAACAGAACAGGTTCTTATCTCTTTCAATTGGCTGACAGACAATGCAAGTCAGAGAGCATACCTTATCAGTGTTATGTTTGTTTACTTCTGTGTGTCCAAATACTGTATAAATCTCTAAGCCATTTGGATGAGATTAGAATGGAAGAATTGACAAAGTGACATGAGTGAAATGCAGCTTACACTTTGACTGTGTGTGAAATAGGCTTCATTTTTAAGTATCTGAATAAACCAGACTGCAAGGAGAAAAAAAGGTGCTTGTTCTGCAGTTTGTGAGCTCGATTTATTTCCCAAATTGGAAGCAGGAAGAGGATTCAACTTTTTTTATTGGTAAAGAATTAGGCAAAGAGGGCTGTGGCACTAAGAAGGCTGGACTAAGTTGTAGCAAACAGCTTTGTGTCACAGTGAGAGAATATTCAGTACCGTACCTTGTCATCACCCTTGGCATTCAGCTCTCCTTTCCTTGGGGAGTAGCTGATCCTGATGTTCCTGGACACATACCTTTAAGGACAGAAGGTCTTGAACAATCATTTCTAAATACTCTAAAGGTAGTGCTGATTGGATGAACAGCTTTTGATTAAGTTTTTCTTCGGTATCTGTCTACTTATTTCCAATTTGCAAATATTAATCATTTTATCTTAAAAACTGACTAGTTAGAAATCTACCTATTATGCACTCTATCATTGGATAACTGTGCAGATGAGCCTCCAGTACTGACAGAAAAATCCCACCAAGAGCTGCTTTTAACATGTCAGACAAATTTCCTCTGTTAAAATACAGGAGAAAAACAATTCATCAGCAGTGGATATTTTGCTTGTGATTGTGTGAGTTCTTGTGATTTATGAAAATATATTGCACCTGTCTAGAAGAAACTAAATATACTTTAATTTCATGAATTCAATTAAAAGACTTCAGAGTGTACCATTGGTTTTGCACTGTAAGCGTTTGTGTAAGAATTGGATGCTAACACTGCAGTTCCTCCTGCAAGCTTTCTCTGATTCCTCACTTTTATTCTGTGCAGGACATCAGTACTATCTGATCTTTTCAAACAAGTGTTTACTGCCTCAGCCCTTTTAACAGTTTCTCATTAAAATGGCTCCCATCACTTCCTTCTTCCTGCGAGTACTGTAGCTCTGCCTGGAGCTTTCACAGGTCATGGCAAGGGCAGGAGATATCTTATTGCTTCTAGGTACCTCTGAATGAACTGATTTTCAAATTTCTTGTAATTACTTAGGCTAAACACAATGTCTCACTCATTCCCCTTATAGTGCTACAGTAGCCAATGGGAAATCCACCTAGTTCTGGTCATCCTCACAAAGTCACAAGTCACAGTGTGCAGTTACAACACTGAAAACTAACAGCATATTGACTTGCATTAATTAGTAAGAACACAATCACCAGGATTAAGGTATTATTTCCTTCAATTCAGCCCTCAGAAGATCACATCTGGAGCCGAGGCTTGTATCTGAGTTTGGGCCTTGTCAGTTGAAATGTGATACCAGCAAAAGAGAGAAGAGAGTCAATGGAGAGTCATTTCTATAATGGCAGTGCTGCAACACAGAGATACAGAGCCAAGGCAGACAAGTTCTGCTCAGCCTCGTGAGGGCATGATGGAAGGTGAACTATTGCTGCTGTGCAGAAAAAAAAAGAAGAAGCTCAGGTAAACTTTCAACCTGAATCATTCTTAGCTAGGGAGAAGTAATAATCATGAAGTATCTGTGTTCATTTTATTTCATGACTGGTGGAAAAACAGTTAAGGATGTAGCTTTGGTTTCGTGCTAGCAAGAACAATTGTTGCTGTAGTTTAGCTTCATACGTAAACACATTTTCTCACTCTTTACTTATGCTTCCAAGAAAAAGAACTGATGAGTGATGTTCTTACTTCAGCTAGTGGTAGAACTGTTAGTGGTAGAACTGGTAGAATATGCCAGAAAGCAGTTGCAGGTTTTGAGAAAGTATGGAGTTTACACCAATAAAGTCTGCATAGAGCTTGTGTACACAGTGCAGTACAACAAGGCACAGAATGACAAATGGCTACTAGGCACAGTCTCAGAAACAGAAGAGTTACTTCAGCCTGGGCAGCACAGACTGATAGCACAGCAGAGCTCAGCCTGTGCAGATACATTTTCTCAAATTAAAAATAAAAATTATTTCCTGATGAAAGTTTTTTTGATCCAGTGAGTATATTGTTCATCATCACATAATCTGCTAATGTATATTTCCCCACATAGATTTGCCAAAAGTTGTGCAACAGAAATACAGAACAATATGTCCCTATGGAAATTATTAGAATGAAGACCAATACCATACTTTAAAAAAAAAAAAAAAAAAAAAAGCTACTATTATATTGATATGAATCTGCAGTGATGTAGCTGTAATTTTTATTTTTGACCTGTTTGGAATTTCATCCTCAAAATTTTGAAGATAATTTGTTTTCTTGTCTTGACCTACCTGAAACCAGTGGTCTTCATAACATCAGGTAAGATATATTATACGATTGTAGCATAAAGGCATTTTCCTACAGACTACCATTATGCATGGCTGCTCCAAACAAAATTTGTAGGTACAGATTGAAGTCTAGCAGCAAAGAATCTGGACACAATACAATAACCCAGGCTTTTCCTCATACTTGACAGTCTGTTGGGTTTCCTCTTAAGAAAGGCACATTGCAGGTGACACATTTTCCTGCTCTCCAGATCCTTCATGACACCTGCTACAGTGACTCAATTAGTATTCCCCAGGATTTTGAGTAACTCTTGAAAACTGAACAGGTTACAGAAAGCATCCTACCCACTTCTGTACCTTAAGATTTTCTCACCTGGAAATAAAGATATGTCCCCCAGCCAGTTGTGTCATTTCTGAAATGCCAAGAAGAAGAGACAATACAGAGATTCTAATAATCGCACTGTTCTGTTAAAAAACTAGATGGAAAAGGAGAGAATAAAAAAAAAACACTTAATTTTGTAGATAGATATGACATAAAAAATTTTTGTTAATCATGTTCAGCCTGAAGGGGAGGGAGCAGAGCATGTTCTGTCCTGGACATGGGTCAGTAATTAAATGACTGGCCATAAACACCAATTCCTGCTACTGAATTTCAGTCTTCCTGAGTAGGGCTCTTTGCATTTTGGTTTATTTCTTTTTGATTCACAGCACATTTTTGTTCTGCCTCTGGTTCAAGGATACAGTCACTGCAGGTATATTGTAGCACTGTAACTGTTGGGTAGACAAGCTGATTTATAGACCAGATTTCCTTTTCTTTTCCCTCTGCTTGTAAGGTAATATAAAAAGGAAATATAAAATGGAGTCATAAAATAATTGATTAACTGACATATACTAGCAAATGAACTCACCGTTCAAAAAGGCAGGGGAGCAGAACAGATGATTGTCACATCTAACAGTGACAAACGCCACTTAACTGCTATGAAATGAAGTTACTACTAAGTGTTACTTTCACAGCAGACAAAGAATACGAGAATGTCAATGGGTTGCCTTCTTCTGAATGCATTAATCCATTTCCTGCCACTTGGCTTACACTTTGTTTTGAGCTAATGGGCAAAAACTGATACTAAAGTTCTTATTTCATGGTGGTGGTGGTTTGGGTTTTTCTTAAACAAAAAAGGTCCCATTGATCATCTTCAGAGATTCAGCACTCCAGATGGCTCTGCCATAATTTCAGTGCTTGCATAGTAGGAAGTAAATGGCTTTAGAATCTGCATGCTACAAAGAGCACTGGATGGCTTTCAGGTTTAGTCCACAGGATTATATTTATGGCACTGTCTGAGACTGTGGGCAGAGAATGATATTTAAACCAAATTATGAATAATTAAAAAATTCTCAGAAGAAATTAATCAGGCTGCTGGATTTTGGGATCAGCAACAACTTCCTCTGGGTCCTTCATCATCTGAGTCAAATGGCCATCTCCATTCCAAGTCTGAATTATTTCAGAAATCTCAAGACAACAAACAGATGCTACTTTTTTCTAACAGTCTTCCATTAATGCCACCTGGAATAGCCTGGCTATTGACAACATCGAATTCTAGTGGGCTTCCTTGTCTACTGCCCTGTCTTGAAGGGAACTTCAGCAGCCATTTGTGTTTCGTCTAACAGACACTCCTTCTCCTTACACAAAGGGTGCAATTCCTCTATTCAGAGGACAATTGCCTCTATTCAGATAGAAAAATCATTAATGGAACCACATGCTTACTTTAAAAGCAAAAGTGTGAAACAGAACAATCTAAAAAGTAGCTTGGAAGAGGTAGAATTAGTTTTTTCTGTCTTGCAAAGAAATATAACCATTATACTCTTAACTGATGGTGTACAGTCACTAGATAGTTCACTGCAAAATACAAAATGCAAACCTATTGCTTACTTCAAATGAAACTGCTTGTCAGAGAATGGGACAAATTGCCTTTCCTTAATACTTCTGAACTATTACTGTTTCTAACAGTTCTCTCATTTTTTGGCTATTTAATCAAATCACAACATGGTGTTACTTAATATCACCATCTAGCAAAAAATGATACCATGCTTTGCTGCTCATTCTGGCCTAAACCCAAGTTAGAGCTGCCTGCTCAAACTGGTAAGTATGTCATATGTCTTACAAATTTAACCCGATACTGCAAGCTGTTCCATATGGACATAGTATCTATCTGTATGGAACAGGCTGCAGGATCAGGACCCTTTCTGGGTTAGAAATCAGCTAAAAATATTTAATATATTCTTCCAGTGTATTAATCATTTATTTTTATCAAAAATTTCTGCCTTCAAATACAGTGTCTCCTAGATCCTCTTTGCCTAAATAACTGTAAATGGAACAGTCGGTGTCCGCTTCCTACTTTCCTGTCTTTGGAAGATACCCAGAAGGATAATTAATTACTGCTATTACAATAAGATTATCCACTTATTTTTTTTAAAATGATTTAATATAACTATATAAGCAGCAATTTCTGAAGTTTATCAAGAAAAACAAAGTTTGAGAGAAATCACTATATAGTAATATAATTTAAAAAATATTTTTAAGTAATAAAACACATCAGTCTGCAAATCAGTGAAGTAAAAAAAAAAAATTTAAAAACACTATAGGGTTTTTTCATTTTGCTTTTGACCAATTTGAAAAGCTTATAAGAAGTCCATTTGAATTTAAAATTGACATTTGTGTTCTGTTTGTATTGTCCATGACCATCACTGCACTTAGATTTTAGCATATAATAGGTTTATATCTCAGTAATTAAACCCTTTTAATAAAACAAAATGTTTTGGAAATTTATACATACTTAGATAATTACTACAAATTTCTGTCTAAAATTTCAGTAGAATTTGAATATTTTATTTCTTATGCACTGTTCCTCTGGTCAAACTCCATTTCTGAAAATCTGACCTTGAAAGCATGACCTAATATTTCTGACTTCTGATCTAGTCCCTGTTCTATTAAAAACTGCGCAGTTTTTTCTCTCTTTATCCTAAGAATCAGTTGGTACTGTGATGTGTATAGTAGTCTCCAATCAAGATCCAAAATAATTTCTCCTGATATATTTTCATCAACATCAGTAGGCGCAAGGGTAGGTGGAGGTAGATATAGATTGATATAGACAGATAGATATAGATATAAATATAGATGATATTTGGTGAATATATTCTCTGATGTCATTTTTTGCTATCACATTTTTTTATTTCTTCCACTTTCTAATTTTAGGAACTGCTACAGAGGACATTAACTAGGATATTTTAATGTTTTCAATACAGAACATTGAGACCAATTTCAAAACTTGTCTAGGTCCTTAAGATGTAAAATGTCAATAGCCAGAGATAAGAGTTGACTTCTGGCCAACCTGCTCTGCAAACAGCACAGATTAGATGCAGATCAATGTACAATAAATGTCTCCTTGTCCTAATATGTAGTCAGTGCCCTGCCTGTTCAAAAACCAAGGCCCCATGTTAGTGTCCTGATCTCACGTTTCACTTTGGTCCTAATGAGAAAGTGAAATCTGTATGATACTACTCCGATTTTCATCATTTTTTCTCCTTCATGATACTTCTGGTCTAAGCAGATGACAAGGAATTGTGAAACAGAATTGCAAGGTTTCTTAGAACAGTACCCTTCAAAGTCTGGCCATCAGTTAATGGCTGGCAGCACGATCAATACGAGATTGCATCAAGAACCTATTTCCTGCAGGAGGTCAGTAGAAATGCCTGCTCTGAATGGCTAACTAAAAACTTCTACTTATCTCATTACATGCAGAAACACACTAACTATGGTTTTATATCTTCTCTTGACTGGTGGAGTGATGATCAAAACACTAATTGTGCAGGCTCAGAACTGCCAGCAGCACCTTATTTCTCCCCTACACACACACACTTTTCTTGTTTTTGCTTTCTGCCGTAGAAGAGACAGCATAGTGGCTTTTAAAGCTAGCATTTCATCTTCAGGTGATCACTCTCAGTTCATACACATACTGGGCTAGTCAGGATTTAGGTAATGTAAAAGGGGCCTGATTCAGCTCTCACTAAAAATCAATACGAGACTCACTGATCTCTTTGGAAGTTAGATCAAGTCTCAAATACACTGGGGGAGATACTTTCTGAAGCACAAAGGATAATGTAACATGAAAGTCCCAATTCCTATTCACTACCTAGAATACATCTTCTAATACTTCTTTTCCCAATGTGAAATAAAAATACAGACCAGGAAATGTAAAAAAGCTGTTACATCCCTGGACATAGAAATTGCTGGCTTGTTTTTCATCTTGACCTGAAGTTGCTATAAAAGTACTTTGAAAATTTTACTGTCCCATTTAAGCTATCTGGAACTCAGACTTTCTTTTAATGGATTTGGCAGAAAAGAAAAATCAGATCTAAAACAAAAAATATGTGAGGGGGCATTTTTTTAAGAGCTACCAAAGCAATAAGGTTTGGTTGCATACCATCTTTTCACAACAGGCTGTCCCCAAATGTGCAAAGGTTTTATTTATATATAAATTAAGTAGATTGGGTTATTGAGGAAAAAAAAAAGAGAAAAAAATTTCTAATTATCATAAAAGCACTTTTTCACCCTTTTTTGATGGTTTCCACACTTCTAATTACTGTTTGGCTTTGTAGTAAGAGTACAAATGGATCTTTGCCCTCAATGGATTGTGACACTGTAGCTTAATAATAAAGGCAAGAAGGCAAGCTCTTCTTTTTTTAAACAGCTAAAGGCCTGGGTCTTTGTTTTGGAAGGTCATTTGTCTTCTCTAAAGTAAAAAGAAGAGAGGATAATCTCAGTTTGTTTAATTATGTTTACTGCTTCATCTTGCCTCTGAGCAAACACTTTTTACAAAGGAAATATGGGTATTCATTGTGCTGTCAAGGACCATAATTTTGAACTGTAGAATTACTAATCTGCAAGAAAGTGAGCTTCCAAAGATATTTGTTCTTCAATTACATGCTTAGAGAAAAAAATCCACCAGATCAAATATACTTATTCTATGGCCCCTATAATGATCTCCTAATGATTTTCTGTTTCTTGGAGAAATGTACTTGTTTAAAAAATTCAGGAATTTAACTGTTGGTGTGCATTTGTAATGACTCTTAGGAATGTTCAACATTCCAGTGGATTTAGATGGCAAGAAATGATCCAGCAGTAGTGTAATGCTTATGGAGCAATGGAGATGTCCACTGGATATTGAGTCTAGAGATGATAAAGGGATAACAATTACAAAACTTAAGGCTATCTCTAATAGGATTTAGGTGCTTAATCTTTAGTAGGATTCATCTCACTGAACTGTAGACACTTACCATATAGATGTCTGCATCTGAATTACTTTAAGTCTCTATAGATAAATAGTCAGTTCTCAGTATAATTAATATTGTACTCTTGTGGGCATCTAAAACAGGTCAAATGAACTGTGCTTTACAAGTGGCTCTTGGCTAACAGTAGTTTAGCTACTGCCATACACATAAATGTCTTACTACAAATACCTAGGGACCTGAAAAAAGGATCTGATCTGTGACCCTCAAGAGGTAATTTAAAAGATGGACTTCTGGCCAGCCAGGTGTTTTAGACTCGTCCAGCTTCCTTCTCAGGGAGGGAGGGGACCGCAGGGAACTGTTTTAAACTCCTGACCACTGCAGGAACAATTTTGAAAGCTGCTGTGCAGGAATAGGACCCCTGTTCCTTTGGAATACTATTTTGTTTGGAATTTTTTCCTGCAGCTCGATAACAACAGTCTTTCTCTCTAAGATCTAAACCTTCTCTGCCCTGCCTCCTTAGAGGCTAAAGATTTGGAATAACTTTGGAATCGCTAAAGCCTTATACTTATGAATACGCTGGCACAACATAAATTGTCATCTTAGAAAAACAGGCAAAATGGAATAAACCATTTCTCTACACAGCGGTCACACTGACAGCATGCATTCCTGTGTAGTATTCCAATGGAACATTCTCAAACCTTTTGCTTCAGTAAATGTTTCTGTCACATAATTAAACATTTTTATGGCTAATCTTGAAGCAACATGATATAATCAAGACTACATATATATAAATACTGTAAGCACAAGTTATTTATCAGAATGGATTGTGCACACCAGAATATTATTAAGGCTGCCCTATGTTATCCAACCACTCACCCTACTTTTAAAACCATAACTCCAGCGAAAGTTTCTTTGTCCATACTTTTTTCATTCAATACTCACAAATGATGGGACAAATCTTGACTACAGGAGAGAAATTAGTGTTTTGCCATTGATATCTATGGCAATAGCATTTTGTCTAATATATCTGCATTTCAGTAGCATACAAAGCATTGTATCTTTTGCTAGGATGGAAGAGAAGTGCCATTGTTCCTGGTCTTTTTTTTTCTCTTTCATGTCTTTTACTCATATTCTTCCCATTTAAGAAAACACTTAAACGTAAAGTAACTATTTCCAATTTCTTTCTCTGATAATCTTTTTGTCATAATGCATGACAAACATATACCTAAATATTTTTCCCTTATGAGCAATTAAGGAAAACATCTGAGACTTAGTTTGCTGAAATAAAATTCTTTTTGAGGAATGTCTACTTTTGTACTTCATAGATATAAGTTAAAAAAATATTCTTAGTCTATCGTCTAAGTCAAAACCTTTTTTATTTAATTGGTGAATATTTATTGTTGCTGTTGTAATACCTATGTGCCATCTTGTACTATATTTCTGCTCATCTGACTATCAAAAAACAGTATGTATAGCAACAGTAAACAGTAACAGTAAATATATATGACAATACACGTTGTAGGTAAACAGCCAGCTGAGGGAGATCTGAGTTTTAAACTTGCCCAACACCTAGAATCCAAACACTCCAAAGTCCTAGTATACAGTTTTAACTTCTTCCTTTAAAAATAAAAAAAAAACAAAAACCACCAAACAAACAAACAAACAAACCTCACCAAAACTCCCAAACAAACCAGGGAGCAACCATCAAACAAAAATTCCAACCAAAAGAAAACCAAAAATACTCAACAGAACACACATTTACATGACACCTGATCATCTGATAGATTACGGCATAGACTTATAATTAGCAAAAAGGTAAACACTGTTTTGATAACTGTCTAGTTTTTTCATAGAAAAATTTTTGACTAAATTGTTGTCCATAAATAATAATAAAATGAGGCCTTGGAAAGATATTTTTGAGCATGAGTCAGGTGCCATGTGAAAAGGGGAGATTTCCTCAAATCTTTAGTGTTTGACTAGTCTGACAGCACCCCATGAAAGCTGAGACCCTCATGCCTGACCAGTTTCCCTCCATTTCATCCCACTCAGCATGTGCTTATGGTTGTAGATTGCGTGCGTGGGGAATCATTGTGGAATAGGTTTTTGGGTACGTTCATTGCATTTCATCCAGGGAGTGGCAACGGCGTTTAGTCCTGTAACTTCCATATTGTTATAACTTCTGTTAGAATGTGGATAACATTTCCCAGTTTCCTCTTACTTTATCCCCAGCCATCTTTCCACTGTCAGGGTACAGAATATATTCAGGTACAGCAATCTTTTTCTAGGCAGCCATGATCTAATCAGTTTCCCTTAGGAGCACAGAGTCACAAAATAAAGAGCAAGATCATAGCTGAGGTCATGAAAGTAAAAGAACAGGACAATTCCTGGGAGATATAAGAATGGATGCAAAATGGTCAAGTACAGGTTAATGAAACAATGCAGCCCTGAGAACTGAATAGGACTGGCTTTAGCAGACAACAGGGTGTAAATCTAGAGTGGAAAAATCTCATATGTGGTGGAAAGACAAAGGAGATAGGAGCAAGATAAGGATCTCCCTGCAGGAATGGGAACAAAAAGAGGAGTTGAGCCATATTGACACTCCTGGACCTTCTGCAGGCCTGCTGTCTGTTCAGCTCCACATCTTACCAAAGTGAATCCCCCTTCCCCATCAGTGGAGAAAGAAGACTGCTTTAATTTACTTTCTATACACTAAAGGTAGCCAGGGCAAGCTAGCAACTTCCAGCAATTCCTTCTTCAAATAAGCTGTGTTGACCAGTAAATTAGTGGGGTAAAAGTAAATCCTTCACTCCGTGGCAGAAAGAAACAAAGAAAAGGCATTTTAAGTCCAAGGGACTCTTCTGAAAAACTGCCATGAATTCTAAGAACTGTCATATGTTCATTCACCCAACTTCTCCTTTTATCAGTGTTAATATAATACATTCAACAAAGTGATATCATTCTGTTTCACTAATGATGCCATGACTGTGTGAACTCTGTTATGTAGGAAGAGCAGTAATTCTGAGTAACGTTTCTCAGGCAGTTATTCCACTCAGTATTTAAATTAAAGGAGGAACTCTGTGATTATGGTCCAGATGTAACAAAACGCATTTCATTTTACTATCAATCAGCCCTTAATTAACAGAGGATGCAGCAGATAGGAAATAATTGAACTTATTACTTTGCTTCTCTGTTTTTCATTAATGTCATTGTAATGATTCTATTAATGGGATAGTTAATTTTTTTACTTTAAAAAATATCAAATATGCTGGTAAAATTCAAGCATAAAGTCTGTTTATCACTATGTTAAAGGTACTGTGGAGCAACAGACCCATAATATGCTTTTCTGAGTTAATTTTGCGTAATTCAGAAAAGCCTTCAAAACCAGTCCAAAATTCAGCAACAGAGAGCTTACATCCTGCATCTGTAAATGACACTTAGGAACTTTGCTCTGTGAAAAGCCTGCTACCTGCATGGGTTCTGTATCTTGTGAAAATAGAAGAGAACTTTTCTTCTGTTAAAACAAGTTCTGGAAGTGAGGAAGGATCGAATCACAGCTGAGGAGATACGGGGTTTGCACTGCACTATAACACATCAAACTATGCAGTTCTGGTCTGCCTTTCAGGATAGCTATCTTATGGATAACTAGCAAAGAATCACAGCTTCTGAAAATGACACTTTTTTTCATACTGAATATGAACAGTTGTAATCATACTGGCTTCTGAACACTGGCTCTCCCATTATATTTGTGGATGTCCTTTTTTTGGCATAGGCAGTTTTTGACAATAGGAAGCTGCTACTCCTCTTGACTTTAGGATCACTGATTTACCACGGTTAAATTAGCATTTTACTCAATGTCTCAGTACAGTAACAAGTTCCCAATAAAAATATCTTCCAACACGTAGTGTAGACAACAGCTCTGAGCACAATTTTTTCTTTTTCATACCAGAAGTCTATACAATTATCAGCTTAAACTTTAATTGGATTTAGCTAATTGGTAAACAGGATTTTTATTCATTAGTTTTATACATGTATCAGTTCCTCATTTAAGGTTTAATTTAAATTCAATATAAGCAACTGGATGGCCGAGATATGTAAAAAAGCAAAAAGCAGTGAAAAACCTTGACAAGGAACAGCAATTTCTTCACTTTGGTACTCTTAAAGATGCCTGTTATTAAATCTGATCACTTTTACATACATATGTAATTATATTATATAAAATACACATTTCTAAGTGGTCATCCTATGGATTTTGGTATCAACATGAAAAGAAATGCAATAGCCCTTTAATTTAATGTTTATTAAATTTGGCATATAGTCCTTACAAATCTGAGAAAAGAAACATACCAATTTTAAAATGTGTTTATATTTTAAAAATGAAAGTGTAAAAAACTTTATTATATTGGTATAAACCAGTTCCATGGTTTTACAAAAGAATATGGAAGAGTGTTTAAATATTGTAGCAACTTAAAAGAATAATTATTACTATGAATAAATGACCATTCACAAAGCATCAGTTAATTTCCTGCCACAGAAGTACTGCTATTAGAGATATAGGATATTGAACCATGAACTGAGCCCACAAATTTCCATAAAACCCACAGATAATGCTGCAGTGCTTTGGTATTAATTTAGAAGGCTTTTCAGGTTTGTCTTTACTGTATTTATAAAAGGGGTTGTGGAAAATAAAGGATGAAAGCATAGGTGACCCACTCTCTTTTATACATTCTAAGACCTTCCTATGTATTTTAGCAAGATTCTGATTGTAATCACAGATGTTCTGATTGTACCCCTCTCTGTGCCTTTTGTTAAAACACACATGCATTAGCAGAAACGATCTTCTGCTGTAATGGATTAACAGCAACATAAATTGTCCAGCCTTTCCCACTCATCACTTTCCTGCAATGAAACAGTACAAAGAAATATTCCCCTTACAATAAATCTGTCTATAAGTGAACATGTTAAGAGAAGATACTGATTCCATTCTACCATATGTATTTATGTGTGATGACAAGAAACCTCATGGCCACAACATAATGCTGGCAATTGCAAAATACAGAGATACACATAAAAATTATGGAAAGACAAGGAAAAAAAAAAAAAAAGAAAAAAATGCACACTTGAATATAGGAGAAAAGGTTGGCCTAAAGTGGCAAGAGTAAAGGTAGGAGAGATAAAACACATGTAAAGAAGGAAAGTTAACATAAATTGATAAAATTAGAGACATTGAAGAAAAACACAGAAAAACAGAAACACCCAAAAAACCTTGAAGACAACATTTTTTCCAAACCAATTCAATAATTTTAGGAAACATACAGAAAATTGTCACTGGTATCCTAATAAAATGAACACAATTTTAATTTGAAAGGTGTCCAAATTTTTATGTTCAGTCCTATGTTCTCCATTACAGATGTCTCCTGCAAGTGAAATGATGGGAAGGGAAATAGGAGTTTGCTGCAAGTTGTACTTTCCCTTAATTTTTGTCTTTGTGCAATGATATTGGCTATATGTTACCTGTGATTCAAAAAGTTTCTAAATGCTTTTCATAGGAATGAGGGATCTTTTAGACACCTACCCAGTCAGTTTTACTGGCGTATCAAGGGTGTGAGAGAAAGGCCAGCACAAATGAACCTCAGATTTTCCATCTCCTTTTTTTTTAGGGAGACAGTTGTTCCTAATCCTGAAGTACATAGAAATTCATTCTTAATGTTTTCTGATGGACTTCATTGTTAAAGACCACTTAATCCCTTGTAATATTCTTATGAATAATTAGGCTTCTATTCACAAGGTTTTTGCTGATGAGGTCACAGATCTGCTCAAACCCAGGTGTCTTCATCTTCACTCAGTTCTTTTAAAAATATTTCTGACTGCATATATTTTTAACATTTCTTTATCTTCCCCTGTTTTGACACGATAGCCTTCTCTACAGAGCAGACCTTTTAGGCAAGATACTTTAATATGGTCGAGACAGTGATAATGTTCATCTTTATCACTTGAAGATTAAGTACATGAAAATTCTGTGAGCTCATGTCATGTTCTCCTCTTGTGCAAGTCCACTGACAGTCATTTCACTACCCAGGAATCCCCACTGTAAGTAGCTGTTAGAACTATGGTTTAAATAGGAGGGGACGTATTTTACTTAACTGTTATACTAGTTTAAATCCCAAGTAATTCCACTGAAGTCACTGGATTTGCTCTGGATTTAATCCATCCTAACTGCAAGCAGAATTTGGCCCTTTGATTCCTGCTGCAACTCACTTGTTGGGAGATTTACTGTATGGGGTGTGCTCTGTACAACTAACATGCTGCAGCATAGTTGTTGATCTACTTACCAGCAGAGCAAGAGCTTTATAGCTGAAACTTCTGAGTAAAAATAAATTGTAGAAAATTCCCAGCTCAGCTCTAATATCAATTTTCAGGAAGCAAAAATACAGCCTTCTACCAAGCTAGACTAGTTGAAATGGAGGTAGTTAAGTGCACAGTGCTTTCTAATATACTGAATACTCTGTCTGCAACACTCTAAATGGATAGCATGATGATTTGATAGCAAACCTAAAAATTACTTTTCTTAATGGGAAAATGGGTAAAAAATCCAAACACTGTTGGGTGCTGCACAGCAGCAATTCCTCAGCAGAACTGACAGCCAGCAGCCATTCTCACTGACTTTCACAGGTTTTCATAGCACATGAATTTGAAGGGGCATGAAAGGGGAAAGTACTTACCTCATATTCTATTTTAAAAATTTATTAAAAGTTGACAATAATTTGAGAGACTTTATGAATGAGTAAATAGTGAGACAAATGGGGATCTTATACAAAAAATAGAACAAGACAGTATAAAATACTATAACAGTAGAAAATCTTGATAATCACAACAACAAAAAAAAGGATTGGTAAAAATCCATAAAGAAAATATAAGGAATTAACATAGTCTGGGATTAAATTTTCTCCAGTCTACACTGCTTTCATCACGTTTACATATGCGTACCAGTCTCACTTCAAATATAGAAAATGGGGATTTATTTCAATTATACAATTTTCTTTGTACAATATTAAAATATTCTAATCAGCAGAAAAGAAAATTACATGAAAAATAACAAATATACTCCGGATTTTTCTTTACAAAAGCCACAGGAATTCACACATGATTCAGGAGACAGCTGGGAAAGGTCTACTATTATGTTAAAATAGAAACAATCATACATCACTTCTATTTTGTCCTAACTTATAGTTTGGATGTGGATCCCAGCAGAGAGAAAAAAGACAGAAATTCTGTAGTGAATTGTAAAATTTTGGAATCTAAATGTGTGTGTGTGTATACCTATGCACACACATATATTTGTATGTATCCACTATTTTGTATTTACTATTATGCAAAATCTCCACTTTGCTCCCTCAGCAGTATTTATGCTCTTTAAAACCCTTACTCTGTTCTGAAGCTGTTTCATGTTTGTTTTCAAAGACTTCTTGTAAGATATTAGTGGGTTGTGGGGGTTTTTTTGACAGTAAAAATAAGAAACTACCTTTCCATTTGGGTTAGAACTGAGATGAAATGAGGAATGGCTGCCACCAAGCAGAAAATTTTCTCACTTTATGTGTGCCAGTTAATTACGACACTTCAGAGGCGCTTCTGAAAGGATAAGGCAAGCTGCATAAATTTAGCTGTAATCCAGGCAGGCAAAACTAATTTGCAGGGGATGGCCTTATCTAGCTGCTGCAGCTTTCTCAGAAAATTAACCTTGGATATTTGGGCCCAATTCAGAAAGTGTTTGATTTTTTTTCCCTTTCCTGCTCTGCATAAGAGAATTTTAAATTCAATACAATACCTGACTTTTAAGAGGCACTGTGAATGCTGTAGGCAGTTCAGAGTTATTACTGACAAGCAAAAAAATATATTTATATACGTACATATATATGATTGTCCTTCAGGCCCATTTTCCTTCCTTCTTGCCTGTGCATCAGAGGGTTTATCATCATATGTATGGGTGGGGGGGTCTTTGGATTAACAGAAGATGCAGCTCATTTTAATGTACTTAGAAAAATTCATCAAAGTTCATTGCAGAATAAGTCATGCATACTGACTTGTTCATTCCAGTGGAAATGAAGAAATCCCCATAAAAATAGAAGTTTAATGAAGTGTTTGAGCAGAGTCTTGCCTGTCATTCCAATTACCACTGATTTAGAATTTTTTCTTGATACACCACTATTAATTGCTCTTACTCAGCACAATCAAAAGTTTACCTTAGATTTCACAAGCTTCACCAATTCATGGATGAAAGATGTAGTTAATAAATGTTGCCAAATCCACCGTAAGATCTTCAAGCATAATATGAAGTTATTAAGAAGTGTTATTGGCTCCTTAGCATTTTGCAACTTACTTCATTAAGATTGCTTTTTATTTTACCTAACACAATTGAGTTCACGGCATGACCCCCACTCTGCCCAGGCAATATTCACCGTAGGAAAGCATGAAAGCACAACCCATATAACATTTTTCTTCTATAATTTAACTGGTTTAAAGCCACTGGATATTTTGTGGAAAAGAAAATTTACGATAGTTGTTTGGTCGAATCTGACCATCCAAAAACATGCCTAAGATTCTTTGGAAAAAAATTTCTTACAATATTTTTAGGTGGTTTAATCTTGCTTTCTCCTATTTTCAGAGAGGTAGATATCTCCTTTACAGACACTCATTCCTATCTAAGCTTGATGACTAAAAATAGGACCACAGAAGGGTAATAAATACCTTTTAGGTCACTTCACTGACTTCTGTCTTCACTGACAAGTCTTCTGAATTTAAGACAGCCAAATTCATGCTAAATTAAGCTAAGCTCTAGTTAAAGTCCATTAACCCTTTTGATGTTTGGCAGTACATTAATCATGACAATATCTTTTAAATACATGTTCAGTTGTCATTCTATTTTGATTAGGCCCTTAAAGATAAAGCTAGCTTTCAAAAGGATCTACAGATGTTATGCATATAATTCTGAATATTTCTATCCAATGTAGAAAATTGCATGGCAATGCAATCTTCATACTTGTTCTGAATTTTGCCAGGTTTTAACAACCAAAGGCTACTTATGGTCAATGAAACACAGGCTAATTTAGCACTGTCCTTCCCATCCAGCTTCAGTATGCCCCAAGATACCTTTTATTCTTGCATGATGTCAGTACAGTTTTATGCTAATGTCAAGATAATGAGTAGCTGTCAATTGATCCTGATTTTGGCCTTCAAATCAATAGTAAAACTTCATGTGAATACAAATGACAACATAACCAGTCTATAATAAAAGATTTTTCCTTTCATTATTGTAATTATCACTGTCACTATTATTTTTATTACTTCTTAATTATTACCACTGCGAAAATTTGCAGTGTGCTAGCTACTACCCACTCACATATAAAAGTCCAATACAGCTTGTATTCAAAGAGATATACACTACATGAAAGACAGAAGGGGAGAGAGTTAAATGTACAGGTAAACACAGACCTTTTCTTAGGGAGTAGAAAGATGTTCAAATCTAAATGTTCATTCTTCATGTACAGGAAAACATGAAAAGCGATAAAGCTGAGGTATGAAAAAAATTCTACAAAAAACTATCGTCAACAAGCATGAAATGAAAATTGACCAAGGCATCTGAGCAGCAACGCACAGCCATCTTCCTCCTTCACAGAGAGTTTTTTTGCAATTGTATTTTTAAAGCATATCTTAAATTGCTTCAATTTCTGAAAGTATTCCTCCTCTCTGAAGTTTTATATGATGTTAGTCAATACATCTCTTGAAATAACAGATATTCCACTCAGAGCAAATAAAAATCAGGGCCAAGCTGCAAGACATAGAAAGATATTGATCTTCAGAATTTTTTGCTTCAGTCTTTACCAGATACTTACTTAGACACTTTAATTTGCCAGATTTTTTTTATATTGAACACACCAAAATTGGAACCAGGTACTCAGCTGAAGTGTAAATATTACTATCAACATACAATTAAATGAAATAGCTGGTTCAACACACATGCCTGAAAGTGTCAAGAGCATTGTCAGTGATTTCTCACATTTTATCCCTTTCCTGTGTAGTGAGTAGTCAGGGTTTGTAAAAGTGTTTTCAATTCATAGTCTGGTGACTATTATGTATAGGATCCCTAGGTAGGTATTTCCAGATTTCTAAAATTAAAGGAGCTAAAATCAGGACCTACACAAATGTCCATATTCAACACTAATTTATGTGAGCTTTATGTGGAACTTCCTATTCTGCATAATCTTGAAAAATTGTCACGTGTTGCCTAAAATTCAGTTGAATACTGCCAGGCATCTCCTCAGTTACATATATAGCCTTACAGGACAGTCAATGGAAAGAAAGAAGCATCTCCACTGATATGTACTGAGATATAAATCTGATAGCAGGCTTATTGTTTGATTCATCTTTCACCACTAAGAAAAAATCTTGATTATAAGTTTATCATGTAAATAGCTGAAATTGAGCATGCTGAATCATAGCCTAAATACCCTTTGCATTTTGTTATGTGTCAATATCTGAAGTGTTATTTATTTTTCTGTTGGTCAAGGAAAGGTCAGGGTTAGAACCACTAAAAACACTTAGAATGATCAATACTCATAAAACTGAAGCCCAGATGAAAGAATTATACCAAGTATTTTGAATATTTACCTAATCTAGCGTAATCACAACTGATTACAGGCCTTCATAATGAGAATCTTCAAGATAGGACACAATAATACCATAGAGATCCAGGGTAACTGGACTAACATTAACATTAGGCATTACCAGAAATGGGTCCAGCTGTACTGATAAAAAATGCATGCTAGAATCTGGAATCACCAACATAGCATTTATCATTTTCTGAGTGAGGAGAGTAACTACAAAACTGTACGTTTGTAAATCTCAAAAGACATATTAGGCATGTCATTTGGCAAATAAAAAATATGGTTTAAAACACTGGGAAGTGTATTTAGTATGAGGAAAATTTGTCTTGTTGGTCACTGCTCAGAGAACTTTAGACTTGGAATATTTCCATTTTGTTGGGATTTTCACTCTCTTGAGGTTGTAGAGAGAAGGTTTTAAAACCAATATTCATTGCATTGTTTACGCACACACTCAAAAATCTAGGTGAAATGGGAATCTTTATAAATGCCTCTTATTTAACACATTCGGGGGCTTTCCAATGATCTAAAAGGCAGGACTGGGATTAAAGAAAAAAAACCAAAAACCTCACTCAGGAGCAGAGGGGAACTTGAGCAACATAACAATGGGAATGGGTTCATGGTTGACAGACAAGTTCATACAAAGACTCCTCAGGGAGAGGAGGAACCCTACAACATAGGACTGGGATCATGCTGCTCGCTAGTTCAGGTCAGGGCAGAGATAGAGAATATATGAACCTGTTCAGATGGTCAGAGTAAAAAAAAATCAAAGTCAAAAAGGAAAACGTGATCAACTGGGTTAGAATAAACTGAGTAGCACTCGAAGCTATAGGTGGAGAACAGTCTATCAGACTTGGCAACATAAGTAAATTAAGTTCGATGTAACACATCATTACTAATAACTTAAGATGCTTTTCAAGGAAGAAGCCAGACTATAGAGACAAATATTACAAAAGAGTGTGGAAATTAAGGACTGATTGTCAGAAAAATCAAGACTCTACATCTACAGCTTGTGCAAAATATTTTTATTGTACTTTTTACATGCACTTTGTTGTTGTTTTTTTTTTTTTTTGATTCAGGCATGCAAATTCCCTGTCTGTGCATCTTGGCCATGTGGATTTGCCACAAGGTAAAGAGGGTGTGAATGTATGTCTTGCACATATTGAACCAATAAGCCAGCAAATAACAATTGATTTTATTCTTTGTCTCTACATTTTTTGTCTAATGGAAAAAAGAAAAAACCTGAATACATCTTCTTCTTCACTCTAATTTTCCTTCTTCCATTTCTTTATTCACATTGCAGTATTGAGAGCTGCCAATAGTGTATTAATTTCCTGAATAAATGATCCATCACTGTTTCTCAGAAAGAATATGAAAAAGCAAGGTTTTCTTTATTTTTCATTCCAGTAATTACAAATCTACCCATCTTTTCCAATATTTTCCTTTCAGATTAGGTTTATTCTATCTTTCAGTAAATCCTTTACACACACAGTTAGCATACACTTTTTTCTATCATTCACACTACTCTGTGGTAAAGGCAGTTTTGCTAATGAAATGTCAAAACACCAAATGCTTATTTTTTTAATTTAGCCCAAGGTAGAATGTTGTAGTTTAGAGCCAGTGACCCATTGCTAAATTCAATTTCCCAACTGTTTAATTAATTTATGTATACAATTTAATGATATTTAATTTGATATGCATATTGAAGATATAGTGTGCATTTCTAAATCCTTAATACATCACTTAAAATTACTAAAGCCATCTTTTTCCTCAATGGAATTATTCTATCAAATATTTTTTTTACTTAATTTTGTCATTTTATCCATTATATTGTGTTTCCCAGAAGATCTAAATAAATGTAGTATAATTTCTAAGAAAAACTGGGAAAGATAACAGCTTTTTAACCCTTTTTTTGTGGGGGCCAGAGGGGAGGAGGAGAATGGGGGTTTACTTTGGGTTGATACATTACATATTGTGGTCATGAAAAAGAATTACCAGGATGTTGTGAAACCAGTAGAATGCAACCTGTGTGTTCATTATATCAGGCAGAAAGACTTCCCAAGGATCACTGTTTTATGTATTACAGTCTCATGAAGAGCTTTGGTTCTGTGCTCTAGGACCATGAAGGAAAAGGCATGTTTTTCTATGGGATTAATCACAAGTAAAACAGTAAATAATGGAACTCCACACTAATCTGTATGTTAGAAATTAAAACCACATGAAGTTGTAAAAGTAATAAAAGAATCAGAGAAGGTCTGGTTTTATGGGTAAACAATACTTGTTACATCCTAGGAGTACCATGAAGTATACTTTGTTATAATAAAAGCTCTTCCCAAACTCAAGACTCCAGCATTATGCATGTACCTTACAGTAGACAGCCTGTACAACAGAACTTACTTTTTGAGTAGATACAGAGACAGTGGAAGGAACAAACAAATCATGTTTCACCCTCTGACTGTGGTGAGAGAGAAGATTAAGCCTCAGCGAGGTTGAAGTCTAACACTTTGCCTACTTGATTCTGCTCTCCCTTTTCCAGAAAAGGAGGTTTAAATTCCAAGGGAGCAACCTGTAATTATGATTTTTACAGCCTCTCTGGATACATGATGAATTAGAAATATCCAAAGAGGGAAATCCTGAATGATTTTGACTGGTTCGGCTAATATCTTAACATTGTAGGTAGCAACATAGTCAAATTCCAAACACAGAGCACAGGTTATTTAATGCTAACCCAAGACTTCACAACACTTTAATAGTCATCAAGAAGAGCACATTTCATTCAGAAGCCCTCTTGTGAGTGAAATGTAAGAAGCTCTACAAGCCACAGAGTCTTGGCCAAGTTCTAGACTAAAACTATTGGCTGAAAATATTAATTGCAGGGTCAGTCTACAGTATTATTCTTTGCTCCTTGGTCAGCACTGGTATCCACATTGCAACATTCCTTAGGGATTTCCAGTTACTAACGACCACTCCTCTGTTGAATGTAGGAGCAATGTAAGATCTGAAGTGGAATTCATCTCACCTACCTTTAGACATTTAAAAGTTAGACATCTAAGTCTGAACTGGAGAGAAACAGGCACCTCTAGAGGGCAATTCATTTGACCTATCTCAGATGCCTATTTTAGTCAGAGATGAATCACCCTCTAGAGATGCTTAGATTTCTCTGTTGCCTATAAAGGAAGCCTAGGGCAAGCAGTTCAGTGCTAGACTTCTGACTTTCAGACATGTAATTTAGAAGAGATATATCCCACTCACTGTAGTGATAAGGTTCAGTTTCCACACTTAATCACTCATGCTGTTTTCAGATTCACAAAATACCCAAGAACTCACCTCTAAGTATTCCTCATTCGCTCTTTTTAATTTCTGTTTTGGGTTGTTTGTTTCTTCCTAAGCACTTGCTGGTTTTAATTTTCACTCATTTTCTCATTGAAAATATTCATTTATAGCAAGTTCATTGTAACCGCCCTATATTTCACCTTCCAAAGCAGATGTTTCAGTGATAACAACCAGAGTGCATAATAAAATGACTATGTTTCATCTGTTATTCTATCTTAAGATTTTCTTTTTGCTTCTGAGGTGTCTGAAGCGTCACTTTTCAGCACTCTGTAAGAGAAATAAATTATTGTCTTTCTCTATTAGTCTCTGATTTCATAAGACTATTTGTTCAGCATTGTATCTGATATGAATTAAATCCTTATAACTGTTGCCAAGCATTTAGAAACCAGAATTAGTGCTTGAATTTGATTTAAATTTCTTCTGATCTAGAGGCCTGACATTCCCAAACCAATTTTCTACTTGTGTAACTCCACTGACTTCAGTAAAATCTTTACAAATGTAGCAAAAGTGAGAGAAAAAATAACCACAGGCTTTTGCTGGAGAGTAAATCATTGCAGTTGTTTCTATTAATTATTTAACTTTATATTCCTCATTTAAAAAATATTTATTTTATTAAAAAGCATTTATGTTTGGCTCAAAAAAGTAGATATTTCCACCATTAGTTGCTAATATTAACACAGATATTTAGTGGGAGGGTTTTTTTGACCATTGGAAAAAGTCTTTGTTAGTCAGCTGTTTCACAGAGCTGTTAATTGATATAAACAACTGCTTATTTTGTCTCAGGATTTAAATTTAAGTATTTTAAAGAATTATTCAGCATGTGTTGTACTTTTACTCAAATCAGGAGTTCTTTTATTAAAATATACATCCATATATTTTAACATCCTTTCAGTTACTTCAAACATTTAAACACAGGATTCTTAATGTAAAAGTTTTATAAGGCAGACTAAGTGCAATCAGCATAAAAATAATTTGACCGCCTTCCACACTGCTGAGTAAATGAGGCGTAACCTTAAATATGAAACTTAGAGCCTGGTGATTTCTTTAGACTATATTAGAGAATTTATGACACTGCCTTTGGGAGAGGAACATTTTTCAGGAAAGTTTATCCCATCTCCCATAGGCACAGCAATTCTTCCTAAATATTCTCAGATTATCAGCATGAACAGGTGTTTTTTTGTTTACTGTAGGTGTCAGAACTGCCAAAACAGAAGTAAATTTTGTGTGAGAGAGTAAGTTCTGGAAATGTTTTTCAGTTGTTTTTCACATCCACTACATGAACTTGACTGTGTCAACTAGTGTCTACTATTTTATGTCCTAATAGTTATATTGCAGATTTCATCCTAGAAATGCTGAACAGTGTTCAAGTACAGGTGAATTTTCCCACCAATGGACTATCAGGACATACAACAAAATTTGATTGTCATTAATCATTGTGAAGCCATTTCCCATGGCTTCACAACTTTTTTTCAAGCATTGAGTACTTGAAACAGACAGCAGCTGGGAGAACAAGAGTTCCTATGACTTAGCAGGGAGATCCTAGGGCTTGGTTTGGCCCTTTAGTTTTGTTAGAGAAGCATACTGGATGTGCAACAGGATGTATAAATGTGTTCTAAATAGTGTACATTTATGCATAGTACTATTATTTATAAATAAAATAATTTATAAACAGTGCATATACTTAACAAGATGGTGATAAGTGTACATTTAGTAAAGCTTTCCAGATATAAACCACGGTAAGGCTTATACAACTTCCACTTCAGTGTTGTTAAGGTATGGCAGATCAAGAAAAAAACTGTCACCAGTATAAGCTGAAGGTATGGTGTCCCATTTTAAAAAGCACTCTCAGGAAAAATGGTCATTTGCTTGGGAAAACAGTGAAGTTCAAACGAGAAGAACTTAAGTGTGAGAGAATGTTGTATCTATTAATAAAACAGACTAATGCATAGTTTTCTTGCTCTTTAAGACATTCCAGTAGCAGTCATTAGATAGTGTGGATCAGAATTCCTGCAACCAGAAATCAGGGTGTTTCTTCCCAGATAAGTCTCCAGAGTACAGAATCAAAATTCTCGTTCTCTCTGATATTAATGGTGTGCTACTCATTGGTATCACTTCAGTAAGAAGGATGAAGACTAATATCTTGCTCCAGAGATACCCTTATTATCTCCTAGGTATTTCAGTGCAGTAGGTTCTGGATTCTGCTTCTTGGTTTGTGAATGAGTTCTTTAAGGACTAATAATCTCATTGAGGGGTGGAAAGAGGGAAGCATGCCCACTCTGGCCTCAGACATTGTTAAAAAGCCTAAAAACCCATTTTATGTACACGCTCATCTCCTAGGGTATGTTAAACATGTTCTAGTAAGGCATATTTTTACCTAGATTTTTGCCTTTTAAAAAGAATTCCTACATACAGTTCTCAATTAAGTGTAAGCATGAAAGAAGCAGCAGGAATTTAGGGTAGAACAAAAATTAAAAAGCCCTCACTCAGCCCTGATAGGTTGTAGACATCCTCACTCCAGGAAGCTGTAGAAGCTTGAAAGCTTTACATTCAAGTTTTTTAGAAATATCTTTTGTCCAGCTGCACGTAGTTCCTGAGAAGTGTAGCAGTGCAGCTATTTTATACTGTAAAATGCAACGTAATTCAACTGCAGACCCAGCCCAGGAGATTTTAAATGTAAGGACAAACACAGCTATAACAACTAAAGTTAGAAATTAAAAATTTAGTTGAAGTTATGTAGTTTAACAACAGATTAAACATTGCTAATCTTTCTGAGCATGTCTGCAGCAGGACTTAATCTTAAGGTTGCAATAGCTCAGAATAGTTCTCTTAAGTGTAACTATGCAGACAAAGACCAAAAATGAAACAGCTACAAATTTTCAGTTCAGGGGCAAAAGAATGAGGAAGCTATTCAAAAACATTGAAGAGAGCAGATGAAAAAATAATGTTGTGACAGAGACAAAATGAAGGACTATTTTTGAACTATTGCATGTACACTTATTAGTAGAAGTGGAAAGAAAAATCTGAAAGGACTTGTCATTGCTTCAGCTTGCCATTTTAAATGTGATAATTACACAGTAATTTATCACTGTCTCACAATTTAAAGTAAATCAAAGTGAATTTATACCCTGAACACAAATGTGTCAGAACTTTACATCAAGCAATACCTTTTTCATTACAGGGAAGCAGATGTTGGCAGCAATCTCAGTAACAGAAAGCTACCAATGACAAAAGCACTAAAAGAACACCAAAGTTGTGAGATTACTATCACCAAACACATTATTTCTTTCAATTTATCATTTTATGGCACTTCTTGCTTCTATTGTATCACAAAATTTTGAGTTTGGTTAAGTCAGGGACCAAAATGCCTGGTTACAAGTCTATAATATCACTTTTTTGAGGTTTCCAGATACATCTCAGCCTGGTTTTTATTACTTTATTGTTGATTTGCATGTTTTACTATGTTACCATATCGATTTGAATCCTGGAGGCCAATACCAAAGTGAAAAAGTACTCCCAAACAAAGTACAAGAAGTTAGAAAGGAAGGGAAACTTGTGTGTGTTTGTGTATGTCTGTGGTTGTACACAAGTAGACTGCTCTTATTCTTTGTTGTGATTCTACACAAATCTGGTGAAGATTGTAACACAATATTTATGTAAACAGATATACATATATTTGTGTAATTATGAGTAGTTTTACCTAGGCATATATATTTTTTAAGTTGATTCATATTTTTCTAGTCTTGTGCTTTTTTTTAACATCAGTATGACCTCAGTAAAGGAATGTCTTTGGTTTCTGTACTTAATTTTACAGTTGTTATAGGCAGACTGAATGACTAAAATAAAATCTTCAGCTGATATTTATATTTAATCTCTTAATAGAAGAAAAGAACTTTAAGACATTAGGAAACTCAAACAGTTAAATCAAGTAATAATTAAAGGCAATAAAAAGATTCATCATTTCCTTCCTGTAATTTCTCTCAGACATCTCTTTCATATTAAGCACCTGTAGTCTCTAATGTAGAAGAAAAACAATACTCATTCTTTCAGTGATCTCCAGTTCTCCTACTTACTGAAGGATGCAGAGGATCTATTTGGGATGGATGAAAGAAAAAACAAGGTTGGGACAGAAACTGGGTAGAGAAAACTAGGAAGTTATGGAGTAACAATGTGGAGGGGGATGGGGTTGGGGTCTGCAGATACATTATATACAGTGTCAGAGAATAACCAGCACAGAGTAGGCGGGTGTAATGTGGGATTCAAGCATCTCGCTGTACTCATGAACAGTCCAATATAATTCTGAAAGCTTCTGCTGCTGCAGTCTCCCAGCCAAACTGACCCTGGAGTTTCTCTTCAAGGTACAGAAGAGCTTTTGTTGACTTTGGATGGCACAGCATGGACTTAGGAGTGGTTCTGAACCAAGGCATCTGAAGGCTGCGCACAATGGTATAGTTGGAAGGAACTGTAAAGAGTCGTAGCAGTCCCTCCTCGTGGGTGTGAATTAGCCTCTGTACTGAATAAACTGGGGGACTTTGGGGGGAAAAAACAAGTAAAATCACAACTAAAAAATATATGAAAATTCTGCACCTTTTAAGGTTACTTTAAATCTGTTATTTCTAAACTCTTGCATGTCTGACTTCACGTTCTTAGCTAGTGTTTCCTATATGGCATTCATAAAAATTCACTCTGCTATTAGCTATAACAAAACAAACATAGTAATACATTTTACTTTCTTTTTAGTCATTTAAAGATACATTGCAAGTTGTCTCTCTATGGGACAGATAAAATACAAATTTGAAATGCCAATGCTTTTTCATGTTTTTTTTGAAAATGTTTCGTGGGGGAGTGGGGTATAAATTGAGAATGTTTTTCTTTTGTTCTATGTAGAAAGAAACAAAAAAGAAACATTTCCCTAACACAATGTAACAAAAATACTAAATCCCTAAAAGTGGAAAGAAAGCATAGTGATCTACTAAAAAAAAAAAAAAAACAAAAACAAACCAGAAATGTAGACAAACATCTATAAATGAAAAAGAGAAAAGAGTGAAATGAGATGTGACTACTTCTGAGCACAGGGATTTTTAGGCAATATATTAATTTTCAATAGTTTTCAGAGAAGCAAATGTTCCAGAAATACAGGAGTTGAAAAATTATCCATCATTTCTCTTGGTGAAACAAGACCTAGCTAGAGGATGAAATACAATGAAGTCATAAGTTGACAGTGCGGCGAAGTCATACTGCTGTGAAGTTTCAATAATCAAGATAAGCAGCTTGTCTTTTCTCTTACCTAGCATCTTAAGAACTAAACATTCAAATTTTCTTAAACTTCTTACTATGACTGTCTGGTATGTAAGTACAGAGATGACACTTAGAAGGAGCAAATTTCTGCAAATAAACTGCATTGATTTACATCACGCTATCTATTTTCTCCACAAAAAAATGTATACTCGTACATAGCTGAAACAGGACTATCCAGAACCTTCTCATAGTTTTTTTGTGGTTTTGTGGTGGAAGATGTAATTGGGGAAAAAAAAAAAAAAAAGGGGAGAAGTTACAAATCTGAAAATGTTCTATTTTTGCAATGGTTGGAATGAGGCCTTTTGACATGGTCAAAACTTTTATATTAAAATACCTTGTTCTTTTTAAAAGCATTTTTTCAATTGAAATTGTTTACTAAAATACATTTATTTGAAGTTAAACATAAAATTAAAAGTCAAAGCAAAAAATTATAGTTATTATTTGTGTTTGACGTGAAATATTTCTTGAAATTCAATTTAAAGAAAAAAATTTAAATGTCTCCACCTAATAACATTTTGTATTTTTTCCCCAAGAGTCTTTATTTAGTGTCAGGCTAGAGCTCCAACTTTCAGACACTTTTCAAGAATGTTATACTACTTTATAATCTTTTCCATCAAACACAAAGTGTATAAATAAAATTTTACCAATGAGTGAATAATAAATGTTAAAATAAGAAATTAATTCATTTTCAACTATAAAAAGAGATTATTTATTTTCCAAACAACAAATCCTGTACCAGGTTTACAGTGCAGTAGGGAAGAGCTGCATCCTTACTGTCCCTTTTTGTAGCAGCCCTCTGGAAGCATTCTTTTTATCCTGCTGGTGATGCTGCTGCAGGGATAGTAGCTCTGCTGGCTCCTTAGCATAGTTTCCGTGGAGAAGAGCCGAGATCAGAGGCACAGCATTCACAGCCACTTGTTGCATTTATGAGTTCTTCAAGGGAAGATCAGGACTTGTAGCACCATAGCAAGAGACATGGAGCTCCTGGAGTGGGTTCAGCTGAGGGCTGCGAAGTTGATCAAGGGACTAGAGCCTCTCTCCTATGAGGAAAGGCTGAAGCAGCCGGGCCTCTCCAGCCTTGGCAAGAGGTGGCTGAGAGGGGACCTCATCCATGTCTGTAAGTATCTGAAGGGGTCGTGCCAAAAGGATGGACCAGGCTCTGCTTGGTGGTGCCAAGCAATAGGGCAAGAGGCATTGAGCTGGAACTCATGCACAGCAAGTTCCACCTGAATCTGAGGAAGAGCTTCTTTACTGGGCAGGTGACCGTGCACTGCAATAGGTTGCCCAGAGAGGCTGTGGATTCTCCCTCACTGGAGATGTTCAAGAACTGCCTGGACACAATTCTGTGCCATGTGCTCTGGGATGGCCCTGCTGGAGCAAGGAGACAGGACAAGATGATCCACTGTGATCCCTTCCAACCTTACCCATTCTGTGATTCTGTGATATTTTAACTAGCTGTTTAAATCCTCTTGCAATGGGTGTTTTTACAAATACAATGAAACTCAGCCAGTAGGTTTCTAAATTCTGTTTTTTTCAGTCTCTGAAGATTCCAGTGCTGAACAAAATATACTTCAAACTTTGCAATCATTATAGCTTGGATAAGTTTCAGTTACTTATTAGTTTATTGAAGTACTGAATCTCCTGATTTAACTCAGGAAATTGTACTTAGAATGAAGCTGTTGAAGCATTTGAGTATGGGTTTCTCCTATGAGCGAGGATTACAACATTCAACCTTTACAAATTAGCACATTTTTGTGGTTTTATCTTTTCACTGTTGAAACATAAATATAAATTCTTCTCAGAAATATGAAAATATATTTGCATGAACAGAGCTATATTGTTTTAACACGTATTTGATGGCTGTGAATAATATTAATTCTCACTGGCAAAGCTAGACAATGTATGCTTCATAAGGCCTGCTGTGGTATTCAAAAGTGATTTAAATAGGATCACCCAGAAGCTGATAACCTCATGGGTGAGATTAGCTGCTGTTAAACCCACAACTAATACCCAAACTGCATTTTCTTTTTATGCCCTTGGAATAATAATGTTTCATTTGATTTTTTCTTAATCAGAAATGGCAAAGGAAATACATAGTCATATTCTCTTCCTTACAGACGACTTTTTCACAAGGTGAAAGAACGTTTGTGCAAATACAAACAAAGATGCAATTATTGTAGCATTCACCCAGAAAATAGTCTATGTCATTAAACTGGGAATTCCAAAGGCTGATGCTAATGTATGTACTAAACCAGAAGAGTAAATATCATTGCTTAGGTAAATTTTCCCAGAAGATAAAAACGAAATTTTATTTAGGTCAGGAAAACACAAAAATGCAGGTAGGATATACACAATCTGTGAGATCAAGTTCAATATTCAGAAAGAAATTTCAAACTAACATCATGCATTAGATAATACAACAAGCAAGTTTCATTTCAATTAACAAATGTGTTAATACAATAAACAAGTTTCATGTTTTAAAGCCGTATTTTCTGGAAGGATAAATATTTATCCAATTCTCTGGCTGTTCTGTATTGTGTCACATGAAATACCTATATTTTTCTGAATACAAACATAGATATTCCTCATCTCAAGTACTGGTAACACTTTCTAAATAAATGGCAGTAGAGCCCTACTCCTTGGTCTGCATCCTGCCTCTTTCAAGCTTGTCAATCTACATCTCACTACTACATGGAGATTAGAGAAAATTTTGAATTTAAATAATAATATATTGTAGTTTAACCCGAGACAGCAACTAAGTACCACACAGCCACTCACTCACTTCCCCATCTTGCCCATGGGGGGAAGGGGAGGAGGATCAAAGAAAGTAAACCCTGTGGGTTGAGATAAGAACAGCTTAAGAATTGAAACAAAGTCAAGTAATATTATAATACCAATAATAATAATTGTAATGTAAAAGGAGGCAACAGAGAGAAATAAATCCCAAGGCAGACAAGTGATTAACAATAAAACTGTTCACCACCAGCTGACCAACGCCCAGCCTGTTTCCCAGCAGCAATTGGTCCCTCCTGGCAACCTACTCCCATCTTATATACTGTTTATAATATTCGATAGTATGGAATATCCTTTTGGATGTTTGTGTCAACTGTCCTGGCTATGCTACCTCACAGCTTCTTGTGCACCTCCTCATTGGCAGAGCAGGGAAAATTGAAACGTCCCTGACTGAGGGTAAGCACTGCTTAGTAATAATTAAAACATCACTGTGTTATCTACATTTCCCTCATACTAAATCCAAGAAACACAGGAGCTGGAAGAAAATTGTACCAGCTTTTACCAGCTATTGGAAGAGAATTAACTCTATCCTAGCTGAAACCATGACATAATGAAAGATTTCTTCATCTGACTTTGCTTTTTGGAAGCTTTTGGACATTTAATGAAAAAGGAATATGTAATTTGGAAGAGAAAAGGATTGGTCATTAATACCTACCACTACTGTTAGTTGTAGATTAATATGCTTATAGTCAAACAGAAATAAATTAGAGCCACATTTTTAGCTTTGCTTAGCAGACTGCTGCAATTTTATTTCACTTTGTTATTTCCAGGTTTTAAAATTCTCAACCAACTATGACAACATTTCCCTATGTCTTTAAATTATACTGGGAACACAAAATAGTTTCCCATCCAGTATATTCTCAAACCTTCTTGAATAATCACAAGAGGTTTGTCTCAGTATAAAGTGATGGTGAGCCAGACTAACAGCTCCCATGCCAATTCTCATCTTTCTGGCTGCACAGATGGAGTGAAAGGACTTCCCTGTGGGTTTTTGGCAGCTAACATAATCAGATCACCTAACAATTGTTCCAGTTTTTATAAAAGGATGTTATCTCCTCCTAAATATAATTACCAATTCAGAATTCCTCTGATATTTCTTAAGAAATGCCTATCATTTACACTTTTTCAATGAAGTGTATCAAATATTGCAGCAGCAAAGTAGGTAGCACCATGTCTCGTTATGATTTAACTTCTTTCTGTTAAAAGATCTTATTTTCATTTCTTTGGACACAAAGAACAAGACAGATAAACAGGGCAAAAAACATGCTTTTTTTCATTTAAATTAAGAACTGGGGGAAAAAAAAAAAAAGCAGAAACCGACAGATCTCACAGGTCCAGATCTGCAGCTGTGAAATTCAGTAGTGCACTGTGTTTATGAGGGTCTAAGCTGATTTATGCCAGCTGAGAACTTGGCTTTGCTCAAAAAGCTGGATAATCAAAGATGTGTCAGTCTACTCTGAAAACTTTCCTAAATAGCAGATCATGTAATCTAGGGGGACTTAGAAGAGCTTTCATTTAACTCCCTCATCTGTATAGTCTCTTACTACCCGAGAAATACAGATAGCAGACACACTTTTCACTTCATTTTCAACACATCTTAAAAGGAAGGTATATAGCCTTTCTCACAATGTGCCAAAGGAACAGAAAATGTCCTTAGTCTGAAAAGACAGCCAAAACAAGCTGAATAAATGCTTAAATTTAGAAGTCTCTTTATTTTTTTATTTGCATTAAATGAGTGAAAAACACTAAATCCCAATCATCAATAATGCTTTGTCTTAATTCACCACTGTACTACTTCAGCCACATTTCAGTATACTTCCACCCAAGTTACGAGAAAACATCACCATAAACTAAACCATGCTTTATTCAAACCCTCTAATATCTGCCATCTCTAAACTTTACATGCCTACTGAATTTTGATACATATTATGAACTTTTGTTTTATTATGTACATATAGAAGCAGTCATATCCTGTGCCCTTCTGTGGGTCTGTGCACATGCTCAATTATATACACCCTATCTGTGTACACATACTGCAGTGAGCTCACTGTGCTTGGTTCTTATCAGATAATTGCTCAAGTGTAAACTGTTTCCCATGTCATATTTTAGCAGGTTGCTAAGGATATTTAACATGCTCTGAAGCTGCCTACTTTTGGCTCCACATTGTGAGTCTATAATACAATTTTTTTTAATATACTTAATGCTTTATATGATGTGCTGAAAATAAGTATTTAATTTGCACTTCAGTTAACAGGCATTTATTGTACAGTAAGAATCAATTGACTGCTACAAGGACCCTTTTTATGATTTAATCCACTCAGAAAATTCAGTTGCTATCACAATATCCTCAAAATTGCATCAATAATAAATATAAAATAATATATTACTAGCAATGGGTATCTAAATGACATGAAACAAGATATATAGAGAAAATAAGCCATCAATTAGTCTACTTTCTTAGTGTCAAAATGTATTTAAATTAATTTAGTCTTAGTCACTAATTAATTCAAATCAGATTTACTTTCTTGGTTTATGAAACACATTTCTAAAGAAGGCTTTTAGCTTTACTGTGTGAATAATGGGAGCATAGCTATACCCACAATATACATGCATCTCAATTCAGCAGCACTGGATTGTGATTTACAGTGCCATCTCCTAAAACACACATACAAATAGGATACCAGGTTTGCCTTCAAAAAACTATAGGATTCCCATAAACCTACTGGAAAATGTACTGAAGCAAGTCAAAATGTAAATCACCTAAACATTTAAATCTTTTAAATCATGAATGTTTGGATGATTGGATGTTTAGTTGCACTGATGCTGCATGGGAGAGAGTGACAGAGAGCTAGATAAAGTTGTAAAATGAAGGTAAAGGATGCTGAAAGGACTGCAAGGTTACCCCTCCTGCCTCCCTCAGTTACCTGGCTTCAACAGATGTGATGCAAATTAAGATGATAGATTAAAGTAATTAAGATGAATTAAGGTGATAATCTGTGATTGCTAAAGTAGAAACTTGGAGACATGAAAAAGCTTGAGAGAATATTGGAGAATTCAGCATTAACAAAATGGTGTTATTTTTTAAATTTCTGTCAGCCTACTAAACATTAAGATGAAGGTCCTAGGGTCTAGTTGCCTTTGACAAAGCGATTAGACCGAAGCCTAACAGAAGCACAAAAAGCAAATGAATGGACATTTTCAAAAACACATTTTACACTTTCCCATCCACAAAACTTATTTTGCTGGAGTAAAAATCCATTCCTGTGCCATCTCTTCACCTCAACTTTTTTCAGACATCAGCTCAAATGCAGAGGCTTCACATGCTGTCACAAAGGTCAGCATGCATACGCTATTTGCTTTGCCAATCTTGAGAACAAAATCCCAAATCCGTTTTTCATATCAGCAAGTCCTATTTTATGGCCCGAGAAAAGTGAGGATGTTGTAGATGAAAACCAAATTCCTCAATCTACTGTCAAAAACCACCAGGCAAAACCTGCAGAGTTAAAAGAACATACATCTCTCTTTGTAGCTCAGAAAGTAGCTCAGACATCATCTCTCTACCAGTAGGAATATCCAGATAATTTAAGAGGCAGACTTAAAAACTGAGTACTGCAGCTGCTGAACCCTTAAGTCAAGGACTGAATGACAGTTTTAAAGACTGCGCCAAAAATGTACAGTTGACCAGAGACCTACAGGAAGGTTATGCTGATAATTGTTTAATATAATTGTCTTAGACAGTTGATCATAAAATCATAGAATATCCTGAGCTGGAAGAGACCCACAAGGATCACTGAGTCCAATCCTAGCCCTGCATGGGACCATACCCAAGAATCTGTGTGGACCTGAGAGTATTGTCCAAAAGCTTCTTGACCTCTGTCAGGCTTGGTGCTGTGACCACTTCCCTGGCGAGCCTGTTCCAGTGCCCGACCACACTCTGGGTGAAGAACCTTTTCTGATATCCAACCTAAACCTCCCCTGACATAACTTCAAGCCATTCCCTTGGGTCCTCTCATGGGCCACCACAGAGAAGAGATCAGAGTCTGCCCCTCCTCTTCCTTTTGTGTGGAAGTTGTAGAGTGTGATGAAGTCCCCCCTCAGTCTCCTCCAGGCTGAACAGACCAAGTGACCTCAGCCGCTCCTCATACGGCTTCCCCTCAGGCCTTTTCCCACCCTTGTTGCCCTCCTTTAGGCACTCTCTAATAGTTTAATGTCTTTCTTACATTGTGTCACCCAAAACTGCACCCATTATTCAAGGTGAGGCCACCCCAGTGGAGAGCAGAGCAGGACAGTCCCCTCCCTTGCCTGGTTGCTGAGGCTGTGCCTGATGCCCCCCAGGACACAGCTGGCCCTCCTGGCTGCCAGGGCACTGCTGACTCATATTCAACTTTCTGTTGACCAGGACCCCTAGGTCCCTTTTCACAGCACTGCTTTCCAGCATCTCATTCTCAGTCTGTCTGTACATCCAGGGTTGCTTCATCCCAGATGCAGAATCTGACACTTTTCTGTGTTTCTTGATACTGTTGGTGATTGCTCAGCCCTCTGATTTGTCAAGGTCTCTCTGCCAGACCTCTCTGCCCATGAGGGAGTCAACAGCTCCTCCCCTGAGTAACCCTTCCAGTCGTGCATCCAAGTGGTTTATGAAGATGTTAAAGAGCACAGGCCCTAAAATTGTGCTAGCTTTAGCCATAACCTGAACTGATGGGACACAAACCAGCTCACGCCTGTATAATATTTAAGTACATTGGTGAGAATTGTACCTGCTCTAGTTCCTGCCACTCAGCCTCAAAGGTAGCTCATCAGTCAACTGAGTGAAAAGTGGCAACCAGTGCCGGTAACTTCTCATCTTGTTCTTTACCTGTTTTCCCAGGTTACATTAATCATGCTACTCACCTTTGCAGACACCTAATTCACTACAACACCTGCTATTTCAGGTGGTGATAGGCAGAAAGAAATACCTTCCTCTGTGCCCTCTTTGTTAACCAAAAAGGAAGAGTGGGAATAAAGCATTTTGTATATTGAAATCACAGCTGAGGCATTAAAGACTTCTGTGCCAGTCACAAGGAAATGCACAGCTTAGGCAGTTTGCCCATTGTCCAACATCTTGTATAGCGGGCACCTGACTGGAGGCTGGGACTCCCAGATACCATCATTATTCCAGTAACTAACAATCATTCCAGATTTCAGCACTGACTTCCTCATATCTGCAAATGCTTTCACATTCCAAAATAAAGGTAAAATCTTTACTAAGTGTAGCAATGAACTTTTGTCTCTCACCTATTTTTAGAGCTGTTAAAGTCAGTTGTCATGACTCTTCATATGTCCAAGAAAGGCAAGATGGAGCAGAACAAAGTTATCCTATGTTCACATATTATCAAAGTATGAACTTAAAATGCAGCAGTAGCTGTATCATGAACCAGAAAACAAAATGACAGGTCTCCAAAAACTAGGAAAAGTCTTCATGTAATTTTCATGCCTTTTATCTAGCTTGATAACAAAGCTAGTTTGTGACTTAAAAATTGCTCTGACACAACCAGGAGAGTTTATTGCCTCACTTTTAAAGTTATTGAAAATAGGATTTATGTAGTTCTTTAGTCAACATCTTCGTAAAAAGCCTTGTGACAATGATTGTTAAAGTTCTTCAAAGTCAGCTAAACCTTGCAATAAGAGCTAAGCAAAAGTTCTGTTAAGACTGCAGGTGGCAAAATTTTCTAATTCACCCAGTTTTCACTTTAATAAGAAGATTTAAAGCAGCTTTTGTTATTTCCCAAGGCTTCTTAAAAGGTGTTTTAATAAACACTTTTCTGTTGTGAATCTTTTCATCTACCTTATATCTTCAGAAATTATCAACCTTAACTCCTCTCAAAAAATCTTTATTAAGTCTCACTATTATTTCTTGCTTGGACCTCTCTTTCCCATTTAGTGTTTTTAATCACTGATTCCACAGAGACTAGCTTTGAGGATTTCTTTTTTCTCCATTTTGGGTCACACCAGGACTACTTCTGTGAAATTCAATTAGAACCTTATAACAGGTCCCTATAAATCTCATCACTTCAAAAAACAAACAGTAAGATCTTGAAAGAAGCACTCTGAGACTGCCAGAAGGCGTTTATTACCACTTTGTCAGAAAAGCATATTTGTTTTGGGTAGATCAATCAAATCTACTTCAAATGACAAGTCCTTGAGCTCTGAATAGTGTGGACCTAATATTCAGATTTTATTTTAAAAAAATACCACACTTCATCTTAGCATGAAAGACTACAGAATGAGCTGACTATTAAGTGCAAAATTATTGCTTCAGAACATTTACTTTTACGTTCAACTTTAGGTAAAGGCTTGTTCTCAGAACATTTACTTTGTCACCTTGATCTGGGCTACCAGAATAGCCATTAAGACTTAGCAAATGATTGCTTTTCCCTTCTCAAGTCATCATTTCCCAAGCATGTCTTTTCAAGCTACAGAAAGCACTGACCGATTTGACACATTTAAGGCATGCCTGCAATAGGAGAACCTACAATAGAATAAGTGTATCAATGTCCTTTAAGATTGCCAGCATCTGAAGTCCCACATTACAACTGCACAGAACATCTACTCTGGCAGATTTCAGTGGTGTTACTAATCACACTGATGAAAACTTCACCTCAGCAGCTATGCTGCTATCAAGTAGGTCATCTTGAGATTTTTTTTTCTGGATGTCCAAACTGCCCAAAGATGAGAAAGACACAATCAGAGAGAAAGACTTTTAAATAGGACCAACAATCTAAATTAGTTGTGAGAAAAAAAAACAGTAAAGTTGCAGTGAAAAATGGAATCTATTTACCGGCAAGTTTCAAAATAAGAAGAGGAAAATATAATATTTCTACCATTTGGGCTAGATATTTCTACTAGCTTCAGATATCTTTTGGGTAATTGTATTTTTGTCACACAAATTGTAAAGAACAAACAGTTTCAGGAAACAAGACCATACTGTCTTGATAGTTGTTAAGGCATTTATTCGGGTTATGGCAAAAGCTTTCCTGCAAATTAGAACAGAGTTAGATCCAAGTTGCCGGACAACCCAACCATTCTACAGAATGCCTTACATCTTGTCCCTTGTGTACTTTATGTGTCTTATTAAACACTCAAGAGAAAAAGAATCTCAATGCTATTTGCTGTTGTATTGAGTTACTGTATTGGCCTCCAAGCAGGGTAAACCCACTACAACTATGCATCAAAAAAAAAAAAAAGAAAAAATCCAACATTAGTAACAGACTATACATGTAAATGACTAAGGCAATCACTCATTCCATGGGAGACCAAATTAAACTTTCTACCTGTTTCAAATATGACAAAAGGTGTTGCGGTGGCTAAGTCCACATTACAGCCCCTGTGTTAATATGACGTGGTGTCTCCCCACACCACTACACTAGAAAGTTCTCCCTTCATCGAGACCCCACTGGCCCCTGGTCCTCTCTTCCCTCCCCTGCCCCCTCCTGTTGGCCCCTGTTATGTCACTCAACCTTGCCTCTACCCCCTAGCCCTCAGACTATTGGTTTCTGATGCTCTGCCCACCCCTTGGACCCTCCGGGATAAAACCGCACGTGGGCTTTTGTTCTTTGTTCTCTGCCTCTGTTCCTCTTCGAGTGCATTTGGTCCCGGTCCGTGATGTGGATCAAAAAAACACCTCGGAATTGCAGGCAAAGGATCCCTCCTGCCTCTTCGTCTCCAGAACATGCACAGGCTGTGTGTGTGAGTGGCTGCTCGTGCCCACCTGTGAGGGTGCGGCTGTGTGCACGCCTGGGTCCTGGCAGAGCACCGCCAAAGCGTCTCCACGAGGGACACTGTGGGAAAAACGTGGCATCAATCCATCAACTCCACCACCATGATAAAAAGGAAGAGTAGGATTCAGCTCGTCAGTGTCTAATAATAGCTTTTAAATATCTGTGGCCAGCATATATGTGGTTTTGACTAGAGAATACATTTTTGACCAGAAAATACATTTTGACCTGAACACCTCACTGAGTGAAAGTGGCTTTGAAACTGTTAAGCTAGTATACCAAAAAAATCCTCTAAAACCAACAAGCAACCCTCAAAACCTAGTCAGTTTCAATAAATTGCCATTTGAAATAAGGGGAAGCTGTCCAAAAATTCCCAAGGAATTTTACCTTCTGAAATGTTTTACACCAGTGTAATTCTTGGTTCTTTTTTTTTTCTTTTAGGCTCTGAGTCAGCTGAAATCACTGCACTCTAGTGACTGAGGACATAAGACAATTTGAGTATTGTAATCATCATTCAAGAGTTCTGACTACAAATAAGTGTTTTAAAGTTGGGTGAATAGAGGTAGAGGGAGCATAATTATCCAGCATTGCCATCCAATGTATGTTTAATATTTTCAGCAATATTCAAAGAACCTGCATTTTCTAATCAAGTGTCTTTCACTAATTGTTTTCAGACCCTTGCAGATGAGGTCCCGGTGCTTATAAAAATCAGTAGGAGTTCATAGCTTGACTAAAAACTCAATATCTGATGCTGTGGACTATATTCCATAATGATTTGTCTAAGAAAAGAGCTAACTAGTAGCAGAGAAAGTTTAAACGTAAAAGATCAGCCTCCTGGGGCCGCTCTTCTAATCATTCAACTACAACCTTTCACCTTAAAATTCTCAAATTCCTTGTTGTGTGGAAATCTGCAAAGAAATCTGTCAAGAGTTACTTCTTAAAATATCTAGAGTTATTCTAGAGAGCTCTATTGAAAGAGAATAAAATTAATCTTTACTGAAAAGGGCACGAGAGTCTTACAGTTCAGACATCTCTGTTTCAGCAGTCATTTTCTTTTTCTGTTGAAGTACATCTGACTCTTTTATTATTTGCATTTGTTTCCATTTTTATCACTGATAACATTACATTTGTAATGGTTTCCTAAGTACAGTATAAAGTATGAATTGTTTACACAGTTGCTGTTCAGATTATCGTTACTTTCCTTTTCACCTTAATGTCACCACAGACAACACACCTTCCTTGCTAACCTGGTGTTGGTTTAATGACTTGACTTGCTCACGACAATAATGCCTCATCTTTCAAGCTGCTTAATGTAATTGTGTTAAGAATATCTGAAGTGACTGTGCAAGCAAATTAGAATTACCACAATAAGTTTTATGGTAAAAAATGATTACAGGAGTTTAAATGCCAAATTAATGAAGAATTTAAAGATTTTATGTAGCCCCTAAATCACAAGTAGTTTTGCTAAACAGAGCAGCTAAGAATTAACATTCTTTAACTGTGGCTTTTATACAGCTTCAACAGGAAACTCATAAAATAATTCCAAACCTCTGATGCAAATGCCAGAATACACATTGAAAACTTGTCAATTGGATTACAGAACTTCCCAAGGACAATGACCTGGATGGAGAAAACATTCTGAAATTTTAGCCAAAATAGCCAAACTGTTTGTCATCCTGGTAAATGGTAACAGAAAATGTCTCAAACCCTGGACTGAATTTCTCAAGGACATGTATCATAATTTCCTTCTGTTCAGCCCTGACACCCTGATCTCCATTTTGACCAACTAACAGCTAAATTCTTGACATCTCCCAGTACCCCAGCAAGAATTCAGATCTGTCCAACAAACATAACTTTATGGTACAACAGAAACATTCACTAGTAAAGAAACTGAAATGAAGATGTATAGGCAGTACCCTATCCATTCTTCAAGTGCACGTATTTATGACACACTCAGAGAAGATGTAAATGTTTTGTTTCCCAAATTAACCCCTCCTTCAGCCACCTCACATCAGTTCTTAAGTAAACATCTACATAGTAAAGGGTACATGCTTAATGAGGCCAGGAGCAATTCTAACAGTGATGAAGTTACTCCCATGTTTAAAATTAAGTAGATGTATAACACCAGGTGTTATGGTCAAATACGAGAAAAATATAAGCCTATGGTACATGACATTTATTCCTCTGTGTTCATGCTTGGAATTTCATTGTAAACAGACATTTCTAACTTAGCCATGTTACACAATAAGACGAGAACTCTTCTTGGAGTGCTCCTTCTTTTCCTGTCATTATATATTAAAAAAGGGCATGTCTTGCAAATGCAATTGTAGACTGCTAAAATATCATTATTTTATTTTAACTGATTATTTCTGGTTTTCCTTCTAATGCTAACCACCCAAAAGTCCACTTCTCTCACTTGAAGCAGCAATTTTGTTTTGTTGTTAGCTTGACCTACTACAAAAACGTGTTTATGATTGTTGTAAAAAGCATTTGAAAACTTGAGATACAGGGTCAGTACAGCATAAAATTGATCATATGATATTTCCATAGCAGTTTGTACTATCTTGGTTGGTGCTAGATGTCAGTCTAAGTAAAGCCTGTTTCCAGTCACCATATGCCTATGCCAAAGTTTAAAGAACTAACAGCCTGAAAGATAGGAAAAAGGATGAGCAAAAAAGGGTATAAAATTAAAGTACAGTAATTAATGTGAATATACCATTAACAGTCATTTATTCTTGGGCAGTATTTTCTGATTTGCCTTCCAGTTCAGTGATCATTATGTCAACAATTGTCATGGGGGAATGCTTGAATGGTGAGAACATAGGGAAAATAACAATATAAAAATAGAAATAATAGAGACATTTAAGGAAGTTAAATTCAGAGAAAAACTTTTCTATGATCTTGTGCCATTATTTGTTTAGAATTCTTAGGAGCAAGTCTGAGACATCTGTATTCAGATAATCCAAACTGTAAGTCAGGAAAACAAAGATGACTGAAACATTTTAATGCAGAGCTACTTCCTATAAGACATGCAAATCACATTTTGATTACATAAAAATTGCCTCTCCCTCAGCCTTCATTCTGCCATTATTAAAAACAATATACACACAAAAAAAGCCTAGTGTTTCTTAAAGTTCCCTGCATATTTGAATAAAAAGAGCAAAGCTCTTTAGTCTACAGAGAAAAATAGCAGAGGTGTGTGTTCTCTGTTACTGAATCTAAAATATATCACTTACAGCAGAAGGGAACATAGCAAAAAACCTAGTCAAGATTCCAGAAGAAAGCATAATATATAGCATATGCATATTTTAGAAGCTGAATTCTATTTCAAGATTATGTAACATAGTAGATTTTAGAGTTTTAGACCTAAATCTTATCTCTCCTGAATGTTTACAATTCCATCTGGGCAGCAGAACTAATGTAGCTTAATTGGTGTACCTGAAAAATGCTGTTATCCCTTTGTTGTTATAGCTGCAGTGTATCAAGATCCAAGTATGTACAGAAAACTTGCAATGTTTTAATGACATAAGTGAACCTTTCTAGTTACTTCAAACAAGTGAAAATTAAAAGAAGTTGCCACATAAAATTACAACAAAATATAGAAAGCCCCAATCTAATTTTGGATTCTGGCATGGCTGTGGTGACGGTGCCAGCTAATAGCCAAGCACCTACATGGCTACTTACCCCTCCTCCTCCCCCAAGAGGGGCAGAGGAGAAAACAAGAATAACAACAGAGAGAAAACCCACGCATTCGGAAAAAAAAAAAAAGAAAGAAAATCACTGACCAAGTATTGTTAAAGGCAAAACAGACTTGGAGAATTTAACTTAATTTGAAACATTTAGTTATTGACTTGGGTATTGGGAAACAGCAAGGATTTAAACACTTGGGGAAAATACCTTTCTTCTCCATTTCCCAGGCTCAGCTTCACTAGAGACACCTGCTCTCCTCCCCACTTGCTCATCCTCCATGTTATTGCCACAGGCTACATTCAGTCCCTTTGGTGAGGCAACATGCACCGCAGGAGGGCGGGGTGAGGGTGTAGGGGTTTCCTTCAGCCTCTCTGTTTCTCACTCTTTTCTTCCATTGCTCCTTCCAAGTAATTTCCTTTGCTCTGGCATGGGCTGTCCACAAGCCTTCAGGGAAGCAGCTTCTTCTGCGGTTATCCACAGACCACAGTCCCTTCTGGGATGTACCTCTTCCAGCATGAAGCACCTGCTTCTGCTCTGTTCTTGTTAGTCCTTTTTTCTCCCATGTCCTGACTGGGAGAAGGTGAGGGGGAAGTACTGATACTATTTTTTACCATTCATAACCTTTTTTAAATAAAAACTGAGAAACTTATTACAAGCTACATCCTTAGTATTCACTTTTCTGAGCAGAAATGTCCATGACTTTCTACAGATGTGCCACATCTACACGCATTTTGAACATCTCCAGGGATGGTGACTCCCTTTGCAGACTGTTACAATGCTTGACAACCCTTTCAGTGAAGAAATTTTTCCTAGTATCTATCTAAACCTCCATTGGTGCAACTTGAAGCCATTTCCTCTCATCCTGTTGGAAAAGAGACTGACTACCACCTTGCTACAACCTCCCTTCAGGTAGTTGTAAAGAGTGATAAGGTTTTCACTGATCCTCCTTTTCTCCAGGCTGAACAACTCCAGATTCCTAAGATGCTCTTCATATGAGGTGCTCTAGATCCTTCACATATCTCAAGTGTGTTCTCGTAATGACAGTCTGAAGATTTATTCAGATGATGACACAACAACTTAAATATCTATTTGTTTTGTTTGGGCTTTTTTCAGAAAACTAGCAAAGATAATGCCATAGTTCTGAATTTCAGGGCTGACCAAATTCGAGTTGAAAGCAAAATAAAAACCAAATCAGATGAATACAAAAGAAATAGATACAGCAAAACCACAAATCTTTATGGGATAATTTGTTACTTGTTAAATTTTACTCCTCCTTAAATACAATTTAAAAACTTCCATATGTTTAGTTACTCTCTCTCTCTCTTTATATATATCACATTTTTGGCATCCAGTTGAATACATTCATATATTGGATTAGAAAACGGCAATAAATTAGAATGTGTTTTTTCGAGCTGCAATGAGTGTAAGTCATAGCCCTGACTGGGGAGTCTGACAGAATGTGATGATTGCAGAGGGAGTATTGGGAAAAGTTCTGACTAAATCTCCAATCCTTGCAGCTTTGAACAGCACAGACTGCAAGTAGAATTTCCTACTCTTTCTTCCTTTTTTCCCACGTCTTTAATTTTTCTTTGGGTTAGATGTTACCATTTATATTATTTGCATCAGGCAGGGACTTCAGTCTGCAGGCACCGTTCCAAAGTCCTACTTAAGTTATGAATAATATGGAAAGGTTCTCTCTTTTGTACATGTATGCTGCTTAATCTTTATCCATTTTAAAATACACTCAGCACACTGCATGGTTTGAGTCCATGCACAGCTACAATTTATGCAAAATGTCCAGTTCAATAGAACTGGAAATATAGTTTAAGCATGTCTTTTGTTTATTCAATCTCTGAAATTTGTATTGGGAAATATATATTTTCCTACACAAAATACTACTACAAAGCACTTTCACTACCTTCGCTTAGTCACAGAAGTATGTATTTCTATGTGGTGCCTCCCAGTGCCACATGAATGTTGACTGTCCGCATAGAACCTTAGTCCCTCTCACTGAGACGCATCATGACAGAAATGGTCACAAGCTTGAGAAACACTAAACAATCACCACAAATATTTGCAGCAGTTCACAGAGCAGTAGAAGGCGGCCGCTGAATTTGTAGCAGACTTAGTTGGTCTTTTGATGCAGCACCATAAACTCTGCTAATTGGTCATTGTTTCCAGTCAGGTGTTGAATGGAAAGTGAAGAGGCCCTCCACAACGTTTAACCCTTCAAATCATAGAACATGCTTTCAAGTTTAGATACGCTTCTTTTTAAAGTGACAAAATACTAAAACCAGTCAATTTTAGACTAAGTGGGCACAAATACTTTTACATCACATAATCAAATCTTTTAACCAATAAAACCAAGACTAATGATTTTTCAGGTGGACCTCCTATGATTGCTAAACTGTATAAATTAAAAACAAGCTTCTGGTGTAACTAGTACAATACTGATTATTTATCTTATCCTAGTTGAAATCACTATGAAGAAATTATATCTACATCTGGAGTGAAACCATTCTTAGAGCAGAACACAGTGGTCATCATAGGTTCAGTAGCATAGTACAGTAGTCTTTTAAGAGGAGATTACTTTGTTGAAAGTACATTATTAAATATATAATAGTGCAGCTTACAAGCTGGAATCTGTCCAGGTCACATTTTTTGTTGTTTAGAGTTCACTGGGATCTTTAATGACCCAAAGTAGGTTTCTCTTTGGTTCTTTCTCAAAAGCACTTCAGATATTCTTTTAGAATCCTGAACGCTAGATATACCACAAGTGAAGAGCTAAGGGAAAATGAAAAGGGCAAAATGTCAGTAGTATGTATTGGTTTAGTATAAAGAATCCCCAAAAGCTCAGGAAACATGTCTTTTTAATGAGAAGCAACTGTTTGTGGCCAGCTGTTCCTCATCATTATGAAAATGTTAGCTCCAGCAAGATGTACAACTGGGGACTATAAACATAGAACATAGTAAATAAAGCCTGTGTGGATAATATTACCTATTAATATAAAAGGCACTGAGAAGAGGCAGACTGAGCTCATATACTGAGTGACGATGTAACAAAACATACTGTTTTTCTTCACCATCTCAATGAGAAATTAAATGTAACGTGGGTTTAACAACAATTGAGGCTCCTTCATGTTTTTATTAAAACGTGGATTGAAATACTGAGTGGAAACATGGTGCTGCATATGAATCTGACAGACACTCTTTTGAGTTCTTTTACACCACTAGACTTTACACACAGTAGGATCATGCATTGGACTTCTTTTCAAAACACAGCATAAATGTGGATTTATGGAACTTTTCTGAAAGCTATTATGAAAAACATACAAGATAAGGCAAAGACCTAAGTTTATCACAAACCTCAGAACATTTTCTGCCTTAATAATAACAGGGGGTTAGTCAGAGATGATGGAGTTGCAGCAGATATTTCAACATTCTCTGTCCTGTGATTAAAGACTGTCTACTCCTGTCTAACATTAAATGTGTAGAATTCGTCTGACAGCAAAACAACTGAAAAAAAAAACAAGAATCTTTTCTATGAGTTTTCCATAGCAATTTGCTCTTCAGGATTTAGTTTTATTTTAAATATTTCCATAATAAATCAGGGAACAAAAAAAAGTCAAATTCACTGCATTTTTTTTTTCATAGAGCGGTATTAATGCAAATTAGACAGAATGACGTTTCCCAGTTATAACTAGACTGAAACAAGGTGGAAGGAACAGAAAGACAATGAACTTTAGGGGGGGTTCCGGGGGGTTCCTTCCATTTAATCCTTTTGTTTCCTTCTTTTCTTTTCTTTTCTTTTCTTTTCTTTTCTTTTCTTTTCTTTTCTTTTCTTTTCTTTTCTTTTCTTTTCTTTTCTTTTCTTTTCTTTTCTTTTCTTTTCTTTTCTTTTCTTTTCTTTTCTTTTCTTCTCTCCAGCAATTTGCAGTAGATTTAGCGCCCAATGGTAGTAGACAGTCACTGCTGCCAGGCAAAATTATTCTGAGACCTTCAAGGGGCTTTGTTTATCACATTTTTCAATTAACCTCTGCATTTTAACTTCATCATAATGTCTTTGCCAATTCACACCAAAGAACAAAGAAAAATCCTTGTTTCCTGTCACTATTTCCTAACTTCATAAAATCAAGGGGCTTGGGTATTTTTTACCCTTTTTTCCCTCTTATTTATCACTGGGAGAAAAAGGACATAGATTTCAGTTTACAGAAGACCACCAAAAGGGGCAAAGGTTTTGATATAAATTATATTTCTACATTAACCTTTCTTTACTTTATTTCCTTTTCTGCTTTTGAAGTGAGAAAAGTGATTTCCATACAGAAAGCATGTTTTAAAAGTTTTGGAGTTTAACCTGAGGAGCTTGAAGTAGATATGCAAGGTTCAATACTAAACTAAACTTGAGGTTTAGGAATGCAGTCCCAAACAGAAAATTGTGATTCTATAGCTCTAAACCTCTTTGCATGGCAAGAGAAGCACTACATGTCTAAGAATTCTGGCATTGCATTCAGATCAGCCATAATTTTAAGCAACTTTAGCTAAACAAGTCTAGTTGTAAGGTATTACTGAAATCTCATAGCTACAACTCAGATATGTTTAACTACATGGAATAATACTCCTTTTTTCTGCTTTGTTCCCTTCTTTACCTCTTCCCAAATCGGTGCTGATCATCCATGTCTAGAACAGAAAGGAATGTAACTGTGTGCCTGAGCTCAAGCGGTTTGCATTGCGTGTGTGATACTTTCTGTCCAAACTGGAATTACAGACCTGGTCACACAATAGACCTGTTTGTAACAAATTCACAGGTATTTTTCCACATCTGCTAAATAATGCTATTAGTGTGGGATGGGGCTTAAATAATTTAATGCTTGATATGTGTCTGCTTATGTGGAAGCTTGGAAGCTAGTCCCCCTTGGCTCCTTTCAGGTCAGTAGAGAGTAATGAGTACTTTAAAGGTTTGATTCATTTCACTTCTCTTAGACAGCTGCTTTAGGATGAGACAAATTGTACTTCAGACTCTACTCATTGTATTAACTACATCTCCACTGACTATGAATGGAGCCCAGGGCACAAACATTACCCTTGATGAATCCAATCCTTTCTATTTTTTCCATTGTCTGTTCCAGGTACATCAACTGAGAGATCACTGAATATATTCAGCAAGTTAGGGATTATTAAACATGCAGTAAGACTGGTAGACAATATGCAAATTTTCGAGAAAGAGAACTGAGGTCAGAATTTGGAGTGGGATTTAGGGGACTGCACTGAACTTTTGTACTCTGATTTTTATTTTTTCCCCTTGATAACACCTCCCTCATGGTGCTGAGAGCCAAATAAATTGTTAATTATCAATAGCCTTTTTTTTTCCCAAGCCACAGGTACATGAATTCTCAGTTATTCACTAATAATAAATCATTTTAAAATCTGTGAGTTTTTCACTGCATGGTCAGGTATATGACAACTCGTATAGTAGGAGCTAAGCATGACTGATACTGAGGAGCACTGTTGTCCAATGTTTAATCTGGGTAGCAGCTGAATAAAAAACTGAAGAAATTTGAAATAATTTGAAATAAGCCTATATCACACTGAGAATGGGAGGGGGGGTTGGACTAGTGTTAGACTTATCAATTCAAGTATATTTACATGGTCTCCAAAGCCAGGACAGAACTTGCCTTGCTGTACAGTCTTTAAAGGACATAGCAAATACTATGATCTGGACAACTTATGAATTGGTTGACTTCACAATTCCAGACTCAGAATTACGAGTATGAAGAAGACCAGGCTAAGGCATGTATTTTAGACCATATCAATAGGTAATGCATGTGTGTGCATGCCTCACTAAGCAGGAGAGCTGGCTGACAATCAAGACTTATTAGTTTGGTTGCAGTCTTATATTAAAATAAATATCTCACTTAGAACATACAAGTATTTTTGAGCCACTCTGTGCACCAGGTCTGCTTGAACTCTTCTATGTACCATGCTTACAAACTTCGTTGTTTGTAAAGTCAGCACCTGGATAAAGCTAGATGTCCATCATTTTCCAGGAACCACAACTATGAACCATCTCCTGAGATTATTAGATGAAATCAGGACAGACCTTTCAAGGAAGGATAAAAAGTAAACAGCATCACTGCCCTATTTTCTTGCCTCTTTATTAACTCAATAAATACCCCTAAGTTAGTACAGTCTTTGGGGATTTGGGAGATCCAGGCTTAAACCAATTTTTGTCTCCATTGACTACAAATCACATCCCTTGCCTACCAGCCCAAGTGTGCCCTAACCACAGAAGTATAGGTTATTTTGAGGTGACAACTCTGTTTCTCTCCTGTGAGATAGATTAATTAACAATATAGGCTTTAGCATAGAATAGGCTGCAAGTGTTTTTATAAGCTGCTCATTAGAGTGTTGTCCTTCTCCCAAAGCAGATGTGGATCTCAGGACCTGCTCCAGATATTAGATAAGAGCATAGGTTCCACCAAACAGCAATTAAGGTCTGAAGGGAATGCTGACCTAAAGCATATTGCAAGTCACTAAATTCCTTGTAGTAAACATAGGAGTACATCTCTATTAAATACTTCAGGCCTCAAAAATAAATAAATAACAAAAGTAAAATTAGAAATGTTTATGTAAAGTAGTATTCCATCAATACAGAAGGCAGAAAGGCAGTTCCTTCAACTTCACAGGAAAATGCAAATGCTTCCCTCCTAAAAACCTTCAAGTTCAGATTGCATTAGAACTTAAAAGCTTTAGAAAAGTGTAATCTTCACAGGGTACATATTAAGTAAATGATTCTGACAAGAATTGACTGGAAGATTTCTCCTGGCAGCACCTCTATTCATATTCTCCTTGAATGTAGCAAATCCAAAGGGCTTGAAAATTCTGGTAGGACAAAGTTTTCAGTGGTAAAAGATCTTTAATCTCTACTTTGTAGATTGTATCAACTTGATTGGAAGAAAAAGAACCATAGCTAGCAGATCTAAAAACAAAGCTACCCATGGACTGGTGTTCAAACAGAAGGGAAAAAACATAGAGGACAATGGAAAATTCTCATACTCAACAAGAAATTTACATCAAAGTTTAGAAACTTGAATGAGTGGATTCATTCAGATATCTCATAATTAGCATCACAAAGGAAAGTCTGAAGCAGAAATCAAAAGTAGAATTGCTTTTGTAATATCAGTATTTGCAAAGTTCAACATAACCTGACAAGACAAGGATATCTCAAGTGCATCAAAGATAAAACTCAGAATAACAGAGAATGCCATAGGCTTAAAAATACGTGAAACCTGGACTACAGCAGTATGGATCAAATGACACATGCAGGCCTTTACATTCAAAGGCCTCCAAATAAACATACTCTGCATAGGAATAACAACTCTATTAGAATGAACATTTCTGAAATAATTGCATCCCATGAGTCTGTGCAAGCAACTGAAAAAAGAGACAGCTGCTGTGCTGTGAGGAAAGCAACAGGCTTTGCAAACATGACACACCAGACAGAAGTCAAAAAGTAGAGAAAAATAAGACTCCCAATGGTCATATACGGAGATGCCAGCATGAAAAATATCAATTTGAACAAGGAAATTGAGACAATCAGATAGTTTCTCCACACTAGTAAGAACTACCTCAAAGGCCAATAAGTACCTGAAAATAATAAATCTATGATAATGTAAGTCATGAAAAAAGGCTGCAATTTTTTTTTCACTGGGCTAAAAGGAGCAGCTTCATTTGTAAATTCCAACTTTATCTTTGTTTTAATACTTTGAAACTGATGCAGAGATCTAGCATATAAGGAGTGTGCACTCTGGATGGCTTTACTGGTACTTTGTGGTGTGGCAGTGCTAGACTCTGTCCAGAAATGAGCTTAAGATTTTATCAGTAATGGTTTTAAGGTCGTATTTTAAGATGATCCAGCATCAATTATTACTAAACACATTTGTTACACAAATAAACTTCTGTATAAGTTTAAACATACATTGTAGCTTAACTTTTGCCATCTAAATACATATTTCCTCCATAAATATTAAAGACTGGGGGTCAACCAGTCTACCCCTGCAGTACTGTTCTGTACTGTTGTACAGAACAGTAAGTTGTGCACAACCTCAGTTTGTTAAGTCACGGAATTTTGCTTCTCTCTTAAGTTTCTGTAGCAGGGAGGTTGGACCAGATGACCCCACCTTTGTCAGTTCCAACCTTACCCATTGCTGAGCAGTCATCTGTCCTGAAGGAAGTGGAACACTCCTTTGAAAAAGTGCAACTGTTATAAATATTGTTTATTATATACCAATGGTTTTAAAAGAAAAACTTAGTGCAAAAACTTCAAGCACAGAGATAACAGAACAAAGATACTTTGCAAAAGCCAAACTTCACAGGTCTTGTTCCTAGTGTTCCTATGCATTTCCCTCAGAAGTTTACAGATAAAAGCTGTTGAGTATTTTAAGCACAGACACGTCCAGTGCTGAATCATATATGTTGCTCAGGACAGAGTGGGCCATAAATTAGCCATTGGAAACCAGTGGAGGAAAGTTTTTCTGAACTAAATATGTGGTCCACATTATCAACCACAGAAGAAGGCACAGGCACGTTGTGCATCAGTCAAATTAGACTCATTTGGGGTAAGCTTTTCCCATGACTAAAGGAGTTTGAATAAATCTGAGCAGAAAGAATGAATGGAAAGAATATGTATGGCTTCGGGGTAGACTCCAAAAAGGTCAAAGTTTACCAGAGACAGGAAAAGATCTAGCCTATAGTTGAATTAATTATTTTGGAAGTTGTGAGAATAAAGGAACATCACATATTTTTTCAATACTGTATTTTGACAGGCTTCTTTCATTTGAAGAAAAAGAACTGAAACCTTCATGAAAGGTAGGAATTATGTTTATTTTAAAAAAGAAAAACCTAAAAAACTTTAAAAACCTTTTAATTACATATTTAAGGTATTTATTGAGTATAAATATTAATGGTATAAATGATATAAACTTAATTGTTTTATAAATTTAATTCAAATTATTTTGATTGGGTATAAACCTAAGTAGTTATCAAGTCTTTTAGGGTTTTTTATACTTTTCAAGGTCCTGGTAAAGGTAAGATGCTAGCAATTCAGCAGTCTATTACAAAATCTCTGTAAATAAGAAGATAACCAGATTTCCATGACCCGGATCTACCTTGCATTGTGAATACATGGACCAAATTCTATGCTGAGTAGATGTTTAATTATGTCAGAGGAAATCTATATACTTTCCTTCGACACAGGCTTTTGGATGATTGCAGCAATAGGCTGAACATAACTGTGATAATTTCTTTGTGTGTTGATTTTAGCGCACAAATTAAATCCTAGTGAATTATTCACTCAGTTCATAATCGAATAATTCCACTCAAATCAATGGAACTAAACAATATAACCCAACTGGGAATCTATCCAATGGTGTTCCTACAGTCATTTTAACTTGCTTTAGTTAAATAGCATGCAACATCACTTTCCTTTTTTCTATTAGCGCAACATTATCATCCTGTTGTATATAATATAAATCCAAAATGTTAGTTTTACAAAATCTTCTTTCCATTGGAGTATGATGCCAGATTTTTTCTTTTAAGTTGGTGCATTGTATATGAATACAGATTAGTGTGCATGCATTTTCCACATGTTTGTGCATCCATCTGGTAATCCATCAGGTCATAGAAAGTGAAGCCCCACAGGCTCCTCAGGAAAGATACCACAAGCTGCAACCACCACAGGAATTTATTGAGTATGCCCCTTCTCCCCACCCTTCAGAGGAGAGTCTGGAAGGTTCTATGCATTGGTTGGTTACATGAGGCAGCCTATGCCTGAGTCCCTCCTTCCATTGCCAAGGAATCCCACTGGCCCTTCAGGCAGAACCAGGGGAGTGGAATGTGCTTTGTTTATGTACATGTACAGTGAAGTAGGTGATTTGGGTAGGTACAGTAAATCCAACAATGCCAGCAAGCACTGGACTTGATAAACCTGTGCAGATGATCTGAAACGTTTATTTGTCATGATGAGATGGAGACATAGCATTGATTTCGGGTTGTACTGCAGGTCAGACACCATTCAGTTAATGAATTATGGTATTTTTAAACCATGTCCAGTCTGTTTTCACTGGTTATGCATGGTTTTAATCATGTTACTGAGAGCAGCACTTGATAAAGGAAGAAAGATTTACTTCAACAGTGAAAATGGTTTCACAGACTGCTCCTGCTACGTCTGAATTTCTGATGCTCTGGTAAGGAGTACTATGAATCTACAAAATGCATTGAAAGAACAACTCTGCCCAACAACGTTTCCCACATAAATAGCTTGGGTAAGTTATTTATGGCCTCACAGACTGCTGTCATGGGTAATGTCAGTGATTAGCTAAGATGATCCCTTGGTACTCTAGCAACAGGTCTGACTGCCTAATAGGAAAGCATTCAAATCTGTGTCAGGGACATTGATTCTGTCACTTCAGAACAAGCTTTCACAGCTTCAAAGTATTCCCCACTGCCGTAACACTGCTACTTTGTCCAGAAAATTGACTACCTCATGATTTACTCTTCTCAACAATGATAGCTCCGTTGGGCACCGACCTGTACTGCCACACATATCTGAAGAATATTAAAGATCACGTTATGGAGAAATAAGGACACAGATGTACAAGCTACAATGTTCTTTTTAGCATTCAACAGGCATTCCATGCTGGGCAGCTAAAAAGCTCTGCAACATAGGTTCCGAAGGTTTGAGTCTCAGCATTAAGCTCTCACACCACATTCTCTCATAACATCTCACATACAATCTAGCCGTAACTCAAAATGGTAGAAGCATATAGGACTGTAGCCATCAATGCATAGGAAATCTGAAGACAAAAATATGGCTTTAAATAAACAAGAAATAAGTCATGCAAAACGAAGATTACATTCCCAATCATTTGCCACAGTCACCTGGTTACAAATATAAAGGCAAGGGATTTTCATGTAAAATGCTAATGAATTTCCTAGGAACCTAGCTTCAACAAAGCTGAAAAGCATCTGTTCAGTTTCAGTGAGGCTTGAATACACCAGGTACCCTCTTGAGAACTCCTGATACATCTTTGGTATGGCTAAAAGAGAAGAAAAGCAAACCTGAAGGAGTCAGCTAGACTACAAAATATTTTTATGCACTTGTTTTAAAATCCCAAATCCTTGCTGAGTTATCAAAAAGACAGTCTGTTATTCTGACCTGCACTGAACTGATCATTTTTAGAGCTCATTGATATAAACATTATCAAGAGTTAATTGGTATCCACATTGGACCTATTCAGTACCTAGGGAATGCTGCACCATAGGACAATTCCCCATCATGTCTAATTTTATACAAGTCCACCATCTCACACCACAACTAAATATACAAAAATCACACAACTACTTTGAGTAGAAGAACTTACATGTTTCCATTCCTAGAGAGGAGAAAGTAACATTTTCTTTAGGGACAGACTACACAAAGTAAAAACACTGCCAGAAAGTCAGAAAATAGAGCGGTGTATGCTCTCGAAGGACCTTGAGCTACCAAGGTTTTTGACAATATAAGAGCAGTCAGGTGCCAAGGCTCAGCAGGACTAGTCATATCTTGGATAAGTTCCATCTGGCTCCAAGAAAAAGGCACTAGGACTCAAACATCTGCATGCATGAAAATGAAACAAAACATTTGGCAATGCTGAGAATACATCCAGTATAAAAATTGATTTAATTAATTTCTAAACAAGTCAGTGACAGTCTATGCATAAGCCAGAAGACCAAATATATTCCTGTACCTTCCTGTTAATAATTCATGGTGAGGTACAACCACTTGACCCAAGGAAAAGCCTTCTGTAGATATGTTTGCTCCCGTCGAAGGGCAGACTGACACATCAGCTTCTGTGCATTATGAGATCAGTTACTTTGTCAGACGAAGTCCAAAGCAGCTAAATTATGTCCTAGGTATTTCTCTGGGAGAATTTTCATATGTGTAAAGCATTGCCCCAACTATTCAAATAATGGGAGTCTGTGCCAGTTATTGAGACACAGATAACACTTAATCCTTTAGGGAAATGCTAGACTATTCTTTTTTTTTTTTTTTTGGCCTTTTGACAGAGGAAAAACGGAAGAAAAAAAAA
>VZRQ01004617.1:1607229-1686491 GCA_013397975.1 Machaerirhynchus nigripectus
AGATAACACTTAATCCTTTAGGGAAATGCTAGACTTTTCTTTTTTTTTTTTTTTGGCCTTTTGACAGAGGACAACAGGAAGTAAAAAAAAACTGTTCCGTGTGAACTCTCCTTCACCCAACTGGTGAGGACATAATTGACACCTTACTTGCTTAAATTAGTTAGAATTGTACTATATAGAAAAGAGGAGGATGAATATTGTTGGGAGTAGTGGTAGATTAAGGTATCCTCCTTCATTTTAGGCAATCACAAGAAGCCATTTTCTGACATAAAGCATAATATAGTAAAAAAAAGGTCTGTTTATGTGACATGAACCTGCAGCAAAAGATGGGAAAGGCAGGTTTCCTCTTCATACACTTACCGAACAACATACTTAACTACGCCAGTCAGTCTAGTTAAATATGGCTTGTGCCAATATTGTTCCAGAGATTATGAGACTCAGAACATATAAAAATATCAAGTGACCACTCCTGCAGAAGCAAACTACGCCTAAGTGCAACCAAAAAATCTCTACTGTTTGTGAACTGTTTGCCTAGCAGGACTGCCAAGAACCCCAGAAACAGAGAACATGGCTTCCCAAAGAACAACTAAAGGCAATTGCATTTGTATCCCAAAACCTATCTCCAAAGGAGCCTCCCTGAGATATGCCAGGAAAGATTATTCAGAGCAGGGGGCAGTGGTAAGAAGGTGTTTTGTGAGAAATGGTGGTTCAAAGGATGAAAGCATGGGATTTTAGACAAGAGGTTAAGCAACTGAAAAGGTATCCAGCTACAAAGTATTTTTTGTTTCTAAACTTCTTTTTGGGTTTGTACACACAACATCGTTACATAAGTTTTAATTTTGTTTCAGTGCTAAACCTAGATGATATTAGAGCAAGAACATCATGGTGCAATGATTTAAGCTCAAGATGCACTAACTCCAGAGAGCTGGCACATATAAAATTATATGCCTAGAGCCCAGCAGCACAGAATCCAGCAGCATTATCCAAAACTCAGAGTCTCTTTCCTGTCAAGCTGAAAGAAGGAAAATATGGTATCAGGACCCATTTTTTTAGAAAGGGGATCTTTACAGGAGCATTATTTAGAGCCTCTCCTGAAAACAAAGTCAGTAATGAGATATCCTCAGAATGCAGGCAACCCCCCCAAGCATCACAGGTAAGAGCTAAATTTGCACAGGTCTCTGTAAGAGAAACAGAAGGAAGTGAGGGGGGGAAAAAAAAGAGCCCAAGGAAGGAAAAGCACATAAAAAAAATCTCTAGAACAAAACTTTAGAGAAAAATAAAAATAGTTCCCTGTTTGAAACTTTCCAATCAGAGAAACAGTAGACTGGCTAAAAAACTCTTCCATCAGTTTCTCCACCTGAGACTATCAAGGGGCCAGATTAGTCAACTCTCACAGGACAGAATGGACAGTTAAACAACATTGTTATTACTTGTAATACTGCTAATGCTGCCCAGTCATGATTCTGATTCATATGTGCTGTGAAAGAGACAGTTTCTGTCCCCAAGAAATTAACATCTCAGTTATCTCCAACCTCCTGCTGGATGGCTGCATGGGATCATAGAAATATTTTCCAAACCTCATTTCCAATCTGCTCCCTCATCAACGATGATCCCAACAATCAATGTTTCCACAACACCTGAGCCAACTTTCATCTACTACTAGAAGATGTTTCAGCAACATGATGGAACATATTTGTATTTATCTCCAATGAGATTACAATTAATTTCTGAAAGGAAGGATGCTTTTAACAGTGCACTCACACAGGCTTATAGCCACACAAATTGTTAAATTCAGGAAGAACAACACAGAAATGCACAATTTCTCTCTTTCATATAGATGCTCAACACAAATACTTGCAGTTATCTTCCACCAGTTCTGCCCTCTCAGACAATCTCCTACCATCAGACAAAGCATTTCTAAATCTTAGCAGGGACTACATCCTAGTATCAAATCTGCCAGGATCTTCCTCACTCCATGGACACAGTTGAGAACACTTCAGCTACCCCAGCCACTGAACTTTTGTCCACTGACCACTCATTCTCTGACTATAAATGGGCAATAGAATACTTGAAAATAATCTGCAGTAAGTGTTCCTCTCCAAGCGTAGAAGAACTGACTGAAGCATCCTTAATACCTGCCTCTGTGGGTGCAAGACCATGCAAAAGGCTAAAGACAGTAACACCTCTTTCAGGAAGCACTAAATGGAGATGGCATTTTGGTAGCCAAGCCCTAAAAATTTCTATTTGTTCCAGAAATACAAACTTGTCCCTGGTTTCCATGCTGCAGAGGAATGGGTAATACATGATCTCTGCAGCAGTTCAACCAGTTTAACTGAAAAGCCTATCAACCTATTGTGACCCCTATAACATGCAGTATATCCTTCTGAAGTGCAGCTTACAACTATATGTCCACACTAATCATCATTAAAATATCCATTATGCCTCATTAAAGAAATGTGTTTTCACACCCATGCATGCTAACTAAAAATAATTAACTAAATACCTGGATTTAATTCAAATATAATAAGAATCATCATGTCTTTAAATAGTCACTAGCAGTCATTTTCAAACAAGAAAAAGAAAAAGGTATAAAATATTGGAAATGAAGACCCAAAGGTACAGCATGATCTTAAGATGTTATCCTTACATTGACATCTTTTGTATATATAACTTTGTTGTACCTCATCTGTTACAGAAGCAAAGTAAATATGACAGGAAAACTTTCTGGTTATTGTTGTTATTACAATTACAGTCACACCAAGAATGAGCTCTAACTGAAGCTAGTTGCATACTTTCTTGTGTGTGACTTCTATAAGGAAGTCAAACAAGCCAAAGTCATTCTACAAACTGGTAAAAATAGAAACACACCTAGTGCTGATGTTATTTTGCAACATGGTATTTTACTACTATGCTTAACATCCCTTAATACATCCACTGATATCTACAGAAAAAAGAAATAAATAAAAACCATTTTCTGTATTTTGTATTTATTGGCACTGGCACGTATGCACTATACAACACTGAAGTCCCTACAGTGTTAATACTTGTTTCTTGGAGCAATGGAATTCCTATCAGGAAAAAAAAAGTCAACCAACCCACACTACTTTTGATTAGAACAGTTTAATCCTAATCCCTTTTCTCTGATCTTGGCAGAGGATTTTAAGCAAGTAACTATATTTAAATAACTACCCAGAATTAATCCTTTTGGTTGCTCAAGGCATGAAGGGAAAGCAGTCAGAAACAAAGAATTCAGAAACATGTTGCAGCTGTTTCTTAGAATTCACTGTTTATAATTGAAAACATTCTTTTATTTCTTTTGTTTCTTTTCCTTGTGTGTGTATGTGTGTGTGCGGGTGGTGTCAGGGTAACCTTCAGCTGCCTTACTTGTCCTTTCCTTTTCACAATAGCAAACATCAAGAGAGGGACAGAGTAGGTATAAAACATTTCAGCATGAATTTAAGTGTTTCTGACAGTTTACAGCATTCTGCACAAGGCTGTATATAGAAAGAAAGTTCTTTCTTCTATATAGTTTGGGTTGATTTAACAAAACTGGGAGTAAATTCCCATTTTTAGTCTCAGCAATAATTGGTTGAAAGTGTCAAGCTTATTCCTAATTTTCCAAAACCGGAATTGTATGTACTGAAAAGGAATTTGATGTGTAGCTGTAGCCCCTCTGATCCTACCTTTCTCTCTTAATATTTGGTCATTTCCAGATGCAATGGACCAATTTAACACAAGAACCCAACTAAGGTGTAAGTAAATCTTTTTAGACCCATTTTAAATAACAAAAATTGAGCCAAAAAGTACAAAATGTACATGAATATATCTTACAATGAATTACTGTTATACTGAGTAACTCCTGTTATACTGAGTAACTACGTTCTAGGGCATGAGTGTGTATGCTGTGTTCGGGAACTGGGTCCTTACAGTAGATTTTGTCTTACAGAGAGCTAGGAAGTGAGTCTCTGTTCTCAGAATGTCTCAATCTGCAGCAAGTGTTTTAAAACATACAAAAGTACAATTCAAAATATACGAAGTAGAACAAGGAGTGTTGGGAGGATGGAATATTTGGGCACTCCAACAATACCATTGACTTCTGTGAATGGTAATCTGCCAATTTGTAGGTAGAAGAGAAAAGCTGGTTTTGTTTGGGATTTTTTAGAGGCGTTACTTTTCCAAGACTGAATTAGCAAAGATGGTTAAAGAGTGGGAAGAACTAAAACACTGCATGAATTAACTTTTGTTGTTAGCAATGTTAACATTTTTAACAATAGGTAAATAGCATTTATTCATCCACTTAGTGAGCTGTACTGGCATATGTAACCCATTATTACAGCTTTTCAACCATCAGCAAACTTTACGTTACCACTAAGGATATGCCCATTAGACCTTAGGAATCAGAATCTTAAATCCAGAAAAAATTAAATTGTTCAAGGTCACACAAGTAGCTGGGGGCAACAGGAGATTTTTCCTAGCCTTAGGTCTGAAACCTGGCTTCTTGAACCAATATAAAAAATATTACCTTAGTAAAGAATGGATGAAATAAGAAAGTTTTAAAAAATTATTCTAAAAAAGTTAAGTTTCCATCTCTAAAAGAAGTACAAGTTTTGATAGCAAGTTCTTATATCTTGGTGACTCATCAGACTTTAGTAATTTTTTTTCTACTGTGTTTTCTCATTTTTCCTGAAATGAGTCTCCTTTACATGGACTAGTCCTCATTTTCCTTTCCTTGAACACTTATGTAAATGTCTAAGATGTCAATAACACAAACCCCTTTAAAAGAGATTCCATTATAATTCTTTCATCAGATCACTTTCATAGTCCTTGGGCCATAGTTCTTACATTTGCATTGTACATTCATATCTTTCTAACTGACAGATTTTCTATTTTGTACAATTTTATATCCTTTGTCCTGATTACATTAGCAAAACTCCACATCCAATTATAAAGCAGTTCTTTAATTCAGAAGTAGGTCATTTTCTCAAATTTCCAAAGCACTTTCTACAAATGCTTGGATAGAGAAGAAGGATTCTTTAATTCTTGTGTTTTGAAGCAGGATGTATGGTGAACTTGAGAATATGGTAATATCAGCTGGGAAACCAGTCTCACTTTTAACCTGTGGGTTAACAGTCTAGATGCAACATATCAGTAAAAGTAATAACATCATGGTTCAGGGAAAAGAACTACTCATTTTGTAATATGTGCAAAATGCAAATATTTCATATATTTTCAGTGTTATCAGCGTACTTCCACTCTTCTGCTTATTATTTAGTTGTAGAAGCTGAAAGATCCTCCATCCCTGGTACTCAATTTTATATGACTTTTAGATCATTACTAAGACTTCCAGTAGGTGGCTAAAAGAAGTCAAAGAAGTTCAGTCAGCAAGTGCATGAAAAGTATCCAAGGAAAAATCATGCTCTTCCTGAGCCAAGCAATTACCAGAATCTTGCACTGTTAAACATGAATATTTTGCCAGATCAATTGTCACTGCAGGGAAGTTCCACAATTTGTTTCACACGTCATGTAATCCCTGGGTCCCACAAACATGGCAGAGAGAGACCAATGTTGCCAGCAGCAGACAAGTAAACTTAAACCTATGGTAGAGGGTTTTGAAAAATTATAAAAAGAACTCCAGCTAATAATTGTGAATACAAAGCTGCTAACTGCTTTGTCTGCCTGCATTATTTCAGAACATACCACGAGTTTTAATCAATTATAATTATAATTATAATAAAACATTTTCTCTATATAGTTAAAAACGACACTCAGAAATAGATGTCCTCTTTTTTTTTTGCCTTCTGCAACCATGTGGCATTGCTAATGCAGAAGAGAAATAAAATCCAGATACCAAAGTCATGCTTTGTAGTCAATTAAAGCCCAGCTGTCGGCCAGAGTTAAGGAAATGATTGTGCTGTTTGTTCCATTTCTAATTAATAATAACTAAGGATTAATAAAGCAATTCAGAAAAAGAATGTACCAGGTAAGGATTTATAGGCAGATGAAAGTAATTTTATTGTAAATAGTCATGGATAAAATTAAATGGGAGCTAAGACATTTTATGGTGCAGCAAAAAAAAAAAACAACATTTCACATATTTTTCAAGCTCTGCTTCTCTTAGAAGCATAATAATGGAGGCTGAGGTACTGAAAAGTCACAATTTCAGTCCTGACAAACAGTTCAGAGACATCTGCAATGTTTAACAGTTCTCTGCATTGTTGCAAAAAGCATGAAAAGTGATCTTAAAGGGAGACTTGTCTCTGTTTGTTGTGTATTAAGGATCTTAGAGGCTTCACAGCTTGATGGGCAACTGTGACCACACTGCTGAGAGAGAAATTTTTTAGGCTTTACTTTTTTAGGCTGGCTTTTTTTTAGGAGCCAGCCCCAGGAGCTGCACTCAGGAGCTGCACTTGACCTGCTGCAGAAGGTTTATTTGGTTTTCTAGCAGAAAAAAATAATAAAGTCCACTTACATTGGTCATGAATTTTTCTGCCCATAAATGAAGGAAAGAGCAATTCCCCATGCACCTTCCAAGGCAGCTCAGCATGCACAAGTATGAAAATATTCAGTTCTAAGGCAATGTGTGCCACTGTTTCCTGAAGCCCATCCCACTCCACAGACCTTCTGCAGGCCGCTGTTTCTAACATCCATGCTCTGAACATGGGTCTTAACACACCCTGGATCCACAGGGTGACATGTCCTTATGGCTGACACACAGCACCAGGCCAGCCTGGGTGCCTAAATTAAACTCACTTGTCACCTGTGGAATCCTGAGGCTCCTCTCCAGGAGGGCATCATCAGCTCCTTCCAAACCCCCAAGAATGGAGACTGTCCTCCCACAGCACTGGCACCCTGGCAGGCCATGGTGGGGGGACTGGGGGAGTGGAGGGGAGGCCATGAACTGTCTTGGCTGCCAGAGGGGAACAGCTGTGGAGAGACGACCGCCCTGTTGTGGGGACCTGACCCCTCAGGTGCAGAGACTGAGGGATTTGGGGCTGTGGGAGAGTAACACCTTCATGTCAGGTGCATCAGGAGCCTACACTTGGATGAGTGCAGCACTTTGAGCCCAGCCATGGGCACAGTCTGAGCTATGAACAAAAAGCACTTGGTAACATCCTGAGGCCTCGCTCTTAATTCTCTTCAATCTCAGATTAGAGCCCAAGTCTGCAGCCCCTGTCACAACCCAGTTTCTTCTCTTGCTCTGCCAGATGGTCTCTGGCTCTCCAAAATAGTTATGGAACAGTGAAGGAGCCAGAACTTTCTTTGTAGTCACTGAAAAAACTGTATATTTTGATTTCAATAATGTGTACTGATCAGGGCTAATGTAGCCTAATAGTGCCCTCAGGAGCCTGACAGATATATTGTGGCCAGGAGTTGAGGCTGCAAGAACGCCTCTGCTACAACTCTTACTCTGAGCATCTTATTAGATACTGTCTTCTTTCATGATATATACTCCCTTAATCATCTATTGCCCTACTGGAAAAAAATCAGGCATATATTTGATGAAAAAAATGCAAAACCAATACAGCTTATAGAACAGAGTGCACAAAATATGGAGCTACTTCTACTCAAAACCTTGCCAGTCTGTCTGCACTAGGGCTCTAATTTCCTTCTTGATGTACAGTTCTGTACCTTTCACCGGTACACAGATAGTTTACAACAGTGTCTGAGTGCCCAAAAATAGGTTTTACAGGCTTCTATGCATTGCTCTGCTACACCTCGGAATTGGGATCATATTCTCCAGACAGTGAAAATGTTTGTTCTTAAATATCTCACTTCTTTAAAAAATCAAAAAAGTAAAAATTTCTAAAAAGCACACACATCTGGTCTACTGACTGCCAAGGAGTTTTGGAACATTTAGTCTTTGGAACAGTGAGCCCTAGTTTCTTCTGTGGTTTATTTATGTATTTATATATTTACATCCATACACAAACATGAACATATGCACAGAATAATAGACCCTTGTTTCTAGGAGACTACACAGTTCCAGTTTGAATAATAAAAATATAATGCCTCAGGAAGGATTAAGAGAAGATTTCAGATTGGCTTTATCAGTATCTATTCATATGTCCACTGTGTAGAACTGGGACATGGGTATTTGTTACTACTACTGTCAGGTTTCTGGAATTATTTTCACTGGGAAGGGAAGGTTTATGTAATTTAAAAGTGAATTTTTACGTATGAGAAACCTTGGCCATGAACAGATAATAAAGAGCACTAATAAATCTGGTAAGATGTAATTTTAAAAAAAAAAAAACCAACCTTGAAACCAGAGGAAATACATTTCTGTTTAGGTTACTCCATTTTTCAGGGACAGTTGTAATTGCCTTATGGTTATTTTTGTCTTTTTCCTTGATTTCCCCATTTATAAAGTAAACGCTCAGAGTGTCAGCTGCTCACATTAATTCTTTACAGGACAGCAGGATAAGAATCAAAGCAAACAGTTTTTTTCTTTGATTAGCTCTATACCAAACACAGCTGTAGTTCTACCTTCTGATTATCTCCTGGCTTCAATTTCATTTGGAGGATAACTTGTGTTAAAAACAGAATGGATCACTTTGTCTACATGCTGCACACTATGAATATTTTTTTGTCTTTTAGAAATAACTACTAATTCTTAGCATAATACCACCCAAATATCAAGTATAGGATTAAAGGATAGTTTGGAAGGGAATAATGTGGTCAATTTAAGTAAGACCGATATTTGTCTTATTACATTCATTATCCTGCATGCCATCTTGAGTATATTTCAAAATGTAGGTCAAGTAAACTGTTTCTTAATCTTTATATACCAGTTCAGAAAATCTCAGAATTGTAGAACCAAAGAATGGCTGAGGTTGGAAGGGACCTCTGGAGGTCGTCTTATCTAATACCACTGCTTAGGCAGGACACATAGACTGTGTCTAGGCTCCCTTTGAATATCTCCAAGAATGGAGATATTCCTTTTCTCAGAGCAACCTGTTGCAGTGCCCAGTCACCCTGACAGGACTTGCAGGTTAGCTTTGAATATGCACCAGCTTTCTTGGGCCCCTCCTCCCTCCACAGCCTTATGCCATGGGACCCTGTCGCTGTTGGTGTGGCTGCGACACAGAAGATGGATGCTGCATCAGTTTAGTGGCATAGAGTGTTTCATTTCAAAGAGAACACATACTTACAGTCTATTCTATGTTACCATTTGTGTTACAAGTACAGTGGCTACCAAACTACAGCATAATATTATTGGTTACCTGTAACGCAAACATTCAGAAAAATACCAGGTGCAGATATGTTTGCTGTTTTTCTATTGTTTTGGATTCCATACTTCTGTTGATACTACACTTCCCTGGGCAAAGCTGATTATTTTCTTCTCATGGTCTTTTCTCATGAATAGAAGCTACCCAAGTCCAAATTGGGACCTGTGAAGCCTTCAGACTAGCTGTCGGCCTCAACAGGACCCTTCCAAGCAGATCCTTAAAGAGGCCAAAGTCTGCTCTCTGAACTCTAGCTTTTTGCTTTATTTCCTCTTCTCTGAATTCCAAACTCCAACATCTCCTGGTCACTGCAGCCAAGGCTGCCTCCAACCTTTGCAGTTCCAATGAGCCCTTGTTTGTGAGCATGAGATCCAGCAGAGCATCTCAACTCATTGGCTTCTGTGGGGAGAGGTAGGACGGAACTGAGCTACAGGCTGTGGGATACACCTGCAGAATGCAATGGCAGCACAGAGAAGCTTGTCTCCGCCTGGCCTTGGCGGGGAGGAGATGCCACAGGGCAGAGCCCTGTGGAGAGGAGCCTGCCGGAAGCTGCTGGACGGGTGGGCAGTGCGTGATCACCCTCATATGAGGGCATTAAAAAGGTGCATTGCTGACGTGGCAATGTGTGATAGGTCACTTAGTGGAAAATACCACATAAGGAAATACCGTGTCTTGAAGAAGTGTATAAAACCAGCTCGTTTCTTTGAATAAATGTCTCAGATTCCCTGCCGGTCTAAGTCCGTGCCTTAGTCTTTACAGCTTCTTTGTCACTTGGGTCAGGAAGCTGCCGTGGATTCTCTCCAGATGCATCCGCGATTGCTTATGCCTTGCTGTGTTGTTCCTTCAGCAGATAGCAGGGTGGCTGAAGTCACCCATGAGACCCAGTGGTCTCGGCCACATAAGTGATAATCTTCCTTATCAGGTGGCTTTAGCAGACACTACACCCATATTGATCTTCTCTTTAATCCTTAACCATAAGCTTTCTGTTGGCCTATCAATCCTGAAGCAGAACTCCATGCATTCCAGCTGTTCTCTCACATAAAGGCCTCTTTCTCCTGAAAACTGTATATCCCTCCATTGCAACACTCCATCCATAGAAGACATCCCACTAAGCTTCTGTGATCCAAACAGGATTGTACCCCTACATCTGCACAAAGACCTCGTCATTTGTTCCCCATGCTGTATGCATTAGTGTGCAGGCACTTCGGAGAGGCACCCCAGCATGCTGATTTGTCAGAAAATGTTGGGACCGTGGTGGTGTTTGCCCCAGAACAGGCACTTGCTTGCTTACATGATAGTGTAGGAGGTGGCCTGCTGGAGTTCCATCTTGGTGTTTTCATATTCAGCTCACTCCAAGTCCTTTGCCTGTAAGCACAGTTCCTCATCCCCTCACAGGTCTGCTGTTAACTCACTCTTGATTATCCTAGCCTGTATATTTAGAGAAACAAGTTTGCAAAATCGTATACACAGACCAGTTAGAACTACCTGGATTTTGAGTTTATTTACTCATTTTACTATTTGTTTTTAATTTAATTAATTATAATAGAAATTATACTAATCTGTACAGAGTGACTTTTAAAAGCAGTTACTACTTTCAGCCTCATCTTCTTTTATAAAACACCAAGAAAACACAAATGGTGATAAGAGAAACACCATTAGTCTGCCACTTTTACAAAGCAAAATCTTGGACCAGATGTTCAGGTAGGCAAAGCAGAGGAACTATTCCATTTATTTTATCTGGGGAATTGTAACTGTGGACAGCAGTAGAGTTCTACAAATTTAAACTAGCCAAAAAAGCAGTCTGATTTTCATATCCCTTTCACCCTAAGATTCTCATTGTTTTTCTCTCACTATTTAGAAAAATTTTTTCCAGCCCTTTAAAGAGTGAACAAAGTCGGGTGCTGATAGAATAATGCCTTCTGCAGGAAAATGAAGAGACAGGCATGAAGTTTACTCCATTAGGAAAAGGCACAGGCCAATTTCCAGCTTTGGGATAATTCTTCAAGCAGCTGTAGCAGGTAAAGTAGAAAGGACCTCCCATTCAGTAGGACCTCATGGTAATTTCAGCTCAGGACACAGGCTAACACAATTCAGAATCTAAAACGGAAAATCTATAGGAGGATTATCATTTTGCACTCCTCTGTTGCTGTGAATGTGAATACATTTCCATTTACCAGTAGATTAATTCCCCTACCTTAAGGGACCACTGGAAAAAAAAGAAAGCTGGAGAGCGACTTTCTACAAGCACTTGTAGTGATAGAAGAAGGGGGAATGGCTTTAAACTGAAAGAGGGTAGATTTAGATTAGATATTAGGAAGAAACACTTTACTGTGATGGTGATCAGGCACAGGAACAGGTTGCCAGAGAAGCTGTGGATGCCCCATCCCTGGAAACATTCAAGGCCAGGTTGGATGGGGCTTTGACCAAGCTAGTCTGGAGGAAGGTTCATGACCGCGGGGTTGGGAATAGATGAATTTTAACATCTCTTCCCAGAGAAACCTTCCCATAATTCTTTTTCTGTGAATTCCATGTGTCTATTGCTGCCTTGTGTGATGAGGAAACATTTGACTTGGAATAAGAAAGTAAACAAAATATTATAAAAATGGGAATTTTTTTTCACACTTTTCACTCTAAACTTGTTAGAACTTCCTTATCATCAATATGTTAAACACATATACTAGGCACTGTAGAAAAGCAACATTTCTGCAAGAGTTCACCTGAATTGCAAATGTTACTACAACAAGCCAATTTTTTTAGCAGTAGAGAAGAGTAAAGGAGGAAGCCAAATACAAACCACATTTTTCTGTGAAAGAACCGGTTTCTATTCATACTCAGGTAAATAAGGAGTGCATAATAACTCTCTTCATCTGGGATTTTTAAAATGTTATTATAGTTGTTAATTGCTATGAACATGCACTTTAGTGTGACGAAGGTAGAGTACTGTTTGCTATAAGACACAAGGGAAGAGGGAGCAGAAATTAGGAATTTGAACCTCAAGAGTCTGTTCTTGAAGAAAGCTATAAAATTAGGTCTATATGATCTTTCCAAGCCTGCCTATGTTAAAAGTATCCCACTCATCTGAATAACAGCTATAGTTGAATAACAACTCTGGTACTTGTTGAAATGTTTGTTTGTATAGGATTTACTTCATGTGACCAACAGTAAAATAATCTTCAGATATTCCCAAGTACTGGATAATTTTCTTTATTGCTAAAAATAATATAAATCTACAAAAAAATGTAATTCAATCATTAAAAATGAATTATTTTGTAACAAAGATAAATTTCCCCAGAGCATCCTTTCATATCATGCTGTTATACTAGAAGTGGGTTACCAAAAAAATTAATCCTTCCAGGTATTTCATGGCCTGTCTGTGGCATGCAGTATGCTTTCAAGATAAGCATTTTTCTGATAAAGCATTAGCAGTAAGGTCTGTGCTAAATTTATGCTGTTGGCCCAATTTCCACAAAGGTTTCTTTTACAAAAACGAGAACTCAGGTGCTGCTGCTTTACAACAGTTCTATAACATTAATGTGGGTCACTGACATGATGACAGAAAACTATGATTTCATGTCAGTAGGGTTAAAATTCCAGACTTGAATAAAATGTTTCAGTCAGAAGGGACAATACTGTCAATGAACAAAAAGACATTTTCCATTTATCTTATCTGATGGTAGAAAATATACAGAATAAGAAAATACTACAGGAGCACTTGCTAGCACCATTACAGATAGAGAGGACTTTCACACCAGGTAATGCTTTAAGTATTTTACTTCTTACATGGATTCATTTCCCTTGCAATTACCTTTAGGTGTTCTATTATTTGGGCTGCTTCCAGTAGCTGCTTCTACTAATGCATGCCCTCTGCTTCTCTTAGTCTACCTTGCAATTACATTAAAGTATGTGTTTTAATGGCATCAGAGACATTACTTGAGGTACTCTGACGTCAAAATAAGGCCTTTGTTCTATAAAAAAGAGCATATAAATAAAAAGTACTTGAACAGGTTTTCCATTCTGAAATATTTTAAAAAGTAGTTAATAATATGACATATCTTTGCCGAAGATCCAAAACAGAAACAAATGAGATCTATAGGTATGATATCTATAGCTGGAAAAATTTAATTTAAATTTTTAAATTTTTAAAATAAAATTTTATTTTTAAATTCTGCTCAGTGAAATTATTCCTATCTAAATCTTTATATATTCACCCTTAGCACCGAAATGACAAATTTTTTACTGTATTATCTCTGTCCCAGCCTAATGGAGATTTCTATAGATGACTCAATTGCTTCCAATTAAAAGTCGATATAAAGCTCAAGTTTCTACTTTTTTACTCTTTATTCACACTCATGGATCCATAATCAGAAAAAGAAAAAACTCATAAAATTTTGCAGAGAAGAATTATATAGAAAAAAATGGTGGTCAAATTTAAGAATGCAAACCTTAAACCGTGTTTGGGTTTTCCAATGTAAAATAAGGATAGAAAAGTTTCCTGGAGTCTGTGCTTAGAAGTCATATTTTTGTGTCGTCTCGTGTATGTATTGTAAGCTGCTATTTCACCTAAACCAATTTGCTTAGACACGCTTCTAACCTTAATTAGAATGTTAGCGGGAGCTGATGAAAATCCTAATAGCATTGCAAACCCAAGCCTTCACAAATCTTATACATCTTGGCCTAAAAATTGCTAGGTTTGAAAAGTAACCTGTGTGGACTGATTTATTTTTCGTTCATTGTTGGGTTTTGAGAATTAGTGTAACTTTCCAAATATTATTTATATTTTGTCAGTTTGTCTTTGCTGTGCACACCATGCCCTCTCCCACCAGGGAAAGTTTTCTTGGTTTATATGCAGACTATAAATCTACAAAAGGAGATGGACAGCCTGCTAAGACTAGATATTCTGTATTCTCAGGTTTTGCAGGAGACATCAGTCCAGTTTGCTTTACTGCCTTAGGAAAAAGCTTAGATTTGAACCAGACCTTCTGAAAAGCTGCAGTGATGATAATAATAATGCTGGTATTGGTGATGTTGGTGACAATGGAAGGCAGAGGTCACTTTTGTCTCTTTTAACAGAGAGATGACAATGGCAGGTATGCAAGTTATCTTGCAAAATGGCATATGCAACCTTCTGGGCCATTCCTTACTGGTAGTGGTAAACCACTCATGAGAAGGAATGTTCCTGCAGGTGGGAGAAGAAAAGCTGCAAAAATACGCAAAGAAAAGTTTTCAGCAGGACAGATTTTTGCTGGTAAATTCTTGATCCTGCTGTCACCTACACTCAGAGACAAGTCCATGAAGTTATCAGAGTATGACTGAAAGAGATTCACAATTCAGAACAAGTTCATTTTTGATACCTATGGTAGGTTACAAGAAATGCTGGGAATGTCTTATTAACAGATCTGTCTGATAGTTGACAGTGACACCATTAAATCTCTCTTCTACAAATAAAAAATTTGGTCTTAATTGCAGCAAGCTCAGGTATGAGTGGCAGTGAAGCTATTCAAGCTTGGCTGTAAGCCATGGCAATTCGGGATTCAGCTTCTGGGTAAGTACAAGCACCATCCTGTGCAACATCCACTGCAAATTCACTGGTGAAAGGAAAAATCTTGCCAAACAATGCCAAAATAACTCCTGAAAAATTAGAACATTTCCTTGTGAAATGTTCTCAATTCAGCTGTTTTCAACTTTCTATTGAGCAGAATGTTACTAAATTTAAGATAACTAAATTCAAGACAACGTTGTGGTTACCTTCAGATGGCCAGATCTTTTCCAAAGGCCTTCAGAACAAGATAAAGCATTAAAGACTTAGTAAAATTTTTAAAATACCACCTCCAAGCTCAGTTCTGTATGGTGATTTTTACTGCATTGGAGTCACACTTTAACAAATTCTCACTTTGTGAAAAAAGTCTTTAGCACATCCCACATTGCAGGTAAGAGATAGGCTCCAGCTGTTCTGACAAGATTATGTATTCATGAATTGCTGAGTCACATTCAAAGATAAACCGCCATTCCCTGAAATCTGTAATTGAAAAGCTAACATGAGATCCATAGCAAGTGAGAAAAGACCAGTCTGAACAACAAAGAGGTAGACTGTAAACCTAATGCCATTAAATGCAGCATAAATACTGAGATAATTTAAGACAGGTAAACCATCTTTTGTATCTGTTATAAAGTGTATCCTGGGAAAAGTTGCTATCAGTACTAAGCAACTATATGAATTCTGGAGAGCTTATGTCGGCTACACCATGGTCATTACATCGGTAGCATCTTTATTTTTATGGCTTATCTCAAATAACATCATCACATTTTAGCTTCATATTGCAATCTATTAACCATTTATATGCCTGATGATGTTGAGTGATTATAGTCAAGTTATCTGTCAAAACTGAATAGACTGAAGCCATTTGCTTCTTTGCTCTGAGACGAAACTGAAGGAAACAGTCAAGGTAATTCCATGTTTGTTCTGGTAGAAATACGACTGGCAAAAAATAAGATCCTGTTGTCCTCTATTTTGCAATAGAAGTAAACAATTTCTATCCTTGCAATTGTGACTTTTTCAGCAAAAACATGAGTCATATTGCAAATTTCAGCAATCTGTATTACTTTAAAAGATCAAGATTCTGGAAAAGGCATACTTTTCCACCACTGTTCCCAGCATGGAAATGTCCTATGCCTTGCATCACCAGTGACAGTTTTAAGATCATGGGGCCTTGGCCCCAGAATCTGTTCTCTGATTGCCTTGAACATACTCTGCACAACACCACAGCCTCTGTCACCCTGCAGCTGCTTGTGCCAGGCTCAGCTGTGGCTGGCAGCATTTAGCAAATGGTGGAAGTGAGGTGGAAGCTGTGGGAGTGCAAGGTAGTACTTCTGTCTGATCACTCTTCTTGTGTAAGATTTCCATGCTGCTCGGGCACAACTGGTTTTTTCTCAGACAAAATTCAGATGCTCTCAGATGGTGTCAGTGACCTCTGACTATGCAATGTTAGTCTAAATAAAGTTTCAGGAACCTGAACAATTAATGGATGGGCTAATTAGAGACTACTCATTTGTGACACGGCCAGTAAGTGGTTCATAGCTAGCGAGTAGAAATAAGTGGATTTCTGAAGGGCTAATATTGTGTTTAGCAGAAGAGCAAACAACAAGAGAAAGAACTCAAGAGCCTATAATTACGAGTGTCATAATGACAAAATACAAGAGTAAACAAAAATTGAGATTAGATAGGTTTGCAATAAGCATTGAACTAATCACAGCACAAAATAAAGGTACAAGAGGTTCAGAGTTGTTTATTCAATAAAATTTCTTCTGATATACTTGAAAGCATAAACACACAGATTAGTTGTAATGTATTCCAGTGCAGCTGTGCAGAACCACTTTCACTTTGCCACAGCCCCAGTATGTATCACCAAGTCATACTGGACCCCCAAATCCTACTGTACTGGTGAGTCTGCAGTGACTCAACAGCACTTTTTTTGTTCTTTCTTCTCCCGTGGTTATGAAAATTCACTCTGCTCAAGACTTTCATTCATGTTTCTCCCTTACACCTCTCCTCTTAGAACTATATTCTTATATGTTTTATTCTTCACATTTTCATGTTTATTCTGCTCCACATAATTTATTTCCAGCATTCTCTGTTACTGCAGCCACTTGCCATTTTAAAGAGCTAGTTTTCCTCTCATACCATGCCTCGTAAAGCTTCCAAATGATCTTAGTAAGGGTGGTTTCTTTAAAGATTGTGCCAAATAGCCTCCAATTTAATTAGTCCAGCAGAACCTTTGTATTTAGAAATCTGTTTGGGCATGTGCTTTAAGATGCTAAGGTGTGGAGGCCCGTGGGCCTGCTGGACAAGGAACACCTAGGTTCCTTCCAGCTTCCCCCAGAATGCTCTGTTCTGTTATGTTAATGTACCCCAGTTCTGCCTCCCTGGTTGGCTCCGTTGGCCACTACACCCCTTGTTACCTGATACACCCTCAGAGTTTCTCCCACTGTGCTGCTTGGATTTTGTCTGGGACCTGGGTCGAGTACGGACGCATTAAAGTCTCTCCTGTAGAACCCCACGGGAAGGCCTCTCCTGCTCATTCCTTGTTGGACTGTTTCACCAGCTATCCGGTGTGTGTGTCCGTGTGTGTGCAGTGTGCTGGCTGCACCGAGAGGCTTCTTTAGAGGCGCTTTTGGGAAGGTCGTGGTGTTTCACCATCCAGGTCCACCGCAACACTAAGGTTTTTCTTAGCAATAATTTTGTGTCAGACTTTAGTCTTATAATTAATACTTGCCTACAGAAAATGATTGTGTAACTGTGCTTCCTCATGGCAGTAGCAGAGGCAAGGCTAGACCTTGGTCTGATAGAATGGCATGAGTGTTTTCTTTCAACAATTCAGTAGGTAAGGGTCAACTATCTTGAGATCTGAAGGGGCACAGCATATCTATTCCTTGTACTGATGTATGCCAGGTAGAGAATTTGTGTCCTTAATCTTCCAGTCTTATACTTTTATTCCTTCTTTACTTTTAAAGTTTTCCCATATTTCTACTAATTTTCATTTTGATATGACAATAAGAGACAACATATTATAAGTTTCAGCTCTCATTTTTTTCAGCGGGCTTAACCTTAAATGCAGCTTAGTGATTAAATCCTCACTTTTGAGAGGGCAGAAGCGTAAGCACTAATAACATACAGAAGATGCTGCTTCTCTTTACGGGGCACAACTCAGTGGCTTCTGCCAAGTGAAGAAAGAATTTTGGTCTATTTCATTCATTTTATACTTGCTGGTTGAATTAATTTTTTAGGCCTATATGTGGTGGTAGATTTTCCATTTTCAGGACAAGTACATGCAGTAAGTGTGCTCTTCATTTAGTAAAACGGATCATTAACAATTGATGCAAAATGCCATAATAGATATTGCTGTTTTTCTTTTGCATCTAGTGTTGGGTCCACCTGGGGATTAAATTGCCTCATATCCCACACATTAATAATTTCTAAGGCTGAAATTTATGAGCGTAGAATGAAGGATATTTGAGGCTTTCAGATCAATGTAATTTCAGAGATTCTGGATTATATGTTTACATGCTCATGTGGCTGCTAATAATTAAATTGGACTTCAGTTATTGGCTGTACAGATACCAAACCTTTTTAGGTTTAACATTAATAAGGTATTAGGCAAACATTAGGTAAACATCAGTTTAGGTAAACATTAATAAGGTATATATAATACCTATGTCATGTATATATCAGATGTCTGTAATATCTTTTAGGCTAGGTTTTCAGCAATAAACAAAATTTTTCTATACTCTCAAGTGTAAATTCACGTTTGACAAAAATACTGTTTACTACTTATTTTAATGTTTTTAAAAGCCACAATGAATCCCAGTTTCTTCCTGCAGATGGGATACAGATTTTCTTCTTTCATAATGGAATGGAAAGTAATGATGCATTCCAACAAAGATGTAATTCTTTCTTTTGGTTATTATGATCAGCTTCCCTAAATAGAGCAAATGACTAAGATCAGAGTATACTACATGAATCCTCAAGTAGCTGAGATGGACGTGATTTTGTCTAAAGAGATATTAGCAAAGAAAAGAGAATTAGCAAAGAAAAAGAATTGCCTATAAAATTATTTCTGCAGGCCGTAAAGCTTTGTTTAACACCAGTGAACTGCACAGTTTCTGCTGACATCCACAATGCTGTGTATCCATGTTGTAGGGTTTGGGTGAAGTATTGCCCTTTCTGCCACTACCTCATCAGACCACAGTTTCAAATTCTGTTTGGTTTAGGTTTATTTTCCAATTTCTTTGCCACCTGGCATTGGTCTGTTCCTTGTATCTATCAAGCAACTCCATGGCCTGGTACATTTACTTTTCCTTCCAGCATCTCTGGTTTAGCTACTCAGCAAAAGAAGTTTTGATTCCAGAGTGGGTCAGCGTAAGTGATGTAGGTGTAATCTTGCCTGTGGGTATGCTGGGATCAAGACTGAACCTCCTCAGTACTCAGAATCCCTGTTATGCATTGCAAAACTTGCATGGAAGCTGAGCTACCATGAATTCATTTTCTACGCTTAAACAAACTAGATAAGAGCTGCCTCTGGTGTAGCATTTCTGCTGGTATTTCTCACAGATTGTGCACCTGTTTGATGGCAGTTGGGCAAGAAGCTGCTCTCTTTAAATAGGAATCCTCTAGTTTACTGTAAATGATATAATATAGTTTTCATCACTATATGTTCTATTTTTCCTTCTGGTTATTTTTCTCTGGACTCACAATATTGAAGCTGTCTGAGGATACTCCAGATGAAGAGTGGCACTGCATTGCTGCAGACATTTGATCTGGAAAAAAATATTGTAATGTCAGTATATCCGTGTAAAGGAGAATCAGGGGAAAAAATCCCTAAATGTGGTCAGAAAATTATATGTATATAGTAAGAACAACATCAGTCACGTCTTGTGAAAGAAAGCAGGACACTGGGATTTTAAGAGGCTGTTTATAAAAGAACAACCCAACTAAAATAGTAGTTTCTTAACACCCTCTAAGTGAAAAATTGACAGATTTTGTGCAAAAAAAGGACAAGCAGGAACTGAAAAATTCCAGAACAAAATATGCTTTCAGTTACAGGCTTACAACACCTAAAGTATGCTCTTACTGCTCTAACTTAAGAGGTAACACCAAAATTCCTATAAACATGAGCATAGTTATAGAGGAGGGAAACCTCTAACAGACCTCATTACAACAGTTTTTTTAAAGTTTTTAGAAATTAACAATGCAATCTTGAAATTATTCTACAAATATGGGCAGCAAATTTAGAGAGTGCTGGTAGGGGGTTGTGGTATCCGAGTTGCTCAGACAAAGAAATGAACATGTTTCTGCATTCCAAGGAGCTTCAGGGAACAGAAAAGCCTGCATAATCTATTAGAGATTTACAGTAAACATGCCTTTTGATCACAAGGCACATATTGCTGTTGCAAGGTTAACCACGACAGAAATAAAGTCAAGGTGGTTTTTTGGATTTTTTTTAAGTTGCGTGGAGATGTTGCTTTTTTATACTAGTACTTCTACATTGTTATCCATGAGAGGAGTTTGTTCCTAAACAATGCTGAGGGTTTTGGTGGTTTGGAGGATTTTTTCCCTGTCAAAAAAAAAAAAATTCTCCTTCTATTAACAAAATTAAAAGGAATAAATTACAAATTTCAAGAGTTGCTAAGTGGCTCTATGGCCACAGACAGTTTGGAGCAGAGTATTTTCAACACGTTTTTTCTGTGATAGCTTTTCTCACAGGTGCCAAGGATGATATGATCAGAGTATACGTGAGACATCATGAACAGGTAACTCTGACATCAACAGTAAAGATTTTGTTATAGTCACAGATAGTGTTTTTTTTACAGCCCTGGTGTCTGAAGTTATGTGAGGGTGAAAGATTTTAATTTCTTTGAGAAACAAATAACCTAAGACGAGTTTTCCATGCCTCTTGGCTACAGAGAAGAACTTGACAATCTAAAGATTCAAAAAACTGAGCAAAAAGTGCTAAAAAAAAAAAAAGTTTGGATTTTTATCCTTAGTTTTGCCTGTACTTATTTTTTTTTAAAACTTGGGGTTTGGCTATACTGTTAATGTTTCAACACAGAAAAACTTGCAATTGCTATCCAAAAGGTACAAACGGGAAACAGACGCCCAGACAGTTCAACGGATTTGTTCAGATCTTCAGAGAAAGCTGTAGTCTGACTTTAAATCTCAGTGCCCCAGACCATAAGCCAATCACTTATTCATGAGACTATCTTTACAATTTAGATAATGCTTACATAGAAAAAAAACTAAAAAAAAACACAACTGTGTGTTGAAACTAAAGCTTCTGGGAATATTTATTTTAGATAAAAAATACTTACAGTTATATATGCAGTAAAACAAAGAGTCAATAATAACCTGTTAATCCTCAGTCTTAACAAGAGAAATTCAGAAAAGCTTGCAGAGGAAAGCTTAGTAACATGTCTCAAGATGTTATTTAATTTTAAAACCTGAAGTATTTATCTTCATTCACCCCCAAACTAAAACAAAGTGCTTTCCATTTTTTTAAACTTCTCTATTCAGAAGGCAGATAGAAAAGAGATCATATTAACAGAAAGTTTGATTTTTTTTATTTTGGTGATCTTTGCACTGCTAACATCTACATTTGAAGCACATGAGGGCAGTTAGGGGAAAATCAGTGTACAGAACATGGTATGCAAATGTATTTGGTAATATTACCTACAAAAATCCAGAATGAAGTGTAGCAGGAGGCAGACAAACTTGCAGAGATTATGTAAAGGTACTCAAAGTCCCTATATTAATCAATTCTTGCTAAGCCCTCTTTTTAATATCTCCTATCTGAATATCTTCACAAGGAATTGTCTTTTCTGATTACTACAACCACAGCTACTACTGTGGGTAAATTGGCAAAAGGTATATTACAGACAGAGAGTATGGAAAGGGCTGAATTCAGGAACAAAAGTAGGTTTACGTAGCATGTACTCCGGATTTATAGCACAATTGTCTTTTCAAGAGAGGGTCACTTTACAATACAATAATTGTTTCATTTATCTTGTGCTGAGTTACAATAGAGAGCAGACTCAAAGTTGATTAAAAATTTAAATGCACTTTATTCAATATAATGGTAAAGTGATGCTGCGTAAATGGAATGGACTTTTCCATTTCTCTCATGATAGTCTGCTCTCTGGTTTCTTTTCACATGCTGATATTCTTAAATGCCAGATATTTTCTGCAAATTTAAATGTTAAGGATTAAAAGAGATAATTGCTCCCCTGGCTAATGACCACTATTACATGGAGCATGACTGGAACATTCTTCTCCTTCATTTGGTTCACTGATATTCCCTTCAGCAGGTCACCTGCTGTACTCTTATGGTATAGAAATAGAATAAAATTATTTCTTACTTCATAGATTTCATAGAAATATATGATAGAGATATATTTGTATTGCATAGAAAATGTTGGATCCCAGCACATGAAAATTTCCAGACCTGGACTTCACAGGACTTCATCCTTAATGATAGTAATAATTTTATTTGTTACTAAAGAAGATTCCTTTTTTTTTTGTCCTCAGATTAATTCTTGACATTTCATAGTGTAACCACAGTTACACAAGGTACAGTAAGTCATAGACAATTAATGACTCTAAGACCATTTTCTCACAGGATTATGTAATCAGAATAATTTCTCAGATGCAAATTTCTCAAAAGTCCAGCTAATTTTTTGGTCCTATATTTACATTCAGGTTCTTTGATAATCCTATTCACTCTAGGTTACGGAAGTAAAGCACTTAACTGGGTATTTTCACCCAGGACACATGTAAATATCTATCTCCCCAGGTGTCTTGTTCTTTTACATACTACAATTGCATTACCTAGATGTCCAGGTTCCAGCCAGGACAGGGTTAGTTTTTGCAGTAGTGTTGGATATGGCTAGGATTAGGAATCCTATACCAACTCATATAGTTTTCCAGGTGCAGGGTAAGGGGTCCCTTCGGAGTCAGGGGAGTTTGACAGCTTTTGGGTATTGTCAGAGGCAGTGGTGAACACTCACATTTCTTGTACACTTTTGTTGTTAATATTGTTGCTGTTACTGTTCATTTTCTTATCTCATTGCTGTTTCCAGTAAACTGTTCTTCTCTCCACCCTTGATCTTTACCTTATGTGTCTCCAATTCTCCTCTCCAGCTCACCACAGGGGAAACCAAGGTGGGAGTGGGGAGTAAGCCAGCGGCGCATGGTTTCACAGAAGCACGGCTTCACAGAGTATTCTGAATTGGATGGGACCTATTCTTAAATATTATTATCAAATCTACTGCTTGTAGCATCTTGTGACATAAAGCAGGTTCCTGCCTGATTTATGACAGATTTCATGTGCCTTGGATTTTTTGATCATTACTGTTTTTCATAATGTGAATATCTACTTCGTACCTTCAGAAACTTCTTACTAAATATAATTAAAATCTCATCATTTTGATTTTTCTTCTACTCTACATTGTTGCTATTTTTTTTATATATTGTATGGAAAATGAAGCTGTTAATTGATATTGATTAATTGTTAGTATTTATTTCTGTAAAAAAGGAAAGATACTGTTAGGTGCTTTTATTGTTTTCCCATGAGACTCTTTATCACTAGAAAATATGTCATGAACACAATTTCCAGATAGCAAAGGAACTACTTGAAACATATTACATTAACATGCACTTAGGTCACAGAATATCCACAGTTAGCCCTCTGTCTACTTCCTCTTTACCAAAGCCTTGGATTTCAGGTTGGCCATGCATCAGTGTTTAAGGTCAAAATACTTGTTAGCTCATTAAGTGAAACCGACTTCAATGTGGAAAAGCCTGTAAATCACACTTTTTCAGCACAGCCTCTGTTAAAAGTCAGAACTTTATAATGGAGTGGAGGAGTATCCTCACTTAATGACTGTGGTAAGAGTTCTGAAAATCAGCAATATCCACAAGTGTTGATAATAAGCATAAGTATCAGAAAAGAATAAAATTAGTCTTGAGTCTAATTAGAGTCAGTGGAAAATGTAAATGACAAATCAACAAGCAAAAAAACCCCTAAACCCAACAATGTGGCTCCTTACACATTCTGCAGTCTCTCACATTATTTTGTGTGATTCTCTTTCATATGTTATGGAACTGAAAACGTGATTTTTCATACTGTTTGCACTGGAGCTCATTTTCCTAAATTTTTTTTTTTTTTTTTTTACTTTTCCATGCAGTTATCCTTATGTACAACGAATTAGGTATTGGAGTGACCTATCTTTGTCTTGCTTCTGGGATTGTCTTGGATGGGCTTATTCTACACCATGCTTCAGCCTCTCAGTTGCATTTACCAGTTCATTTTACAGCTTACAGCCTGTGCCATTTGGGAGAACTCTCATTTATTTGGACATACCTGTGTGGGAATAAAATAGAGCATAACCATTTATTATTATCTTTTTGTATATTTTCAAAATTTTGCATGTGGGCTCTCACATCCATCTGCCTAATGGTTCCATTCTGTCAAAGGCTTCATATAAGGATATATTTCATTGTTTTAGCCTCTTATTTAGGATCACAGAATTCGTTAAGTCTTTGCACTTTCTAGGGTGACTGTGCAGAATTTGTGCTGTTTATTTATTAGCAATTCCACTTTTTTGCTTCTTTTGTACAGTAATGTCTTGGTTTCTTTTTCTACATTCCTTTTTATCCCTTGATTTGTTCAGTAAACCAGTTCAGTTCTTAATTTCATCTTCAAATCCAAACTAACAATCCAGCTCTCTTAGTGACCATTGTATATGCCCCCTTGATCTCATTCCAAAAAAGCAAGTAGTGCGCTCTGAAGTCACCAGCCTCTTCATTCCCGTTTTTGTATTCATGGTCAAGGCCACGCAGCCACTAAGCATCTACCCCCACCAAACTCTGTTATCACTGGGAAAGAGGGGCCTTGTTGTATGTTCAGTCTCACAGAGGAACATGAATTCAGAGAACTGTGGGTACAACAGTGTGCAGACATTAGATGACACAGAGCCACAGGATGAGTAGTGGTATACAATAAAGGAGGTGTTTACACCGCAGAGCTGGTACTGGGCACAAATGCTGAGACCTGCCCAACAGGAGACCAGGGAACAGTAAAGAATGAGACAGGACAAGGAGGTAAAGGAGAAGAGCAAAAAGAGTATATGGAAAAAAAGAAGGAAAAAATAATCTGAAAAGAGTCAGGAGACCTAGATGAGACAAAATACCTGGTACTTAAGTCCCCAGAAAATGAGAATAGATTTCCCTAAAACAGACTTCACCTTGGAGCTTTTCAGACTCCTTTATTTAACACCGATGGCTAACTAGTCTGGAACTATACTAAAGAAAAAAACGAACTGATTTTAACTGTTTTTTAACTGAACTTAAAGGAACTGATTTTTGATCTTTCCAAGACCAAGTTAACCTTCCCAAATTAATAAGCATGTGTTCTCTTTTGAAAGCTTTCTAAAGAGTTCTCTGGCTAGGATGACTAAAACCACAGCACTACAAAATGGAATTTGCAAAGAGATTGGTGAATATGAGTAAGAGTGGAAGGCAGTGTATATTGCATGGAGTGCTGCCATCTTTTGGTTATAACAAATTAGGATTATTTCAAGAGAGCTCTGAGTATGTCTAAGAAAGATGAACACAGTCTGAAAGCGTAATATGTAAACCAAGTATTATTAAATAAAATTACTATTGTTACTAAAAAGACTAAATTTTTTATTACAGACTCAGTCTGAAATGTGAGATTGCTGCTTAAAAAATGTGTCCTTTCATTTAGACTACTCTTTTAACTTTTTGCTCTTTCAGAGATCTGGGTAAGCTGAGCAATAAAATATTTCTTCTTGTCTTGTTGCAGAAGTTGAGCATTTAAAGCATATGATACATAAAGAATATAAAAAATAGTAATTCATTTAAAACCCCTATGTTTTTGAAGGGATTTCCATCAGTTTGGTTTTGCCTTTTTCTTTCCATGTAAGGATGATTTTTTTTCTTTCTTTGAGTAGTTCATTTGAGCTAATGACATGCTCAAATTCCACGTTCATCAGAAACGTCTGCGTGACTATAATATTGGTCTTTTTCTTTCATACAGTCTTCATATACAAAAAACCTGTATGCATGGAGCATTTATTTAGCTTTAGTAGAGCCTAGAATTTGATAGGGGGTGGGTTTTTTTTGTTTTGAAGGGAGAGAATTACTGGGCCTTGAGAAAAGTATTCCAATTTTAATTTTTCTTTCAAACATTCAGTGTTTCCTTACAGTCATATTAAATTTCTGGATTCATGGCTAATAGTAAAAGTTTGAAAATGTGATTTGAAAGGCAGGGAAGTCAATAGCCGAAATAAGAGTTAAATACAGATTAGTTTCTCTGGAGCCTTCTGAATACTCAGATTTATAAATTTACAGTTTTAATGATCTGAAAATGTATATACTTGCCCTCAGATTTATTTTCTTTCTCGCAGCTACAATGGCAAACAAACAAAATTTTTAAAAATTCAAAAAACCCAAACCTACTACCTGCTGTAGCAGCTTTCTGTCATTTTCTGTGCAAAGAAGGTGCTTACTGTGCTAATATAGATATTCCTCTCTTGTTCAAAGTGTTTTATTTAGCTAGTAAAAGAACCAGTGGAATATCTTAGCTAAGGCTGTTTCTCCCACTCCCTTTACAAGATTCCAGCTGATTTAAGTTTCTTTTTCTTACACGAGCGTGTTTGCTGGGTGCAAAGACATGGGCATTCACTATTCCACATTGCGTATGTTTTGTCGTTTTCTGGTTCTGCTGATGCAGTAATATGTTTTCTGTCAAAAGCGTTTTACAGGCACATTACCCTGCTTGACAGAAACAACGAGCTACAAGGATTTCCTGAGGAGAAACTTCCAGATGCAGTGAGTGAGATTTCTCATCTCCCAGCTACATTAATTACATTATCTCCCTGAAACAACATTCTAAATGAAATCATTCCCCGAAAGTCTTACACACAGTCCAGCAGTCTGGACTTCTTTAATGTTTCTGTCATCTATAAATAATTCACAGAAAGCCAACTGGGAGACTGCATACTCATTTTCTGCACTCTCAGTATCTGCCAATCATGGGTAAGGAAAGATTTTCAACCTGGCAGCTGTGGGGAGATAGAGGTTTAACAATTTCAAGTCTTCAAAAAATCTCAAGTGTGGTTTTAATAAGGAATGAAATTGGCTTTAAAAAATAAAAGTATTTTCAAATAGACTTTTTAAATATTTCCTCTCTTCTTATTTATTTTGAAGTTCACTGAGGTCTTCTTTTCACACACTTTATTATAACCAAGAGGACAGAATTCTAGTTTGAAAGAAAAAAAAAAAAAAACTATTTCTACATAGCCACTCATCTTTGGAAGCTGGAGCTTCCAAAAAAAAGATAAGGAAAACCATGAGAGCTGGAATAAAATCATGAGTATTAACAACACTAATACAGAAAGGTTCTTAACTTGAAAAGATGGTGCAGGCTATGAAAACAGAATACAATTTTTTCCACAAGCAAAAATATATATTTCTGCACTCAATAGTTAAATAACATGGATGAAGTGTGATATGTACAAACCCTGAGACTGTAGCTAAGAAGACTGGTTATTTTGTTTTATATCCACTTTCTTTGCACATTAATGTTGGACGGGATTCATTATGTCATCACTAATAATTCCAGTCAAAAGATGAGGAGGCTAAACTCAGGTATGGCGTAATTGAATTTGTACTTACTTTCACCAGTTACAGATTTAGCTCATTATTTGTATTTTCATACTGTGTCAAGTGGCAAAAATAAATTTTGACCTTGTGATCAAAGGGGTTCACAAATTGTCTTTGAGATACAAACAAGACATGCAGCTTTCTGAGTCATCTTTTTTTATAGTTACATCCTACAAACTTTGATTATAATAATGGGAATTTTGCCTGATGATTATAGTATTGGACCAATCATAGACCTAATTTAGCTCAAAATTCATACAACTCCTTGGAAAACAATTGGTTGAATCTGTTTACACTCAAACTGATTTTGGATTCGTTCCTTTGGAGACTATTTCCCTTCAGCTATTAGAAACTTGTTTCCCAAAGGTAGAAACATAATCATATCATTTTCACAAAGGAACAACATCAAATGCTGCATACATAAGAACAGAAAATTAAGTTTCAAAAGAGCTGCATGCTTCTTTCTTTAAGGATTTTGAGGAAGAAAGTATACAAGTGTGACATTATACTCCAGTACCTATGGGACACTCCACGGAATGAGCAGATTCCAGTTTTTCACACTTTTTTTCTCCTTACTGTAGTCAGCTAACATCTCTCCACAAATCCTCACTTAAAACAGATCAAAACTTGGTAGCACCTGCAATGATAGTAGTGATTCAACATGTTCTTAAAATTGCTGCAGAAAAAAAGGATCTTTTGGAAAAAAAAACACAATATTTTCTCTAACTGTCATGTTGTGGTAGACATTTTTCTGCATCCTGAAATTATGTTGGGATTTTTTTCTCTGTTCTTCATTGTCTTGTTGCAGGTATTGTTTTCCTGTTTTCTGTAGAGCTGAAATGAGTAGGATGTACAAAGAAATGGTCGATGAGAGTGAGAGTGAGAATACAGTAATAATAGCAATAATAAAAGTTGAATGTCAGTTCAGAGAAAACAGAAGTATCTCATAGTGTTCTTGAGACTAGAATTGAAGAAAAAAAAATCATTTAGAGTCTTGACAGGATTAATTTTCTAACAAATATCACCTTTATCATCTCAATGCTCTTATGAGCTAGTCTGAGAACCAGCAATTTGGCACTTGAATCAGTGATCAGTTTCTGCATATACAGCAGTATTATTATTACTTTTTACTCTCACATGATAAAGTCTCACAATCCACTCAAAGCTAAGATTTTAATTGTTTAAATTATGATGAGACTTTCAGTTAGACACAATATGTCATGAATATGCCCCCAAATATGCCTTGATGGAACTCGATACTTTGTGGTGCACCCCTTTTAGAATATGAGGTCAGATTTGCATGTTTTATATCTCCTGAAAGCATGAGTTACTCTTTAGAAGTAATATGTGTGTTCATCAGACCTTTGAAGAATAAATGCCTGAGATTCTTTGTCAAATATTTTTAAAGACTCTTTTCATATGTTATTAAGGTTTAAAAAGGTGAGCTTTTTCTCAAGGAGGAGGGAGAAAAGTAAGCTCTTAGTATAACTATCTATAACTTTTATATATACTTTAGGTATTGTTGCATTTCATAGTATGACGAAAACTCCAAGTGGAGATTATTTATCTACTCTTTCAAACAATTCTTCCCTCTTCCTTTCTAAAAAGTGATCATGGGGAAAAGCAACTTTTCTTAAGATATATGTCTCAGGATTTGAATACTAGGCTGGTCATTCAGCTGGAGAAAATTATCGGTTCTTAGAAATAACCATGCCTTTTATTGTCTTTTAGCCACTTGTTTTGTAGTGTATGTTTGCATTCACTTTAGGTGGGGTTCAACAGACCAAATGTAGCTTTTTCTATTTAAAAGATTCCTAAAGTAGCTATCCAAAATAAATAGTGAAGAATCAGTCATGATCATCTGGCCGTAATTAAATATGAAGTTTGAAGAGTTGGATAAAAGGAATAACAATGGTCCCAGAAAATTCTTATCTGCATAGGTGCCACAGATATGCATCCATCATTTTGACTGAAAGCAGTTACAAAGGTTTTGATGAGTGGCCAGTATTGGGACTGGCACATTTTAACATTTTTGCTGGTGATATGGACAGTGGAACTGACAACACGAAGCTGTGCAGGGCTGACGACACACTGAAGGGAAGGGATGCCATCCAAACAGACCGTGACAGACGTGAGTGGTGAGCCTGTGGGAACATCACGAAGTTCAACAAGGCCAAGAGCAAGGTCCTGCACCTGACTTGGCACAAGTACGGGCTGGGCAGAGAATGGATTGAGACTATCCCTAGGGAAAGGCACTTGCATGTGTTCATGGACTTAACATGACTCATCAGTGTCACAGCCCAGAAAGACAACCGCACCCTGGGCTGCACCAAAACCAGCAGGTCAGGGGAGGTGATTCTTCTCCCTCTACTGCGCTCTTGCGGGACTGCACCTGGAGTACTGCATCTAGCTCAGGGGCCCACAACACAAGAGGAACGTGGACCTCTTGGACTGAGCGCAGAGGAGGGTCACTAAGTTGATCACAGGTCTGGACACCTCTCCTATAAGGAAAGGCTTAGAGTGTTAGGGCTGTTTTCATGCTGGAGTGGAGAAGGGTTTGGAGACACCTTAGAGCAGCCTTCCAGAAAGTAAAGGGGACTTAAAAAAGGCTGGAGAGGGAGCTTTCACAAGGGCATATAGTGACAGGACAAGGGAGGATGGCTTCAAACTGAAAGAGAGTATGTTTAGATTAGATATTTAGAAGAAATTATTTGTCACGAGGGTGGTGAGGTACCAAAATAGGTTGCCCAGAGAAGTAGTGGAGGCCCCACTCCTGGAAGTGCTCAAGACTAGGCTGGATGGAGCTCTGAGCAACCTGGTTGAGTGAAAGGTTCCCTGCCTGTGCCAAGGGGCTGGAACTAGATGATCTTTAGGGTCCCTTCCAATTCAAACCATTTTATGACTCTTTCATTTTGGCTGTAAAATAAATTTTATTTCCTTCAATTACTCTCAGTGGCTAAACAAAATATGGCTTCAGTCAAAAGATCTACAAAGTAATAACAATTAAAAATCACAAGATTATGAGCAGTATTATGACATTTGATTGACAGAATTATTCTTAAACATATAATTCTTATCATAAAATGTCTCAAATAACAAGTTTTCAGAATGTGATGTTGAGCACTTGTCAAAATGTCATAGATCCTACACATAGTATTGTCTTTAAAGAATGTAAGTGTTGGTCTTCGGGAGGAAATAAAGATTTCTCTCCCATACTGGCAAGGTTAGCGTTTATGTCATATAAGATAAATTGTGTCATTCTTTCTTTCTCTGTCAGCATTTATGGATCTCTTCTTCCTTTTGTCTCTGTTTCAGTTAAAATTCTCAAGATCTATAATCAGTTCCTGAGAGGAGCATTTTCCATTCTTTTTGATATGTGCTGTGTATTCAGGTATTTAGGTCAACTAGAACATGATCCGTAGTGATCTCACATACAGAAAGAAATAGCAATCTTAAAAATTTCCATTAAAATTATAACAAACAAACCTAGTGTAGCTGTCGAACATAAAATATCTTTTCTTCTTCTGTTTCATTCTTCATTACCTTATCATTAAGAAAAATTTCTTCAAAGAAATGCTTGTTAGGCATTGGAACAGGATGTCCAGGGAAATGATTGAGTCACTGTCCCTCCAGGATTTTTTTAAAAGTGTGGCTGTATCACTTAGAGACGTGGTTTAGCAGTGGATGTGTCAGTGCTCAGTAAATGATTAGAGATCTTTCCCAGCCTAAATGATCCTAGGATTCCATGATCCAGTTCTACCATGCTTAAATAGCTAAAGCTGGACAATCAAGTCTATCAGATGCAATGTAACAAGAGACACTGGATGAATTTGCTTTTAATTTCTGAAACAAGTGATCTAAAATGAAGGCTTTGACACCGAAAACAGTCAAAACTTGCACTTCTTGCACCATGTGCCGAAACCATGTTTCTAAAACCTTTGTTTAATACCTTTCCATCTCAAATCATCCCCAAATCTCACTAAGCAATAGGTTAGATTAGAAAGTTCTCTGGTCAGTGGGATTCTGCTTTTGCACTTGCATTAAATTACTCTAGTGTGAGCATCTAGACCCTTTCAAAAAGTCAAAGCTGGAAGCTTCACAGAAGGGCAGCAAACTACTTAGAGGTTTCAAGCCCATGGAAATATTCAAGGGAAACATACTACATAGTGGGTAACACCTGGGCAAAAATGTAATAGTAGTGAAACTTTTGGTTAAAATACTTCTTAAAAAAAGAGAGTAAGAATAAATGCATAATTTTTTATTAACCGACAAGTTTATTTCAAGTTAACCCTCATAAACTGCATCAGCCCCAAATCTTTCCATCAAAATTTTGAAGTCTTAATGAAGCTAAATACTATTGTCTCATCTATTGCAGTATTCAACTCTTTAAATATTACCAAAAAATAAAACCTCAGACCAAGGACTAAATCTAGGACAACAGATATTTACTCTCTCATTTTGCTAAGAATGGTCATTGAGCCTTATTCTTCTTTCCTGTCTGCCAAAAAAATCAGAATAATTTCTCCTTTTATCTCACATCATCAAACACAATGAATGTCTACATGGGGTCTCTTCAGTTCTATTTTCTCTCTTTTCTCTCCAATTTGTAAATTAACCTGAATAATTTGATTTACATCACTCACTCATTTTCTTTGTACCATTTGCTACTGATTTCTGTATTTCCTCCTCTTTACAGGAGATTAATATCTCCCATTTTGAAAGCATAAGCCAAAATCTCTGTATAAGGTTAGCAGCAACAGGCTACATAGCTCATACGTAGATGACATAATATAGTGCCCTAACTACATCCAAAAGTGGAAATTCATTTCTTCTGCATCAAATATATTTTTCTGAGTTCTTAATGCATCAGGATGTATCATAATGGTATTAGGTCTGCACTTGGACTGCTGCATTAAGTGTTCAGGCACAATGCATCACCAACAGGGACACTGATTATGGCTCCCGTCAAGTGCTTTGTGTCTGCCCATCATGTATGTCAAACACCCACAGCTGTGGGTCTAGCCAGCTTTTGCTCCCAAGGTACTCCAAATTAGAGTCTATTCTGTTCATCTTTTGTGATGCATTGTTTAAAGCCAAATATGACCCATGGATTATCTGGAAATTAACCAGTACTAAACTTTCTGTTGCCACATTAATATTCCAACTTGAAATACCAGGATCTGCTACATATGTCAATATGTTGACATATTAATATTAACTTAAATTAAACTAAATTATATTACATGAAGTAAAAGCCTTCCTATGCTGTATCTCTCCCTTTTGAAAGCCAAAATTAATAAAATTAACTTATAAAAAGTCTTGAATAAATAGAGGTTAAGTTTCAGAGATCTCAGAGGTAGTCTTAGAAATAGTTTGATTTCTTTTTCTCTTTAGAATCTGAAATTATGTTTTATGTCTTCTGAATATTTTTTCTTCCTTTATCTGTCTGTCCCTAATTTAGATCCAGTGAAATGCAGATCCAGAAAATATATACGTATGTAATCTATATCTTTCTCCTCTACTTCATTCATCACTGACCTATTATATAGATCCTTGCCTTTTCTTCCAGTGCCTTCTTTTCCTTTGTTTCTGGCTTTGGACCTTGTGAATGGCTATGCAACTTCCTTTGCTACATTAAAACTTGCCTCTTTTTTCCCCCTTAGTGCAGCACAACCAAACAAAGGACAGTACAAGGACGCAGAAACCATCATGAAATGCCTTTTATTTCACAGCTCTTTTCATCTGCTTAACAAATAACAGAAACCACGGTTAATCGTTGCACACTTCTGGTTCCCTGGGCACTCATGGAGCTCTCCATATGGTCTGTTCAAAATGGAGGCACTTGCATATATCAGATCTAAATTATGCAAAAAATATGATCATATAGTGGAACAGAGTAATAATAGAAAAGATATCTACTCAAGAAAAACAGAAACCTAGCTAATAATCACTCTACATTTCCAACTCCCAGGGTAGGAGAACATTGTACTAAATACATAAATCTACATTCTGACATTAATTTCATAATATTTAAAACATATTCACTCTTTGTTCCTTCATGCAAGAAACTCAATAGCACAATGAATTATTTTGTTTTCTTCATTCCTCTCCTCTTTCTGCCTTTTTTTTCACCTTGCTCTTGATATGGCCAAGCTCTTTTAGGTCCTCTTCTTTTTATTTACCATTTATTTTGCTTTCCATTCTTATTATTTTCTTCACCCTTTACAATTTAACGATTTTTTATTTTAATGAGCATGCTCTAAGATAAGCAAGGAGTTTAAGAAAAGAGAATATGTGATTATTGTCTACAGAGAAAAATTGAAAAAAAATTTTACTCGGGTGCTATAAGCCTTGCATTGAACAACCTGTGGAGAAGGTTACAGATGCACTTTACTGGTAAGCAGAAGTGGTTAAAATTAAACTTTTTTGCTTCAGCTTTGCTTTGCTTCAGGTTTTGAGATGGTACATTGGTCTTTTGAACCAGGGGTGCTATTAAGCAAAGAGGGCAGGACAGAACAAATACATGAGTCCATTCCCAGCTGGCAGAAGGAGACCAGACTCTTAGCTAGTGCAAAGGAGCATCCAGTCACTCTCAATGCAACTGCACAGTTGGATACCAGGCATTGTTTTCATGGGCAACTGACAGATGCAATCACTGTAACAGATTAGCCTGTTCAGGTGAAAGGAAATTACTACCAAAAAAAAGGGACATGGAAGAATATTCTGACTGAAAATTCAGAAATCAAGAAAGGTCAAAACTAGGTTTTTCTTATTTTTCTTAATTCAGCCTGCATGTGCTGTAGACTAAAGGCTTAGCCTGGTTAGTGTCAGTGCCTATCTCAGCAGGAGGACACTTTGTCAGCTGAAAACATGTGTAGAAATACTTTATGTACCTCAGTTTGGAAAGTAGCATAGACTAAATTTTCCTATAGAGATGACAGAGAACGTGTTATTACACAGTCTTAAACTGGGTAACGACATTCTATTTTCCCATGGGACCTAAGCCTTTTTCTAAACATGAGTTGGACAGCTGCCTGCACATGAACCAGAGCTGTGCAGTGGGAAGAAGAAAAAATAAGTGAATATGGCTAAACCTTGTGCCAAACCCAGCAGATGAGCTGGTGTTTTCCGATTTAAAGGTCTAGAAAAAGCAAGGATAAAAACAGCAGTTGTTCGACTACAAACTTACTGTTGAATACCTACTCTACACTGACAGAGTGAATGCCAGAGCTGGCTGCTGACAAGGTTCCTTCTGATACATTTTGAAGATGTTATATATGTGTTTCAACAGGGTAGAGTCTCCTGTGTTTCAACAGGGTAGAATCTCCTAGTGTTAGAACATGCAAGATTAGCTTGTCACTTTTGTCAGTGGGTTAGACCAACTTTGTACTAAATGAAACAAGGCAGATTCCTTTTTTTTCATTCCCGTGGCCATGTAGGGAGATGCCAATCACCTGATGAGTGGTAACAATAGTTAATGCTGCTCTACCCACTTTCAAGAACACGGAATGAAGTTTCTGAAATATCTCTCAAATTGGTTTTAATATTGCTTTAATAGAAAAGATATATTAAATTTTGTATTCTTGTTTTGCAGTAGTAATCACTTTCCCTTTTTTTTAAACTCCGTGTTAGAAAGGTAGACTTTATTTAAATAAGTTGTTTTGGACTTGAAGCTCTAAATAATAGTGTAATTTTTTTCATAACTCAAGTTTCTTGATAATGGAAGATATTAATTTAGGGTTATGTACTATTAAATAGTAGATTTATTTAGTAGATTTATATAGTAGATCTGAGCCCTTGTTTAGGCTAGCACGTATATTCAGGAAATACCCAGGTAATTTTCTTCCCCTTAGACAGCTTTTAATGTGAAACTTTTCTTGGTATTTCCAGATAAAAAATTACCTAATTGCATGCATGTATGCAGTGGTCTGTGTTCTGATGGGAACTTATGATTTCAGGAAACTAGAATCAGTTTTGAGGCTTATCTCTCACAGTATCCCCTCTTCCAATAGAGAATGGAAGAAAGGCCTGTCCTCCTTGATATTCAACCTCAGGCAGTTCAGCCTCTTACTGGAAAACTCTGTAGCCTTGCAATGCAGATTCACTGCACTCTGGAATATACTTTCATCAGCTGCACCTGTATGATGTGTTCTGTGTTTAACATGTTCAAATAATTTAGTACGTGTTTAATTTTAAGTACGTGTTTAATTAATTATTATTGGCACTAAGCACAGATAAGACAATTCAGTTAAGACTATAACAAAGTAGGTCTAAACACGCAAGGGACTTAAATTGTTCTTTTCTTTAATTTGGATTTGGTTCTTCAGCATTCAAATGAAGATCTGAATTTCATATCCTCTGCTTGGTACAATGCATCTTTTCCTCTCAGGGAAGTTCAGATTAACTTATTTAGACAAAAAACTATATTCTCATGAACATCAAAGTAATGTTGTCACATTGTTCCAGTCCAAGAGTGACATATAAAGAACAAGCCTGCCTACTAGGATTGCTGGTTCTACCAGGTATACTATTAGTTCAGTCTGCTAAATGCAATTATGTCTCTAGGACGAGGGATTGTCATATAGCTTATGCAGAAGCTAGCCCTTTTGCTTTAAAATACGACTAAATGAACTGGATCCAGTCCTTCGTGAATTGTTTTCACTTCCATTTTCCCTGTGTACAGCTATCATCCTTTGTGTGTGAGCAGAGGAACCGTGTTCTCATGAGTGTCTGCACACACAGACACACAGGCACAAGCACACGCGTGCACACGCACATGCACACACCCTTCATAACACCTACAAGAATGTGGAAACAGAGAGAGACCATGGGACTCCACAGCCATTCCTCACCTCCTCTCACTGGCTGGAGCTGAAGCCCTCTTACGACACTAACTTTTCTCTCATCTCCCTTCTTTCTCACTTACAAGTCTCTATCTGTTTATCTCTTTGAGGTTGATTGTTTGTAAGCCATTTTAGGAAACTACTTTTTTTTTTCTGTTTCAAAAACTTCCTATGGGGATGTTCTTCTGCCCCAACATGGTTAAAAAGCGGATATTGTTTCCCACCTCTTTTTAACCCTGTGGCTCTATTTTAGGGATCCAGATGTTTCTCTGCATGAAAATAGTCTCAGAAAGACATTGATTTCCTAATTACACTGTGCATTTTGTTTCAAACTTCTGAACTGGACATGACAATACTAAAGAACCAGCATGGAGCTGGATTCATTAGAGATATGCTGATATATACTGTCTAGGACTGCAAACTGCCGCATTACAACTGAGCAGGCATTTTAGCCAAAAAATTTACTTGGAAGGTGTTTTAAAGATACTTTTTGTAATATTTTCTTTATTAACAGAAGGAAGTGTGCTTTATTAGCAAAAGGAAGATAAGTCTAAGGTTCTCAGACATGAGTTTTAAGAAAGGTTATGGTTGGGAGTGGAGAAAACACGAAGAACAAAATCAAGGTGAAAAAAACCCAGGCATATGGAGCCATATGGAAGATGGCCTAGATAAGAACAAGAAAAAAATTCAAAGCAATTATTTGTGAAGCTCTGGGACAACAGCGTGGATATGAATTTATGAATGTTTCTTGTCTCAATCTCAATTTGAATTCAATTTATCCCTTATCCCCTTCTCTTCCTACTTGCTTTAGTAGTGCAGAATTATAAAAAGAAATAAATCTTCCCACTCTTTCAATTTTGAATAGGAATTAACCAAATCAACTGGTTGTTCTGCATAATACATTTTGTTGTGACTATTTTCACTAACACATGCAGATTTGATGCATTCAAGTGATTATTGTTTCTGCAAATCTCAGACACCTAATAATTTCTTTCCTTACATATAGTGAGAAAAGATTCAACTAGAGACCTAAGAAAATGATGTGAACTTGAGCATATTTGGTGCAATGCTTCAATATTATACATAGACACCCTATACATATGTGAGATGTTTTGTCGGAAAAGGGGCCTGAAAGTTTTTGTACTGTTAAATTGATGTCAGGGAAACCTTTTGTTGAGCTGAATTTGAGAGAAGTGCCAAAACTTGCCTATAGGTTACCAAAATATTATAGTGAAATTATATATATCCTAAGATAGAAATTTTTCATATTGGCTTAATAAACTCAATTTTGATTGAAAAAAAAAAACTCAAGAAACTGTATAAAGATTTGCATGAAAGCAATTAAATCAGTTTAAATTCATGACCTTTGCAATTTCTATCATGAGTTTGGCAAGCTCTATATCTAAGCACAACAAAAGCCAGGATAAAGGAAGTGGAATACTGCCAGGAAGGGTAGAAGTTCAGTTTCCAGGTATCTTAAAAACTAACCATGTGGTCTCAAAAATATGCATAAGTACATGGTACTTTCTCAGTTAGTTCCCTGTTACCCCAAGCAATTGTGTCTTTTGATGCCTATGACAGACTAGGTGATGATTTTTATCTATGTATAAACCTAAATAAATATGTCTACAAACATGTCAAAAGGTTTAAATAAAATCTGAAAATGTTTTGTGGTCCAAGATTACAGATACTAAGGAAGTCCAGAACATTTAGGAGTTGTAATAGTGTTGTATTTATCAGAGTTTTTCTCTTGTACTTTGATCGTCACAGCCACTTTCCATTTCAAAGCAATAAAATATTGAACAATTCCCTCAGATGGTAGTTTCTGCATAAGAATTCTCAGCTTTTTCTGAGACACCCTGCATGACAGACAGCACTGGGATAAGAAATAGCAGATGGCTGAATTGTGAAGAATCAGAATTGTATAAATGAAATTAAAAATATGGCAACTGATTTCCATATGTGCTCTGTATAAAGTCACAGCTGAGCAAATAGCTTGCATTTGTCCTTACCCAAAATGTGATTTGACCACTGGTATAAAGCTAAAGATCTGCTTAATTGCTTGGCTAAGCAAGGCATTAGGTATATAGCACAATAAAAGACACTAAAGCTGTACAACAACATGCCTACATTTCCCTTTGTATTTATTAGCCTCCATATAAACTTGCAGTTTATCAAAGACCTCTTGTTTTTGATTCCCAGACAATGGTTGTGAGGAATTCACTAAAAGACTAAATGTCACTCATTGTTATTACCTGTGTGGCTCTATTAATTTAAATGGACCCACTTAGATATGTAAGGTAAGAAGCATTTGGCCCGTTAGCTGCTTACTTTCAGTACTATAAATCCTTCATTTTCCAGGAGAGGCTCTGCTAACACTCAGAAAAAAGAGAGTTGTATTCAGATCTAATATTTGCATACTGTGTAATATATTTGTATATGTTCATTTTTAGCTGCATGGATAGCAAAAATGAAGATGCATGTTGCCATAACAGTGGCAGTATTGGAATATTTCTCCAGCCCGCTCCAAAGTCTATATTAAAATGCAGAGGAGAAATGTCATAAGTACACTTCTTGAAATAGAATGGCACATCAGTAACAGTGTTTAAAGAGCCTCTGTTCCAAAAATGAAATGTTCATTTCATTTACGCTAAACCTGAGGTGGTTTTTTTTTCTGTCAGGCAGGGGGGAGAAGAGGGAATGTAGCCAAGTGAGGGAAGATGGGGATGGTTGCAAAGAAACATTTAGTCAGTAAAACACCATGCTTTCTCATAATGTCATGCATCTCACTCACAATAATTCTTTCTTATTAACTGCTTGGGAACAATTTATTTTCCTCTCAGGCTATGAAGGCAAGTGCAAGTGTAGCAGACTCTGGTTGGAGCTGATAAGCCATCCTATAGAAGCAACACTGCTGGCATGATGAGATTTGTTAAGAGGACAATATCCCATTGGCTCCGACAAACCATGCTGTATATCAAACCTATCAACAATAATATCTGCAAAATAATGCCTTTATGTATCTGCCAACTGCCACAGAAAGCTCTTCGGCATTCCTTTGTAAATGTGGTTTGATTTTTTAATTTTTGTTTTGTTTGGGCCATTGATGTATACAACAGCTGAAGGCTCACCTAGTTTCACTTAAATTTTACAGTATTTTAAAACCCATCCTCTAAACACACAAAGCAGAAAACTGCACTAAATAAACCAGAAAATGATCAGTCACTGATGTAAAAAAACCCAGTCTTTATGATAAAAACATAAGCAAAATAAAACCAACATATTTGAATTGTTAAATTATTGCTGTATCACTGTTTAGAATGTTTTAACTGAACTGCATGATCTTATAAGAGCATAAATAAAACAAATAACTTTTAACCTCATGATTAAAACTCTATCTCCTTTATCATCATCATTGGTTTTGAAATCTTATTTTTTCTTTTCAAGTGATTCTGTTTGCTATTGATAAAACTGTTTCAGATGTCAAATATTCAAACACTGTCCTGCTTAGATTTTTTTATATTAAAAGAACATCCTCAACTGTTTCGAATGAAAATTCGTGTTGGTCAAGGTCAGTGGGGAAATACAGTTTTATTTTGGGAAAACTACTATCAAAGACAGTAGAAGTTTGATCATAAGAAACAAATTTGCATCTCAAAGAGTTATAAAAGATGAAAAATAAAACTTAAAGTTATCTAAAACTACAGGCGGAAGATTACTTTTATGTACTCAATATTCACATTCTGGCAAGAAGAATAGAAATCTCATTAGATTTCTAAGAGAGTTTTTCCTGTTAAATCTGTTGGTAAGTCTCAAGTTGAACAGTTCAATAATTGTTTGAGTGGCAATGCCATGAACAATGCAGATGGAAATCCTATTTCTCCTCCACTCATTTCATTACAAATATTTCTAGGAGATCAGTACTTCTCTGAGTGGACTGCTCAGCTTAGATCATAAATGCTGGACTCCCTGAAGAGACTAAATTGTGCAAAAATAAATTCCCTACTGCAAATTTTGCTTGCCAGTGTGAAGGGCAGCTTTCAAAACTGTAAAAGGGGAACATGAGTATTTTTGCACTGGAGAATAGAGAGGGTGAATGTGAGAATTCAAATATTGGGTACAGGAAGAGTGTTCTCACTGTTCACCAGGACAATGTAAGAGCAACCTGCAGGCAGATGGACAAGTGGACAGGTACCGCCTGTTGCAATGAAAATTAAATAATACTTCATTCTTCTTCAGACAGTGTTTTCCTGGGGTGAGCTGAAGGTGACTGTCATAACAACACACATGACAACACCTAAATCATTATAACAGTACTGTAACCTCTCTCCAATTCCCAGATGTCCCCTGAAAAACTCATCAGAGTGAAGCTGCAAGTATTTGGATTTGTGTAAACGGGGATGAGGAGACTGGGATTACTGACGAAGTAGGACTAAACCCACTCCTCAGCTGAAATTCCATGCTGCTGGCACAATTACATCATGTCACCATTCACATATGGAACTATCTGTGCTCCTGTTCTTCATCAGTGATTGCTGTGGAAGTCACCCACACTGACAAAGGCTCCACTTAACGAGGGTTCAGAGACTGTGTATGTAAGCTGCTCTTGCACCATGTATGAAGAATACCCGAATACACACATGCACAGGAGAGGAAGATGGATTAGTTCCAGTAGACAGTCACTGCAGAAATTTTCCTAAAAGAGAAATACTTTTGTTTCCTTTTTTCTTTTTTTTTTTTTACTTTTAAAACCGGTAGACATCTCCATGGTTACAGTTCACTGTCTGTCATCTACTTTTAGCCTTTTGATGCAAGTCCATTCAAACACTGGAAGCACCTCTAGCACTTTCTTATTTTTCCTCCAGCTCCACATATGCAGGGCTGTTTTATGCATGGAAGAGCAGCAGACATGTACCATTGTCTCAGCCTTGCAGAACATGATGATAGCTGCTTCCGTGGAGCTTGCATGCCCACAGACTCAAGCAAAATAAAGTCTGTTCTTTCCAGTGGTCCCAGACAACAGGTTTTGACCATCAGCTCAAATGGATATGATCCATTTAATCAGGATGCACAAGGTCTGAGGTGCTCAGCTACAGCCCCATAGTGTAAAAAAGGAAAAAAAGAAGAAACAATGCTCCATGAAGTTCAACAGTTATGCTGCTGGTACAACAGCTCTTTTGTCCTGCTTCTCCACAGAATCCAACACTCAATGCACAATGGAGCATTAGGCAGCTCCACATCCTCCTAGTGAGATCTACTTGTGGAAAACGGTAATTAAGAAGCTTTTAGCTCTCCTTGATATTTGGGCTGTAATCTGCCATCCTCTTTACATGGGCCACTCAGAGGGAAGAGGTTTTTTTATTTAACTTAATAAATAAATGCAGTCTTTTTCAAAAATGAAGCTTAGCTACTAATTAGCACTTTTTGATTAATGCAAGCAATTTATGAAGATTACACTCACTGTGTTCAGTTCAACAAAACACTTCAACTCATGCCAAACTTCAAATTCATCTCTAGTAAAACATCTTAGGAACATAATTTCCTTCCTGTAGCAGAGCTGATACCAAGAAGCAGAAGCAAAACTCCCACTTTTAAAGGACACTCCACACTACAGGAATACTGTTAATAGCAAGCAAACAGTTTATGAGTAGATTGAAATTTATCTATGAAATATTAAATGTTCACTAGCAATTTTTTTTTAACAATCACAGCTTGATATCACTCAGTGCAGTGCAGCCTAAGTTCTCAGCTGCACAAAATGGCATTGGGAGCTGGAATACTTGTAGCTGAAATCATGCATTGAATTGCTTTCATAAAAGTATAGCTTATGCATTCAGCTTCTGAAGAAAATCTTATGAATATTCCTGGACCCCAAAGCTTGGATTTGGAATTGCTTGTACTCTTACAGAATGTTTCATATTCTCCACAAAATACAAACTATCCTTCTGGCAACTACTGCTCCTAAAATCTTTCTTAGTTTTCACTACTTGTCTGTAACATCTTTGTCATTTATGTCAGTAAGTAAAAATCCCAAGAAGAGGCAGGCATTGACATCTTCATAACATCATCCAAGCAATGACTCCTGCAGAAGAGATTATATTCTAGTGTCACGTTCAAGCTGCCCACCTAAATGTATCTCCAGTTTATCCGAAGACCCAAAAAATTGGCATACAGCACTGCTAACAGGCGTACTGCCATACTGACAGATGTGTATGAGTTTAAGCAGCCAAATGATGGGATATGCTCTCTAATGTTCATTTCAGTTGTTGCTTTCCCAGCCAGGAATATCATATCTACAGCTTGTTCACAGGGTTTATGCCTATGGCTGAGGGCATAAACCAGCACTAGGTCAGCTCTGAGGTATATTCATTCAGAAAACTAAGGTCTGTTGCCCCTGGCATGAGACATGGTTTCAGAAATCTAGTGTTTGCTTTGAGTCTCTAACAGTGGATTCCATTGAATTGTCTGGTAAAACCTTCAGTACATCAACTGAAAGTGTGAGAAAGGTGTTCAAGAAGTATTAAAAACATAAAATTGAATTTTGAAACAAATGTTTCTGATCCAAAGCTCTGAATGAATGGTGCAATCCAAAATCCTTAATATGCCTCAATTCACAGGGAATCACACAGAACCTTTTAGGATTGAACGGACCTCTTGAGATTATCTAGTTCAACCCCCCTGCTTAAGCAGAGCTGAGTAGAGAAGGTAGCCCAGTGTCATGTCCAGACAGCTTCTGACTGTCTGTCTGGACAAACTGTTACACAGACACATCATGTCTGGGCAAACTGTTCCAGTGTTTGACCAGACCCACAATAAAAGCTTTTTCTTGTGTTCAGATGGAATTTCATGTTTCTTAATTTTGTCCATTGCTTCTTGTCCTGTTGCTGAGTGCTGCTGAGAATAGTCTGGCTTCCTCTTCTACATTGTCTTATATGAGTTATTTTGCACACTGACAATATCCTTGAACTTTCCCTTCTCTAAGCTAAACAGTTCCAGCTCCCTTAGCCTTTCCTCACAGTAGAGATGCTGCAGTCCTGTTATCATCTTTGTGGCACTTCACTGGATTCTCTCCAGCATATCCACGTCTCTCTTGTACTAAGGAGACCAGAACAGGAACCAGAGCTTGGTGTGTTTCCTCACCAGTGCTGAGTAGAGGGGAAGGATCGCCTCTATTGACTAGCTGGCAACACTCCTACTGATGCAGTCCAGGATGCTCTTGGTTTTCTTTGCCATGAGTATGCAGTGCTGGCTCACAGACAGTTGGTTGTCCACCATGATCCCAAATTCCTTCTCTTCAGAGCTGCTTTCAAGATGGTGGCCCCAATACACAGTGGTACACATTCTACCACAGATGCAGAAATTTGCATTTCTCTCTGCTGAACTTCAAAAGGTTCCTGTCAGCCCAGTACTCCAGCCTGCTGAGGTCCCTCCAGATCACAGCACAACTCTGCTGTATCATCCACTCATCCCAGATTTGTTTTATATACTAACTTCCTGAGGGTTCACACTGTCCCATCCTCCACATCACTGATGAAGATGCCACACAGCAATGGTACCGATCCCTGTGGTACACCACTAGTGCCTGGCCTCCCCCTGGGCTGACCATTCAGCCAGGTTTCATATCTGACATCTGCATATTTCCAGGCAAGGCTTTTAGAAGCAGGTTCCTACACTCTACATAGAAATTTATCTAGTTGTGGGATTTTCTGGATGCAGTGTATGCATCATCAGAATTTAAGCTTTATTACTGAGTCCAAGCAATGCATAATAACATGATTGTGCCAAGATGTATCTTTATAGAAATAATTAATTTAATTCCTGGTTTGTAGTTATGCTAATTCTGGTGTTGCTTTTCACATACCATTGTGCCAAAGTAGGTGGTAACTGGGTGTGATTTAACTTTTCATCCACACATGAGAGTAAACCAGAGCAACCAGTTTCATCCCAGAGAATTTGAATATAGCTGCCAAACACAAGTGGAAAATTGTGAAATGTGATTTGCTAAAACAATTTCAGTGGAAAAATATTAATTACATGCAAAATGAAATGTCTGATGGCTCCCACTAATTAAGTCTCAACCAAAGTGTTATTGTAGGTCCCATTAATTTGTTGTCTTTCTCTTTCAAATTTAAACTGAAGTAGATAATTTAGGTGGATTTTAAGAAAGTAAGAATTTTTTCACCAGGTTAATCACAGTTTAATTAAAAGGATAATATGTACTCAGTAATGCTGCCATACATATCACTAATTTTTAAGTGACCCATCAAAATGTAAAATGTAATACTGCTACCTTATGCTTTGGCCATGGGTTAGTTTTTTGGGTATTTTTTTCCTGGAGTTGAATTCATGAATGCTCTCTGAAACAGCACCGTTTGTTTTCAGCTCTCCTCAGCTCTGGATCACTAGTTTAATACTCTGCACTGCTTTAACAGGAATCCACATCAAAGTGGTAAGTTTCCTTCTGCTGCACCAGACAATAGAGTTGCTAAACGTTAACAATGCCCCCTGGGAGGGGAGGGAAAACACATTCCTAAACTCTTGTAAGTCAGGGCAAAATTGTAACATTCTCTGTATTTGAAGGCAGAATAACATCAAGTCAAACTGTTGGAAAGGGACTTGTCAGGTACCAAACACGAAATTCCAGTTATCAGGATAAGAAAAAGTTTTATGTCTATTTGTTACAATTTCAAAGTAAATAGCTCCACAGGGTTAAGAAAAGCAGCAACTTTTAAGTGTGAGAAGACCCCATATCTGGAAAGTGAGTGTATTTCTTTTTTTACATTATACTCTGTAATCCATTTGTATACACAGTGTTATAAACACATCGATTTGTCAAACTGTATATATCAAAGCAGTCAAAATAGTCCTCCATATAGGTTTATAGAATGGTAGCACATTGTAGAGTTAAAGTATTTCTTAAATGTAGCAAAAGACTCTTTTCAGTATTTTTTTCTGCTATACATTTTACTGAATGAACAGCTCCTAATACTGGAGGAAAGCCTAACAAAAGGCAAAGCTGCAAGAAAAGCCATAGATTCCCATAAGCCTTTGTCCATCTTTAAGCTTTCAACCTTTTTTTCTTTTTTTTTTTTTCTCAGATGAAATGAAATGTATCAAACACAGTTCAGTTTCTGCCTTTTAAAATACTGAAGGTGAAAAACAGGGAAGATGTGGATGATGTGGTAAGCAAAAAAAAAGCTCTGTGAGAAGGGAATCTTTGCTCTGTATCAGCCATTGCCAGAAATGAGAAGCAGTTGTTCAAAAAGAGAAATGAGAGACTACATTTTCCTTTTAAACAGAAGGGACAATAAGGTCTGCGAAAGTGTATGTGTGATATGCAGATGTGCAGTGGAAAACGTATTGTAACAGAGGCAGGGAATAGGGGGGACAATGGTTACGGTGATAGAACAAACACGGAATGTTGCTCAAGGATACACACACCAGAGTCGGTTGATTAGACAGTACCAAAGAATTACTTAGAAATGACATCTGAGGATAAAACATCATGGATATTTTGCTAAGCAGTTAGCAATATTTAAGTCACTGTCTAGATTTTTGCTAAGATCAGCTTTTCGCTGTTTATTTCCTGTCTCAAGGAAGCTCCCTTACTAGAGACTTCCCATATGAATCTGGACATTTGCTGCAGCCCCCTCCCTCGCCAGCCTGACCTGTCTTATTGTTGGTCGTTCACATTCATTGCTTTCAGATATTATCCTCTTTCCATCCTACTCTTCAATGAACAATGGGTTCAATTACCATTATAAGACCCTATCTAAAGGCACTTATCTAAACTCTCTTCAATATTTCAGCTAAGCTTGGTTCTGCTTTTTCGGCTATGTGTGGATTTGCATAGATTTCCTATCACTTCTTATTAGAACTTTTTCTCCCCATATTGACTTAGGAGACAAAAAAATCAAGTCCCTATTTCTTTCCATGTACTTGCCTGTATTTCTTTTCTTTAGCAAAATGACCAAGTCCTGTTCATATGAAATACCTGGCCCGGTACAATTGAAATAGTGTTTTTCTTAGTATTTAAGTAAAAATATTCTCCACAGGCAGAGAATGAGAAGAATTCTAGGTCTTTATCCATGCTTAAACTTCCTTCCTCACCAATTTTTATAAGTCATTAATAGTAATTCATAGCAAACTGTCTCAGTATTGGAAATGAGGGGTATGATCATATATTTAGGCTTGTCCATAATTTGGCAACCAGCCATCAAACAAAACAGAAATGTTTTTCCTTGCTTTTGCAGCCCTTTTTTGAGCCAAAAATACACAACCCTGGCAATTTAATCACTTTATTACATGCTTCTAATTCATTTTTTTGTATGTCACAAGTCACTGCATGGAACCTTACTACCTGTTTCTGAAAACGATAAAATAACATGCATATTTTGGTTATATTTACTGTTCTCAAATAGGTACTGAATTTGAACACCTTCTGCTGGAATTCAGATTAATTTTATGATGATATGACATGCTGCCTTTTTACGATGAACCACTCAGTGTAAAAGGACCTTAGAGAATGGCTGTTATTGAGCATAAACAGGAATGGAATACCTTCCCACTTCTTTCCTTTTATCTTCCCTTTTTCAAAACTGAGTATATAGCCATTTCTTTTTGAAAAGTCCTCTGGTTTATTTTCAATCCGCCAAAAGGCATAAAATCAATGTTTAGAGAGCCTGTTTGACTTCTCCCTTTGTGTGTTTAATACTTTGGTGGAATTCAGTGGATTGATACCAGCAGCTTTGTTGTTTGAACATCCCTGATGCCTCCTGGAACTTGTCAAAATTCAGTTCCTCAACACAGACCTCAACTAATGGTTGTTCACCCTTACTGAGCTCTTCATTACCGCACCAGTCAAAATACCACACCATCTATCTATAACAGCATTCTGTATAAATGTGTATTCTATTCATGTGATAATTCTATTTTTGTCCTTTATCAAGCTTTGTTATTTTTAATAGTCTTGCCTCCATACGGTGACATACTCGTAGAATGACCTTACCTTATTAGTGTTTTTGCTCCATCTGCTTTTCCAAGCTAGGCAAGTATAGTCGTTTGCATTGTTCTATCAGTCTCCAGGCATTTATTTTATCTTGATCATATTCCTCAGCAGGAATCTGACTCCCATCCCGAACACATGCTGTTCTTAAACTATTGGCAGACAGTGTACATAATTAACCTTTTTGCCATTCAGTTTTGCCCACAAAAACGGCTTCAGAAGGCATTTACTCTGCTTTCTTTTACACTTGCCCAGAGCACAGAAATCACAGCCTGGGTCTCTCTGATGACCTTCTCACACAGAGGTACCACTCACACTGGAATAAACTAGTTTCATCCATCAGCCTAATCACAGAGCAAAGGGTTCCATGAGGGACCCAGAATCCAGGCAATGCCTAGTTTGAGTTTTATCCCTCTTTCTATTTTCAAATTTTAAGCAGCAAAGCAGCTGAGTAATTTTTGGCTAACTGTACTTTCCACAGGTATCCTTAGGTTTAACTACAGTGCAGTTTAAAGTAGACAATAAACCCTTCATCTGCTCAGACATAGACCTATTAGGTAACACACTTTTCTGCTTTTCCACAGTATTTCCACGTAATGAGATTCTGGATGTAAGGATGCAACATGGCTTTCCCTAAATAGAGTGTGATCTTCACATGGGATATTAAAGCAGCACAGTTCTGCTGACACCACTTATGTCAGCTGAGAATCTGGCTGCTGATTCTTTATTGAGACATGAGTATAATCAGTGCCATTAATATCTTGCCAGAAGGCATTAAACCTTCTTTTACAGTTTATTTTTTTGTAATTTTTTTCAATTGTCTTTGCCACTGATTGGAAGAGGATGTTTGCATTACTGATCTCAATAAGCATTAGGGGAATAAGGATGCAACAAACAGGCTCACATGTGGACATGCTTCTGAATTTATAGTATATTTGTTGATTCATCTCATCTACATTTGGGAGGGTGAATTGGTCTGTAATTTGGGGTAATTCTATCAGCCATTTTGTGCCATGCGTAATTTTACCATCAAATAAAATTGCTCTGTATAAAAGTAGCCTCACGCTCTTCTCCACTCATTTAATTTAACAGGCAAAAATAGGCAAATGGGGAAAAAATCCAAATGAAATTTTTTTTTAAAAAAAACCAGGTTCTTATTCAATAAACAAGCTAACAGATGAACATTATCTAAGCACAAATATTGTAGAGTAACACAAAGATGCTGGTGAGTAAGAAATAGCTGTTTTACAGAGAGAGTGGGGTTCTGTGTTGTTCTGCAGTCCCCTGGCCTTAATTCTTCCCTTTTTCCTTCCTGTATCTAATCTGACTTTCCCTCTGTAAAGGGTGGATAAGCCCCATGTTGCTTCTTTTTTTTTTCTCTATTTTTCCTTTTCTTCCATCAAAACTGAGTATATAGCTTGATTTATATTTATTACATGATCAGCTTTCAAGTGTAAGCCCTTTTTTAATGCTTTTTTTTATCCATATGGTGGCATTTTCAGTCTCAAACAAATGAGGTCACAGTTGCACTACATGGCTATTGTGTGAAGTAGGAAACCAAAGATGACAAGTCCTAAGAGCAAGATAGGAAATCCTGAAGGCTTTCATAGAATCAGTTGCACTCAGAAGAGGTGAAATAGCTGAACTTACTGACTTGGTATAAAAGCAAGGTCCTGAGCATGCATATTTCCCTTCCCACATCCTACAGCATCCATGCTTAGAAAACATGGCACACATTTGTAATGAAAAGATGCATAATGTTCCTACTAACAAGGTCACCAGTTTCAATCAGCTTGAGCTGTGATCTCCCAGATTTCATCCATGACATGCAGACTGCTAGCCAGGATCAGGAAATGTTTTTTCCCTACTGTGGACTAGGCATAGTAATATTCAGCACAAACCCCTGGGATAATGTGTACCTTGTTAAAGTACTAGGGAAAGCAACATGTTACCTAGTCCACCTTCTTGAGGAATGCTGTGAATTCCTGCAGAAGCCAGTCAGGACCTCTCACTAGTATTTAGTTAATTTCTCGGTTTGGTGAAATGGGGCAAAAGGTCAGCAATTCAACTGTAACACCTTTGATGGATGCAAAGGATAACACGTGGGACACCTACGCTATTTCATGATAAATAGGTTTCTTCCCAGTCAGTGTGGTGTTGAGTATGTCCAGATATGAAAGGAGAGAAAATGTACATCACCTCTGCGTACAGCTGAATTTTACTCCCAGCAGCACCCTGGCAGTAGGACACTGGATGAGTTCTGTCAAAACATGTTTTCACAGAGATGCTGTGGGACTCAGAAGAAAGAAAGATTGTTGCATGTTATCAGTTGAGGCTCACTGACAAAGCAGCTACCTAGATACCAGCCAAATCAAAAATAAACTCTATATAAAATGTCCAACTATATTTATAGCCTGGTCAAAATGAGAAAAACAATGAAAGCCAGAGTTTAAACTGCCACTTCATCTTTAATTTATATTTTTCTCTGTCTTTCCCTAGAGGTTTTCAGAACAGTGGAGGAATCAAATAAAATAATGATGTGGCATGCAAATAGGATGAGCATTTTCTCAAAAAAAACCCAAACACCAAAAAGCCACATGGCATTTAAAAAAACCCCCAGTATTTACTGACTTAAAGTTACCTCAGTGAGGCATTGAGATTGCTGGGAGTTTTTGCTTAAGGATGTAATAGAAGGCTCTTCAATATATTTTTGATGTCATTGTAAATTGAGAGATGTATCCATTGATTTATTTCAGATGCTAACAATGTAAAATTGTGGGGGGATTTTTTTTTTTTAAATCATATACACAAATATATATGACACAATAAACGACATCTGCCTAATTAATCTTTTAAGTGCTCTGCTAGGAACACCATGCCTCTCCCCTTTGATTTAATGGAAATTAGTTTCAGTGACGTACAGTGAAGTGGAGACACCAGGTTCTTTCTTAAATTGGGGGAAATATGAGCCCCGTTACCTTTATATTTTATGAGTTCGTTGCTCTTTAGTGTTTGGCAAGACAAATAGAGTTACATACTGTGAGTGACTCAGAAAAGAACTTCACTATCAATCACCTGCCTGACTCTGCACAAATTCTGTAGGGCATTCAGGACATTTTGCTGCCTATGAATATTTCAGACAAGATGAATCCCTAATAGTTTCCTGATGGATTAATACTGGAAAGCAGGACTTTTTCTTGTTTTATAGCAGTTTGTCAAAATACTATTGCCACTAAAGCTCTGCAGTAGCATGTCTCTTTAAATGAAGAAACTAACCCAGGGGAGTATCACTGACTCCCTTTATCACAAGTCATTTGAAGAAATTACATTTAATATATTAATATTGTATGAACTGCAACAGCAGAAAATGGAGAGTTATTGCTCCATTGTTACGGAGTTTGTTTTAGCTTCTAAGCCTTTAATATGGCACTAATGGAAATGAACTACAGTGGATGCCTTCATAAAGCTGCATCCCAGCCAGAGACATCCAAAGGTATAGGCTGTGGGCCTGGGGTCTCTTCTAAACCTCTAAAGGTTCCCCAGTGCTATGGGAGGAGAGTCTCTAACCCTGAGAGAACTGTGGTTCTTGACTATGTTTTCATAATGACAAGCCATCTTTCACTGCCAGAAACTCTGCAAAGGGACTATTCTATATAGAGAGATGACTCTGATAACTCCAACACACATGCTCATCATTCCAAATTGCACATTGTGGAGAATTGCTCTGTGAACACATTTACCTGCCCAAAGACCTCCAGTCACTACTGCAAACACAGCCTCCACAATGTTTAAGATACCTCTATCAGTAGTGATCTTATGATAGGAAATTACCTAATTTTTATTTTTTTAATTGACATCTTGTTATTTCAGCACAAAGATGACAGCTGTATTTTAAATACATATTGATTCTGCTCCTCCACACCTCCTTAGGAGACTTTTGCAAAACTAGTGGAATAGATTTGTTGTGATTTGTGATTCTTATCTCACATTAGGGAAATCAGAAGTACTTATGAAGTGCACAGTTTTTATCAAAATATGGTTTCATTTGCATTTGATTAATTCAATTAATTATATGTCCATCTAAATACATAGAAGGCATCTATTAGTTGTCTATTTTTCTAATCAATCTACAACAAAATACAGTTATCATAACCCATGCATATGAAATCACGATACAGTCTGCAGAGGATTCTAAGGACCTAATGTCCACCTTCAACTAACCTTCAATTCTCTACTTTTATTACAGAAATTTCCTCTTGATTTTAGCTCATCTCCAGCCTTAATCTGTGCTTCCACCTCCTGTTAAACAGCTGCTACATGCCAGTCCAAGGACAGCTGCATTTCAGTTCATGTGAAAAAAATTCTTTCATCTCCCATGACTACTTTTCCAGGTTGTTGTAAGTGTTAATTAAATTTTGCAGAAGGCTTTGAGACATTTGGATGCCTGAAAACTGTTATAAATTACAAAAAAATATTACAACCTCATGCTAAAAGCAGGTATCTTCAGACTTACACAAAGTCATGTGTCCCTAAGCATTCTTGAACTTTGCAGTATTCACAAAAAATACATGAAATTTCGAGGTCAGGTGTACTTTGAGTCAGAACATGAACCTTTGCAGAATGGAAAGAAAATACACCAACTTTTCTCATTTCAGACTTTGTCAAAAGAGAGAATGTTTTTCTTTATTAGCACAAATATTAAACATGATCTGACTAATATCACTGCGGTACATCTGTTGTTGTAATGGATATGAATTTGCCAAGCCATTCTCTCATTTTGTTGTAGTAAGAATAAGAAGCCCAGCCCATTAACAAGAACAGGGTAAATGATCTCACTTCATCATTTTCAAAGGGACTGATGGAATATGAAATGAGTTTCACGGTAGTAAAGCATCACAGTGTTACAGCATTGTTTGAAATTACATAGATAAATGGACAGATAGCTGCAAAACAGTCTCTTGAATATTTGTATATACACATATTTATATATGTCTGCATGTATACACAGATGAGCGTTTATATTTACATTTTAATACAGAAATAGAAGAGCATTGTTTAACTTTTATTATTTATACTTGTGACTCTGTATACATCCTTACCAGACACATTTATCCTGTGACAAATCAGGGTGGTATAATGGTGGTTTTCATCTGCGAGGATCTGGCGCTGCATGTGTGCATGTACGTATGTCTGCATATAGGTGTAGATATAGATGGTATAGATATACACGCATCTACAGCTACATGTGCCAGGAGAAAAGGAAACTTGGAGTGAGAGCAGCTTAGCTTATCTTTTTCATTATAAAATATTCTATGCCATTTTTTATGTCTTCTACCTCCTTTGATGCAACATGCAAATAACAAGAAAGCAAAGAGAAAACCCTTAGGAAAAAAAAAAAGGAGATTGCTTTGAAATAACATTAATCTTTAGCTAGGTTTATTTCTTTAATTATTGAACATGGTTAAAATCAGGGTTTGCCATGTAATGGCTGGGTTCCTCATAAAATTTTAGGCCATCTTCCCAATAAATGTTCCAGAACTGGTCCCCTCATGATATGCTATACCGGCGATGTCATGAACTGCTGGAGGTTGTACAGTATTTCTGGACACAAACCCAGGCTTGTTATCCTTTCAGAAAAATTTCATTTTTTTAGATTTAAAGTGATAAAAGGTGCCTATTAAGGTTCTGGGCATCCTAACATATTTCTTACAAAAATGCAGTGAAATGTTAACTTTCCCTTGGCACAAGGTTGAAATGCTGAAAGTCAGACCAAATGGGTCACAGCTTTCAAGCTCACAGCCAAATGAGGAAAAATAGGATTGTGGAGTGCTTTGAAGTCTTTCCTTTTAGAAAACTAAAAAATAACACTTTAAGTTCTGCTGTAAACAATGGAGGGTTTGTTTTCAAAATCACAGTTTCATGTTTAAGAAGTGCTAAATGTGCACTTTCTGCTTCTTTATGTAAAAATTTAATGATGGCTTAATCAATTTTACTTTATTTTTACATAATACTTTGTCTTTCATCCATGCACATGTTGATCACACATGGAAGGAGAATGAGGCTTACAGAAGCAGCTAAATATCTTAGTGCATCCCAATTTCCATTAACATGATTCTGCAACCTAAATAATTTTAAATCATTTTCCCCATAGTCTTACATGTTCCACAGCATAAATGCCTCTCACATCATGACTTGCTCCTGGCTCCCTGCCCCTCAGGGAGCAGCCGGCCCTCGCTGTGCCCTGGCAAAAGGGTATTGATAGCTGTGAAACTGGGATGGATGCCCCTGGCAAAAACCATGCTGAGCTATAAAGGTCACCAAAGAAGAATTACATTCAGATTCTCTTATTTGATAATCAAGGAAAAATACTTCTATTTGAGCAAGCAAAAATACTTCCATTTGAGCAATAAAAGTATTTTACAGTTAAATCTCTTATCTTTGTCCAACTCAGATTCCCATGGAAGTCAATGAAAATATGGAGATTTTCAAGAAACATGGACGAAGAAAGGAGAGGGGAAAAAAATTGCTATTAATAACAAATATAATCAACACTTTAATGTTACAATAAGAAACTTAGTAAAGACCTTCAGACTGATAGAAAATAACGTTAATATTTTAGACAGGTATGCATCAATTTTCAAGATGCAGACTGTAATCTACCAGGTCTAAATGTGAAATGATCCCCTATTTCCTAAGAACTCTAACTATTCAGTGCAACATATTTCATGCCATGTAATGTATTTTCTAATATTTTACAAAATAAATGTATGAATACATATCCCAAGTTGTAGTGTTGACGGTGTGAAATTATTCCTCTACTCACATGTGGTTTTGATTGTTGGGGATTTAGAATATCCTGAAGGTTAGCTAGGAAAAAATTGCTACAGTTGAATATATTATTGTTGAAGTAATTATTCAACTGAAGTTGAAGTAATCCATACAGAACAAGTATAAAATACAACAAATATTTTACAAAGTTTACCATGTAAAAATAAACAGTGATTTTTTTTAATACTGTTTTGGGGATTCAATGGATTTTAAAGAAACCTTTGTTTTAAGCACTAAGCCTGGTAGTGTGTTTCAGTTCTCATAGCCTCTGAGCCTCCTTCACACTGCAGTTATCACAAATTCTCTATAATAACAAGATTATTTTGTTTACAAAACCACAATATTGCAAAACATTTGCATCACTAATGTAATTAAGTACTTGTGCACATGCTAATGTGTTCTACCTAATCTTAGGTTTGCAAATTTTCAGTTCTGTGTAAGGGAAAGAATTATAATTTTTTCCTTTTAGTAAGTGCTTCGGGGTTCAATGACAAAAATTAACTGGATAGCATTAGTATATTCCAAGAGACAAAGAAAACTATGCTGCAGGAAATTATCCTAAAATTTTCCCATGTTAATTTTATGTGACTTATGCTAAGCATGCATTGAGCTTTCAAGCAATTAAAATGTTGTGCTATGTTCAACCATCATCTGGGGCATCATTTCATGCCCCAAACTCAGATAAAGAGAATAACTGCTGATCAAATAGTCCTAATCCAAAGATGATTTATGTCACTGGAAACACTGTATGTGTCTGGCATCCTGTGAAAGTGTAAGGAGCTCTCTAAATGCATAGGCTAAAACAGAACTTCATTTGAAATGTTCTTGTTGAGACTAGGTGCTGTCTGTTAAATTGCTTTTAGTCATCTGTGCTACACCCTAAGGTGGAATACCTACTCATTGTTGTATTAAAAGCTCATGATTCCTAAATAGATTTTTCATTAATTACCGCCTAAGAAAACAATTGGCCTGAGCCAGAGAAAATGCAGATTAATTATCACTGCTCAGTCACTCGTAGGACTGGATGCTCAATCTCAATATGGCTATATAATACACTGCTAATGAGGCTTCATTAGAAAGCACCCTCTCCCAGTCTAAATAATTTTTTAATCACATTTATTACAAAATAAAACCCCATTTCTTTGTTTTTCAGAGTAAGTCCTTTTCATGTTTTCACCTATGAAAATCCTAAATCTCCCACTTATTTCTGCACATTTATTTACATGTAACACTTAAAATAGCTGTCATTTACCACACAGAGTCATTAAGAAGAAATTGATTGCTTGTCTATATCTTCTTTGTCTTATAATCAAGAACTTCCAGAGTAGGGACAGCAGTCATATAGGTAAAACATGATAAACATATTAGCAGAAAGTAGCAGAAAGGAGAAATCTCAACTTTTCCATTATGGTCGAGGTCTAATCCATGCACGGAGTGAAGAAACAGGATTTAAATGACAATAAACACAACTTCAGGCCACCTCTAGCACTTCTTGTTTAACAGCCTAATCAGAAATATGTCCCAGCTAGATTCCTTCCCCAGTGCTTAGCCCAGCTGGGCTGGGGATCAAGTGACTGGGTTTACATCTCTTCAAGATGCTCGCAGTATCCGAGTAGCCAGAAGGTAACCTGGAAATCCTACCTTCTCATGGACTAACGGTCTCCTATTCATGAAGTTACAGTCACAATTATTGTCACATTTACAGTTTCTGAAGAATTTTAGTGCCAGGTCCTAGGCAAGTGAGCTCCTAGTGATATAATGCGTCTGAAGATGAAAAGGTTATCTAATAGTTAGATTTAGAGATTAAATATTAAAAAGCCATATTCATAAGAATTTTTGAAGACTCTTAAGGTCCTGAGCATAACATTGACTTTTCATTAGTTGCTAAGAGTGAGCACTTTGGGAACAGTTTTTTTCCTGGTGTGTTTGCTTGCTCCTGGTACGAGGCCTCAAATCCACATTGAGATGTCACTCATGAACCAGGATAGTCTCCTAATTACTGAATACCTATTACCTGAACCTATTTTCTTTCTTGTGGTTAAAATGGTACCTAATTCAGGTGCAAAACCACTATCACTTTAGTTGAAAAATTGGCTAAATTTCTTCAATGAATATTAGCAGTGTACATGACTGAACTGTGTTCAGTTTATTACTAATTATTTTAATTTCCAGAGACTGCTGAAGCAATAGATCATAATATCACTGCTCACTGTTAGAAAAAGCAACTACTCAATTGCTTAATAAGTGGATAACAGCAGAAGGAGGGATAAATCGGTTGCACACTGGAGTGTCTTTACTTTCAAGCACTTGGCTTTATAATCTCAGCACTGTTGTCTTAACACCCTTTTTTTTTTCCTGTAGAGTTTTATAATGAAGATTCTTACTGAATATTTAGAACTTGTCATATCCACTTAGAGCATACTTAGGTATACTTTAGGCCACAGTGAAGCTGTATTCATCACACTCTAGAAGTGGAAAACAAGTATTTAAGTTTCAGTAAAGGCAAAGCATTATAAAACTGCTACTTTTAAGAAGTCCATATGAAATGAAAAAAATTCAATATAATTTATATATGTAAAAGCTGTTCTAATAAAATATGTATCTATTCTTATGAGCTTAATTTAAATAAAAAATAAATTATATAATAAAATTATGTAATACTGAAGTAGAAAAGTAACCCTCAAATAAGACACCAAAAATATACTATTACACCAACATCAGCATTTCACTGTTCCACTTCCCCATGTAGTGACGTTAATAAAGAGTAGATTTGTGTTCATAAAATGAAGTTCAATGTTTCTTTAGTTTCTCTGATGCATGCAGTTAACAATCAGTGCCAAATTAAGATAAGCTTCCAGCCTGTTTCTTTCCATTGATTGCTGGAAACCAAGTCCCAATGTTATCTTTTACTGCTTTGCGCTATTCACCACAGCAGCAATTTTCCTATTTGTATCTTCACAAAAGCCCTATCAGAAAAAAGTCATGAAAATTTATAATGTTTCCAAAATGAAACTCTGGTGGCCAGTTCATATTTGCTCTCCTCCCTCCTGTTGTTTTCATTTACGCTGTCTGTCACCCATGAGTGTGGCAACCTGGTGAATGGGATCATCCCTCTTCAGGTTTCTGCCACAGCCCTTGGAAAAGTTTTCATCCCTCTGCAAAAAGGATAAGGCCTCTAACTACGGCAGACAGAGAAAACCAGCAGGTTCAAACTGGATCTTGGGCAAGGAGAGAGGAACACAGAGAAAATGAAAGGCTACATAGGAAAGCAGGTGCACAGTCAGAGCAGGTGACGTGAGTGTACACTGATCATGGCTGGTGTGGGCTGACCCTACACCGAGCCTGGGTGTGTACATGAACAGCAACATGATGAGTGTTAAAAATCACAAATCCCCCTAATTAATGATGTTTGCTTTATATTTTCTGAGAACAGAAACATGTTAAAGAAACGAAGAGCACTTGCTTTATGCCTCAGCTGTTATGTACGGTTTTCATTATTCACTGCAGCTTGAAATTCCTGTGTCAGCCCCTTCAGAATTTTTTCTGCCTTTCAGAGCAAAGAAAAAGCAGTGCTAGTTGTAAAAAAACTTTGGTTATTCAGACATCCATGTAGAATTTGATTTATTTTTAATAGAACTGCTGTACTTTAGGTTTAAATCACATTAATGTAAAAGCATGTTTCCTAGCCCATTAAAGCTTAAATTGTGCAGATTAATATACTACATCTACTGCTCCTCTGTTTTGGAAGGCAACCAAATTGAAAACGCAGTTCAGTCTGAAGCAAACATATTTTTATTATTATCTTTGATATTACTGGTCTTGCTACAAACAGTATATATTGCCAGTGTAATTTGAGGCAATTGAAACAAATGAGGGTATAGTTATGCCAGATAAAATATAAGACCATTTCATTTCCTCTGTGAAATGTCAAAGTTTATGATTCTGATGTCTCGAATAGAATAGAGTTGAGATAACCACAACCCACACACCAGTTTCATTTGTGGATTGCAGACACTTCTTGATCTGTGCCAATAGATTACAGTAGTATGTTTTTAAAGGGCTCATAATTTATATAAGAAGACAAGAGTTGAAATGAAAATGTGTAGACGAAAACAGCCTTCATAAAGTGAAAGAAACCCAAGATAGCTGTAAGGTGACATAACATCTATCAGTGAAATGGAACAGCTGTCTCAGGCAAGGTAGATAAAAGTAAATGACTTCAAAGCAGAGGAGGAAAGTCAGGACCAACCCTGTATTCCTCAATCCAAAGGGAGGTCCATAATGGAGAAGAAGGTTTGAGTGTTAAACGTAGGATTTTAAACTTCTCCATATCTGGTAGCTGCAGGACAAGTATTGGAGTAGATTGTGCATTACAGGGATTCAATATGGTAATTTTTGTCATTCTTTGAGGGTTTGGTATGCATATGACAAATCAGATTAATTGGAGAGGACTTCGAATTTTTTTAAGGCATCACACAATCACATGTCAAAAATTTCTGTAAGTATGTTTTCACCTCAAAACACCCTGTGTTAGAACAATATGAAAAAGTATTCATTATCTCTTAAACAACATAAGTCATTATGAAAATTTGAAAATTGCTGCTGAAATTTGAAACGTTTAAATACTACAGAGTTTTAAATATTGTCATTCCAATTAAATGAAAATTAGTGCCTGTTTCTGTAGAGTTTCCCTTGAAATTAAGCAAGTGAACAAGAACTAATGCAGTCTAGCCTGAAAGGAAATATAATTTTTAATACCCTGTAGCTGATCAAGCAAAATATTCCTATTTCAAACATAATGTCATTAGAGTTGATTGGGATGATTAGTTTTGATTGGGCAAAAAATTGTCTAACACCAAAGTTAATTATCCCTTCAGAAGGAATAAAGGAGAGAGGTTTAAAATTCTTGTAGAGTGTTGGGTACTATTTTTATGTAAAGTGAGAACTGCGCACTTCTAACCATATTTTATGTTTTTCATTATGTGAAGCCTTGCTTGCCTACATTTGCATGTGAACTTAAATTTCCCACAAAGTTCTGAACACCCACTGATGAACAGGTCCAGCATAGCATGTATAAATAAAAATGAAGGTGCTTGAACTGTCCATAATGGTAAGAAAGCTACAATTAGAATGGCTGTGTAAAGCCCCAGCAGGAGTCTGATTGTCTGTGAGGTAACAGCACAAGTAGTTTTCCTGCAAACAGGCTACCAGACCACTGGAAACAGTAGTTAAAGGTGAAAGACTTTGTTTACTCGATTTTATTCTTGCATTTGTGCTGGAGGTGGGTTTTGCCAATTAAATTTGCTTGCCAGCTATTCATAAATACAATTGTAATTTGCAATATTCAAGCAGTGTGATATATTCATATAAAGGAAATTTACTAAAATAATGCCAAGATAAATACTTTAAAGGCAAGCTGTTGTAGTAGCATAGCCCATTTTGCTAAATACTGTCTTGCACATGAAGAATTATTATTTAAGACAAGACAACTGACATAGCTGTAGAAAATTGTGTCTACAAACAAAGACCCCTAGTTTATGGACCAGTACATGCTAGTGCTGTGACATTGCCAGTGAGGTTCAAGGGCCTTCTTCTGTGAGACTGTGGCACCAGACAATTGCTGTTTTTTTCCCAGTCTCCACCCTTGACTGACTTGATTGGGCCTTCACTCATCTGAGGAAGATAGTGATGATGATGATCATTAAAACACAACTGTTCAAAAAGAGGCAGCAAAAGAGCTCACTGTGGAAGGTTTACTTCAGGCGGTATGTTTCATAGACCAAGCAGCTGCTCTGCCTCCATGCAGCCAGCTTCCAAAAATCCTTCTGGCAATCCTGCTGATGCTCCTCCAGCCTTACCATCTTCTGTGAGGAATACTGTCTCCATCAGATAAAAGACTGCGTATTTGCCATCATGTTGTTTGCTAATGTCTTTGATATCCTGAAGGACGACTCATTGCTTTAATGCATGATGTATGGCAATTCATCATGCAGCAAGAACAATGCTAATCCCCCTTCCTGTTTGCATCAGCCATCACTCTCCAGCCCCTATTGTATCTGAATCAATCTGAGCTCATTTATATTAATCAAGAGTTGTTTGTATAGAAAAAAGCCAGTTGCAAATTGTATGCATAGGTACCATACAGATGAGAAATAGAGAGAGAGTATTAGAGAAGATAAAAAGAGGAAATGAAAAGAGTGTTTTATTTTTTTTTATGTTTATAAAGCAAATAAAAAGGTTAAGCAAACAGCATATAAACAGATATTACAGAAAAATAATATTCAGGAAATAGAATGTGAAAATGCAGATGAGCTCATTTAAAGGAGATTGAAGAAGAACTTTCAAACAGCCAGAAGACTCAAAATTCCCTTAAAATTTGCACTCATAAAGAACAACAATATGAACACTATATGGTGTTGCAGATACCTTCTCAAAGGTATAGTCTCTCAGGTACAGTTCTCTACCAAATTAAATGCATTTGCCCTGAGATTTACCAATCTCTTCTCCTATGTATGCAAGCTGACATTTATTTATTGTCATTTCCATTATTAAGGGTTTCTTAGGTTGTGCATCAGCCACTAGGATGAATGCAGCATGTTATTGTAAAAAATGATTGACTTTGGCTCTTCAGTTTACAGTTAAGCCTAAATATAAATGATTCCTGCATTTATTTGTTACAAAATGCATATGCTTAATTTTTGCAAAATAAGTTTTATAAAATAATTTTACATCCACAATAGTAACACTGAAGCTAGGTGTACCATCAGAATCGAACTATATTCTCAAGTAATTCTCTGATTCATAGCTATCATACTTTTCCATGGACATAAAATGTCACAAACCGGTGTATTTTAAAGCTGACTGTGCAAAATAACCCTACATAATATTTCATATTAATATTTGCTAAGGCACAGTACAAAAGCCGGGTGTAAGAATGCTACATCATTTAGAATCTACTAAGTCAGAATTCTGATTTTTCTCTTTAGCTTTTAATATTATTAAGCTGTCAACTTGGATGCAAGCCAAAGATGATTTCCCTATTTCTAGTAATGACTAAGAAATTTTCTTTTTTGGTCTTAAATCTTACAATTGAATATCTCATACAGAGCAGTTTCAGACAAATATAGGAGTAATCTAAAAGTACAGTTAAGCTACAACCATACTTTTTACATCATCAGTCCTGCTCCAGAGGATCAGTTCCCACAGAGTATTCATAAAATTCCATGTAAGGTTAATGTCCTTTAGATAATAGGTAACTAATGGGGGAATATAAGCAATCTTGATATCCAGGTAATATTTATCAGAAATCTAGTCTAATATATACCAGAATATTAGCATTAAAATAATTTCAAGGAACAGAAGAAAGAAAATGCGCTATTTAAGTCATTCACTGATGTTTTGGTAACCAGATCTGGTACTGGTGTCACTTTGAGTGCCATGAAGATGCCTTGATTCTTTAGGGTGAGGGGGGGGGGTGGTTTTCACTAAATGGTCAAAAGATACAGCTGCTTTGAAGATATTCAAATCTTAAATTTTTACCTGCTAATGCTCAAATACATGATGCAAGTAAGATAAGGACTCAGACTGGGTAAACAACCAGAACCCATTCATACTAAAAAGTTCCTGTTACTGCAAGGACTGTATTTTTGTGTAAACTACTTCATGAATTTTTCAGGATTTGTTTGTTTGCTTTTGGTGATTTTTAATACAGAAAGAAAATAAGAGGATGTTTCATTACTGTGGTACGTGGGAGACTGAAGAAATTATGCTGGCAACCGCCCTCAAAATGAAGTAAATAAGAGTGTTATCACCAACAGTGTGGTTACACTGGACTTCATCTTAGGCTGAAAGTTTCAAGAAAACAGTAACAAAGGCATTTAAGATGCAGCTATATTCTCCTCTACAGGTTTTCTGGCATGACTTACGGTATGTAACGGACAGTTAAGTCATGCCCTGGACTTTTTCAGAAAAATGAAATATCATAAATGTTCAGGCAAAAAAGGCCTGGTCTGAGAGGTATCAGTATTGATATTATTGAACACACAGGCAAACCATTAGATTATTACAAGATACAAGAAAGTCTTTAAAGGATTCATCCATCTGGAACAGGATCAGAAAAATATTGCTGAAGACATAGTTTTTGAGCTGGATATATGTTCTGCAATATGATTTATGAAACAGGAATTCCATCATCCTCTTTATTGTTCTGCTAGCTAAAAAAAATACTTTGAAATGGCAGTTTTCTTCTAAAATTAAGATTTATTGAAGAGATAATCAGAAAGATTAGACTTGTCAATGTCTGCTGAATATATGGTCTAAGCAACTCATTTTTCATTTTGCTAAACAATGCTTTAAGCTTATAACAAGTTTTCTAAAAAACACCCTTCTTTGCATGAAGCCTTATTTCAGTGACTTTTTTAGGAGAATAATGAGGCAACCACCAGATTTCTAAGCCATCAGAAGCCATCCAAGACTCCTAAGCGTTCTTATGTTGCTTCCAGAATTATAAGAAGAAAACTTTGTCCTTAATCATTTTTATTTCTAGTTATTCCTTTATTCAATAGCTTTATGTAAACATATATATAAGAAACCTTGATAAAATTACATGTTATATTTCTCAAGTAGAATGAAATTCTACTGGTATCCCTACTGTTTGAGGCATTGTATTAATTAATAAGTCTAGTCACATAGTAGCAGCCCTGAAACACAACAGGAAAGTAAATTCGTCATTGTAATTAGTGGCAGGGTATTTACATATTTATCCAATTTTTTTCCTCTCATCTACAAATATATTAGTGCTTGACATGAATTTTTTAGTTTACAACTTGCACATAGTGTTTTTGCCTGAAAATCAGATAAAAGCTTAAAGGAAGGCTTGGTCTTTTAAAGTAAATCTCTTTTCTCACTTAGCAACCATTCATCATCTAAGCCTAGGGCCTCCTGAAAGCTGCTGCAAAGAAAAGGGTGGATGTTCTGTTTTTTCCCTTGCTTCCTGGCTGTCATTTATTTTATTAGCAACACTACAGGGGACCAATTATACCAAAAATAAACAAGATATCTGTTTGAGTTTTTCATTATTTGACTGCTGCAGTTCCTTTTCCTCTATTAGAGATTTTCAGCTGAAAACACCCCATGGTTTTGCCTATAAACAGGATTTTGGGAGCATATTTAGAGTAATAGTATTCACTGGTGCAGAATAAACACAATCATAATGTTAAAATTATTAAAAATGTCTCTGGGTTTGTTTCTGCACAACTGCAAGCTTCAGTGTGAATTCCAGTCTGGCTGCACCTTACACTACCTTTAAAAGAATAATAGCAATGCTGCCTGGTTTCAAAATTTTGCCAGAAAAGAACAGCTTTAGCCAGTGGTCCCCTGTAGAGCATTCAGGAGATGTACTTGAGTTAAATAATAGCCGTGCCCATGTGTGTAGGTCAATGTTGTCAAATTTACAACCTCTGTCAAAGGCAAGGCCAAGTCTTGGCTTTGTTGGCCCATATGACTTACGACTTACCTTGTACATCCTTATGGCTTACAGTATTTGTCCTACCATAACAACCTTCGTGAAGAAAATCACACGACGCACTCAGACAAAGAAAGGAGTTTATACCACATTAAGCCACTGGCTAGTGATTGGACAGAAAAGTTTGGAGAATGGATGACAAAAATGAATTAAGTTATTTGTTCCTTTAACACTCAAAACACATGCTGGACGCAATCCCAAGGTTTGCCCTTGCCAGATATATTTTTGATGATTGTGATTTCAGACACAATTTTCTATTAAAGCCCAAATATTTAATACCATTAGACAAGAACTGAAACTGAGTGCAACTACTCACACATCTATTCACACTAATTAACACTTACAAGATCTGTGGCAGCCTTTGAATAAAGCTTTTCTTTCTTATTTTCATCTTTATTTTTATTTTTCTATTAAGTTTTTCTGCTTTTAACGCTTATAGGCTTCCTGAGTTAATTTGTCTCACAGCCACCCCATGTTTCTCTAAGTCTGTAAAATACCTTTCTTGCCTCTATATGTAGAATTATTTCTTCTAGAAGACCAAAGAAACACCAGCCTACTTATCATCTGAGTATCAAAAAATAATGACAACATTCATATTAAATATCAATAATAATGTGAGCCATAGGATAAGTTACTGTCCTTGTTAAATGTAATTTCTTATCCCTCATATGTATTTTCTATAGATTATAAATCTTCTGGGCATGAACCCTTCCTCTGTCTGAAAAAGAGTGAAGAGTTGTAGCTGCCTGTTTTGGATAAACGCAGGGCAAGGATAACAGTGAGAATGGTGTTGTGGATGTGGTCTGCACATCCCAGTATCTGAGTATAACTTGAGAGTTGATGATTTTGTTATGGCGTGTATGTCAGACTGGACATACCATGCACACACAGTGTTACCAGTACAGGATGCCAGAATCTGTGCTGAAAATTGCTCATGGAATGATGATGGCCTTGAGGTATTTCAGCATATTTAGCTGCTATTGAGCTCTGCCCTTGCTTGAAAATACCTGTTTCTTTCCAACTTATTTTAGACTATTAAAATAAGATTTTTTCATAGAAGCTTCAATACAAAGAAGCATTTCTATTTTTTTTAAAGTAGACTTCATATTTATATTGCACAATCTCTACAATCTTGATACTTGATGAAAAGCATGAAGGAGTACAACAGTTCTGTTTCAAATATATTTGAAATTAAATCCAGCATTGAATTTCACCCACTAGCACTTACTAAGTTTATGAGTGGGCTTAGGGAGTTAAAAACTACCTGATCATTCACATATTGGTGAACTCCTCTCTATGACTACTTGATGGGAGGCTGTAGCAAGGTGGAAGTCTAATTCCAGATCAAAATTGCACTTTTCCCTGATGTTTTTCATTATTTCTGTAAAGAAGAAGGAGCCTAGAAGGATCAGTAGCTCTGAGCTGCTTTGAGAATGACATTCTGCAGTCCTTCATCCTGGAACATGCCACATTTGGTATGTTTTATATCCTACTTAGAGAGGAGACCTTTGTATAAAAAAATAATCAAGAAATTCCCTGAACAATGACAACAAAAAATCTCTATTTGTATTTTGAGTACAGACTAAGCATTGATATTTTGGTAAAGGAATTTAAAAAATCAAAAGATCAATTATTTCAGTACTACTTTGACATGGAATAGAACACTTGGTAGCAATGATCCATCAGAGCACAATAAACATTTTGCTGACATAGGAACTATTTTTCTCTGACATAACTATTCAAAAATATATTGGTCTGATGCCTCACATTTGGCATCGTGATTCAGTTAGAATCAGGGATCTCCAGGAAAACAGCTAATAGATTATGAGCAGTATCATGCCACACCAGTTCCTGAAAGCTGAATGAATGACAAATGACTCCAGGTAAAGGCCCATTGGGGAAGAAACTCTGTGAAATACCAAATTATCCTCCAGTAAAGCAAATCCCACACAGCAATGTGTTCTTATTACTATTCCTGCTTTAAAATCCAAATCTAGTAGACTCTCCCCACTGCTGGGAAGAATTTTGTTATGCTTACAGTGCTTAAGAAGCACTATCATGCTTGATTCAACTTAAACCATTTCTAATTAAATCAAGTCTGTCTGGTAATAGATTGTGCTTTTTTTCTAATTAACTTTTGAAATGAAATTAAGGTTTCTTATGCAAAATAAATTAAGACTTTTTTTCCATATCTGCCCATCTCTTCTTCCCTACTAACATGTAGATCTGTTGATCCCCGTTACAAGACTGAACACTGGTTTAAGTTTCTACAATGATTAGGTTACTACAAACTTCATTAAAATTGTCAGCTGGAAAGAGGAGACCTAAACAAGCATCTCTGATGCAAGGGAGACAGGAATTCAGACAGAAGGAGACAGTTATTGACTGTGGCTGCAATCTGACAGATGGCCGCACAAGCACACATCTAGGACCCTGGCTAGCCACAGCGTGTGCTTCTGGTCCATGTCATGAGATGATGGAAAACTCAGGCTCAATTTTTTTGGAGGAGTTAGGGGACAGCATTAAAGTCCATAGGAAAAAAGTTATTAATAATTCTACAACTCACAAAATAACTTGCTTTTATTATGTTTATTTATGCACTTGAAAGTTCAAAAATGTTAGGGGTTGTTTTTTTTTTAATGTGAGTATTTGTTGCAAATGTATAGTAAACAAATAAATTGTTCCTGGAATAAGTGGACTTCAATGGGATACTTTCAGAGTCACAGAAAAAGTAGTTTCTAACAGTGAACAGAGAATTGTATTAGAGAACAGAAGATGTTATTTTTCCAGAAACTAATTCTCCATCTCCTTGTCTCACTGCAGAGCTCTTGACTGTAACCTTTCCCACACCTCCTTCTCCCTAGTTCCTTACAACAATCTTAAGAGAGTCAGGCTGATCCTTTTGTTTGACATTAAAATCTTTTTATATAAATACTGAATTAAAGAAAAAGAGAGAAAACTTTTGAGTTGGCAAGTTTGATTGACTATTATTATTATTATTATTATTATTATTACTACTATTACTATTACTACTCTTATAGCTGCTTCATGCTTTTTAAGAGCTAAATAAATAGTAAAGCAATTTCTGGGAATAAAAAGTATCATCCCCTATTAAATTAAATTAAATTTTCCAAATTGTTATACCATTTCTTATGTGGCTTTAATATCAATATATATGGAACATCTATCTACATATAGGACCAGGAAATTCATCTACATGTTGCATCTCTGACTTATTTCCTTTCTTCCTTCCAAAAAGCTGAGATGGGCCATGAAGCTACCACTGTCTCCCTAATGTGCTCCAGTATGATCATCCTCATGATGAGTATATCTGACATAACTGCTAAACTTCCAAGGAGTTGCTCAGGATTTAGAAACACTGCTCTTCATGGACTTTAACAAGATTAGTGAGACTCTACCGCACGCAAAGCTTTGAAAATTTAGGTGGAACCACTAAACATTAATGATTACAATTGTTAGACTCAAATAAATTAAAACAATTGAAATAATACTACTGTAGTGTGGCACCAGAATTTCATGACAGTTTTTCAAAAAATAAAGAATAATTCATCAAGGAATTTCACTTTGTCTTTCCTTCAAATATTGTTTTTAATGTCTCCTGTCAGCCGTGACAAATAATTCCCACAGTGGTACTGTTTACTCTATTGGTGCTGTAGAAATGGGTAAGTGTTCTTTTGTTTTCTGTTGTTCATAGAGAATTGCAAGTATTTTAGAGCTCTTATAAGCTATTGTTTAAGTGTTTGTCATTGTGGTATTCCAGTCAGTTCCAGAATATATATGTGTATGTATATATACACATACATATATCTTGAACTTTGAGGAGATAGAAAAAATAGTGAAGGAAAAATAAAAATAGGTGAATTAGTTCTAAAAATATGATATTTGTCTTAATGTTACAGTGCGTTATAGGGATGGTATTGGGAAATTTGGTGGAGAGAAAGTACTTATTTTTTTGATATGAGGAAGTGATGACAAAAAGAAGAAATTGGGGTGAAAAGCCGCAATGCACAAATACAGAAAAATAAATGGCAGCCTTTACTATGATAACTGAGAGAAAAGAGCACCACAGCCACTAGGAAGTCTGGAATCAGAGATTTTGTATGCAGGGCAATGGGAATTCTGCAGCAAAATGCACACATCTGACTGCAACATGGAATGAAGTAATGTGGACCCTAATACAGAGCTAGCAAAGGAGGTGTAAAAACAAGGTAAGTGTCCATCTGCTTTTCTGCTCATCTCTGCCTGCTCTTGTCCCTAACAACTCCCTCTAACAGCCCATCTGTGGATACTTCCTGAGAAACCTGTAGCTGGAAGTCTTCAGAAGTGGAGAACAGGAAACCTGCTGTGATTCCTCAGTGGAAGAGGGGCACTGAAGAAAACTCAGATACAGAAGAAGACCGTGACTGCTATGCTGTTGTTTGCGCAGATGCTCTGCTCTCTCCTGAAAACATCATGAGTTCCAAAGTGTTGCTCCTACAAAAACTTCTGCACAGAGGAGAACTGACTTGTCTGGGATAACAAAGCAATCCAAACAAGAACAGTTTCCTGTGCCACCAAATGACTGCACTGCGAATTTCACATGTAAAGTAGTTGGAAGAGATTTCAGTCAAAGCGAATTTTCTTGGTCGAATGCTTAGACCAAGATCTGGAAGCAGAAAAAACCCTGAACGTTGCATTATTACCCAAATAAATACCCTTTATCCTTCATTTTCTGAGCTTTCCTAGGAAGACATCTTATTAATAACAATTTTTAAAATAGCTGTAGAACGTGAAACAGATAAAGTGCTATAAGTCCATGTCTTGTGGAAGGTGCAATGATAGGCAGTTAGAGAAGACAGTTTTGGGTGAAGAGCATGAATGAGTTTTAACCATTTCAATGTCTCCATACTCAGTAACCATGTTCTCTCACCTGTAATTCACCACAAAACTCTATAAATACTTGGGGCACTGCTGATTTGCTGCTGGGATTTACAGAGTGAATGATGGGATTCATCATTCTTCATGGCAAAAGACATTCTTTGTCAAATGGTTATATTAAATTTGTAGTCAGAACTAGCTGCACGGCAGCTACACTTCAAGGGTTTGATCCTGTGAAAACATACCCAAGCAAATAACTTGTCTATTGGTTTAAGGGTGCACATTTTGGTTACAGAGAGGCTAGTCACACAAGCAAAGCTGTGCATATTGTTTTGCATTTATTAACTTGGATCCCATCATTATGTCTCAGTTAGTTGTCTCTTCATGCAGTGTATTTAATATTCTTGAACAGTATTACTGCTTATACAAACCAAAGAAAAAGCCACTTTACAAAATAAAGGGCTCCACATATATTTTAGTAACTCACCTGATTTTCAAGTAGCTGACTTCCCTCCCCACTTTAGTATTTGTCATTTAAATAAGTAAACAAACAAACAAACAGAAAGCATTGCTTCTGGACTTCATTTTTCTGTAATTTTTCATCTTCTAACAAGAGTGCTGATGTAGTTTGGTAAAAGCTTTGGTAAAAAGATGCTCTAATTGGTGCAGATGGATGGATGGATAGCCACAAACCCATCAGTTTAGCTCTACAGCTGTCACTAAACAAAGGAGTTTATCTATAAAGTATAGTGTTTCCTCCTGAGTTAGTTTCATTCTGACATTTGTTTCCACTTGTACTCATTTTGCTTCTCACTGACTAAATTACTTCCCAAATCACCTTTTTTTTCCCTCATCATTCCTTATAGTTAAGCACTACTACAAAATTGGTTTGGCTCTATTTACATACTAAATGCAGTAAAATGTGTTACCCCAGAAGTACATGCCTCAGAATGTGACAACCTGAAAACATATAATTTTCTATGTTGAAGTGGGTTCAAAAACTGTGAAACATTTCTCTTTTTTTCATTCTTTCTAGGCAGCTAAATTTGCTCTATTTCTAGTCCACCATGATAATTTCTTAAAGTAATTTATAAGCATTTATCTCACAGCAAGAGAAATGCTTCCTTTTATATAAGTTAGGCTTTTAAGTTAAAAGTTGCCCATCTTGGCCTAATTATGTGGTTATTCAAAATATTCTCAGAACAAGTCAAACTGGTCAAATTGCACTGAAACCAAAGCAACTATGGTTTAGTTTCGTCAGAAAACTAAGTGAAAACTGTAACTTCACTATAGATTTTAATACAAGCTGCTAAGTAAAATTCCCAGTGTTTCAGTGCAAGTCAGCTAACTTGAGTTAAGCAAATCCATTTAGAATAAATAATTATTATAGCTCTTTTGATAGTGTGAGTGCATCTAAGATGCTGGAGACCACTGGGCTCATCACCCCATTTTCAGTCTACTCATTCTCAGTTTACTTCATGCCAGAAGGATGTACCTGCTCCTACTTGGTCTTAAACTGCAAGACAGGAGCCTTTTAGGGCTTTAAAGCACCTCCACACCTTTAATGCTGACCCTTCAGAGCACTCGTATTCCCCTGGATCTGTGTTAGGCATATCAAAAGAAAGGTCTGAGTGTATCTGAGCAGGGTGGACATTTGGTGTGGTTGGCAAGGAAAGGAAATTGCACTGAGAAAAAAAAACAAGATGAAGAAGGATGGGAAGTTGGGTTCTCTCAATTACGAAAGATAAAAAAGAAAAAAAGAAATCTCATTAAGGAGTTGGCAGCTTGTTTTATTTCATGTCATCTTATCTCTTCAGACAAAATTCTACTAGTTCTATCCATTCCTAGAACAGAGGCTCACCTGAACCTCAGCTAACTGCACATATCCAGGGCCCCAAATGTTGTATACACTGTATTCACTGATGGCAATATATGTGTATATATTTTTTACCTCGTATTCCAAATGGAAAGTTTCCAGAATACATTCGCCATTTTCATAAATGCTATTCCTAATATCAGAAGTTAAATTAATATAGTGAATTCCTTTCACTGATTGGATTGACCTTGGAGGTATTTAGTAGATCCACAAGTTTCAAAATTTTAAACTGAGTAATGTTTTATCGAGCCACACTAAACTGTGTAAACATAGAGTGAACTGAGAGGTGTGAAGGCATCCACACAAAAACTGTTTCCTGTTTTGCCTTATGCATGGTATAAAAAATGGAGTGCTTTAAAATACTGAAATAAATTATCAGAATTTTAAGTTTTATATTCCCTTAAGTTTATCAGGAAAAAGTATACCTAAAATCACTGCTTAATTAGAATTCAATATATGATTCCTTGAGGTTTCACTTAAAGGAGTGAAAACTCACCATGAAGCTTTCAGTTTTTCCATTTCTCTCACAAAGAGAAAGAGTCATTGAGCAAAAATTTATTGCACTTTTCCCCACCTTGACAACCACTGGAAATGGAAAGCAAGCCCTTGAGCCTGGCCAGGTATCCAACAGCTCTGCTTATCATGCAGTTTTCTCCTCAGTTCTCCCTTCCAACGGTGGATAAGGGCAAAGACTATCTGCATGCAATTACAATTTTTGGGATATCTTGCAGTGACTTTGGTTTTATGTACCTTGTTTAAGGTGCATAAGGCTAGCGGAAAAATAATCAACTTCCTATTTCTGTTGAAGCCTTGACAAATGATTCTCAGCTTTACCCACAATTTATTAGCTACTCCAGTTTATACTTAGTACATGGTACAGACACTACAAGAAATGTTTTGAATATTTTTCTTAGCCAGAAGACTTTTTACAGCTTCATATTCAAGGACTATGTGTTTTTTCTCTTTCTGCAATAGTAACTGGGTTTCTCTATAATATAACAATGCAGTTCTAGTTATTGTCTGAACATTTTGTACTCAGCTAGATATAATAATTTATTTTTCCTCACCGAAGGAGTTGCTTGGGATAGGAAATAATGCAACACTAGGAAAGGAAGTCTATATGAGCTTTGCACAGGACTTAGCACAGTGTAGGGTTGGTGCTGAGCATAACCTTCATGCAAAAGTGCTATTCACAGTCCAGCTTCTTAAATAAAACCTCTTTTTATTCCTCTGCAAGTCTAGAAACCTTTTACAACATCTATGCTATCAGCATGGATTTTTGTTGTCTGGTAATTATGGAACTGCTTAAAATCAAATACAAAATAATAAAATATGCATTTCTTCATTCCCCACCTCCTTCCCTTCCCTTCACTAAACTTACCTCTATAGATAATCTATTTAATTTATCTTTCCTACTCTTTTTATTCACAGTATGTACACATTGATGAGTTTAGACTTGAGGTAATTTTACAAATGTTTATCAGTTCCAGTGTTAAAAATAAATTGGACCAACTCAGTGTTTTGAGCTGTCAGAGTTCAAAAGTGAGAATTATACCCATGCTGGGAACCAGAGATTTGGTGAACTCTAAGCTTTTCTTCAGGCAGAGGAAGCTACACTCATGCTTGTCAAGGAGATTAACGAGAAATCTGATTGAGTCTGGAAGACTATTGCTGCAGTGGATTACAAGTTTGATCTTCTCTTTTTTCAGGGATAAACAACCTCAAGGGCTAGGACACTGGCACAGAGAAGCAGATAATATCACTGGCTGTGAAGAAAAAGTGTGGCCATATGGCAGGCCCAATAAATGAAAGCAAATGAAAGTGAAGCAATCCATTCAACAAAAGTGTGGTTGTGTGCTGTTGTACAAAATTGTCACTTTTATTTTTGTATTTGTAGATTAACGTGCACTCTTTCTCCAGCTCCTTTCTATCTTATTTATTCAGACTGTATACTCTTTTGGAAAGGTCAATCTAGTATTAGGACTCTGCATTGGATCCTGGAGCTGTCATAGTACAAGTGTTTAAAATTGAGTCTCTGAATAATAGATTGAATAAACACAAGGATAAAGACTTATAGCTGCTGGTGGAGTGTGGAATTTCTAAAACTGCATAGTACAACACATAAAAAAGAGGGAAATTAGTGAGAATTTAGCAGCTGACAAAAAAAGACATGCCCTCTAGCTCTTTGATCTCAAGGACCACAAGTGTATTCAAAGAATAATTAACAACTAAAAAAATCATACAAAAATTGAGATTAAGATTGTCAGAACTGGACATTTCCCTGTAGACTGCATGTTTCTTAAGCAGATCTTATTTGTGAATTTAAAAACAAAAAAACCTGTCACCAACCAAACAACAACAAAAAGATAATGATAAAAAGGCAGGATTTCAATGTTCTCCTTTGTAATATTTATTGTATTCAAAAGCTGTTGCAAGATAAAACATCACACATACATGTATATATTCTAGATATACTATATATATACTTATTTTCAAAAATTAGGGCTATCCTAGAACAACCAGTAAATAAAGTAAACCACAGTAACACCCAACAACACTAATTTCAGCAATAGCACATCTGCACTAAAAGCAGCTTTCTCACTTTTCAGTCTATGCTTTCTGAGTAAGATCAGGAAAGGATTCTGATGGTTTTAACTCTATCTTAAAGCAAGATGATCACTAAATCAGATAAACTATTAATCTGTTTAAAGCTTGTTACTCCTGTTTTGCCAAGGCTGAGATGCTTTGCAGCAAAAAAACCAGCCAGGACTCCTCCTGCCAAGAATCAGACATCTCATGCATGTTTCATAAATGTTTCTCTGCTGAAAACTCAAGGATTAAGCAAACACTAGTTCAGTTTGCAAAAACTTCCACTAATGATTTTTAAATAACTCCAAAAAGAAATCTTGGTCCCATTTAAAGCAACAGTAGATTTTACCTCTAAATTTTAGCCAGAATACAAACCCTTTCAATTTCATATGTCATCCCAGTGCACTGAATATGCTGATAACTATTTTTGTTACACTTGTTAAACTCCTAAATACCTACATAGATAGCTTTTTACTATTAAGTAAAATCTCCTTAAAATTTATGTAGATAAATCCACACTTAACGCCTGCATTGACTGTTCATAGAAAACACTCACTTTAAGAAACTAAGGTTTCATAATAAAGCTTTGCCATTTATAGCATAACATCACCACACCCCAAAATTTTGTGTGAAATAGATCAGTTCTCAAGTAAGAACCTTTTATAGCAAGATGAAAAATATTTCAACAGAATAGCAACATTGTGTCTAAAAGAATGTTGATAAAGAGTCCTCCTTTGCTTAGAAAATCATAAATTTTATGCAAGAATGGAGAAATAATAATAAACACCATCAAGATTCAACTTTCAAATATGCTGGAATACCAACATGGAGTATTAAAACACCCTAAGAAATAGGCTTATCGCCTGATACGCATTATGAGCATAATCACTGTCATTGCACCTCACACACCTCACACAACTGGGAACTCAGTGGAGAGAAGATCAAAAGAAATTTTCCTTTCCAGGCAATAAAATGGCAAGAGAGCTGCTCACAAGCAGCCACTGGGTGACTGCAGTAGCCTCTGCTGCTCTAATGATGCACAGATGTAGGTGCAGCTGGAAGGGCTTGAAGGGCTGGCGCAGCACCATGCTCAGTGGACCACTTCCAGCCTCGGCAACACAGAGCTCAGCCGAGAAATCCTGCCTTCTGCTTCCCCAACATGAGTGACTCTCCTTTAAGAACTGATATCCCTATAGAGATTGAGCTGCAAAAGAACACACCATGCTCATGAAGAAGACCATATGCCACTGAACTACCACAGGATATGTAAGCTCTGTACTGCTGTGTGAATGTCACCATATTAATGTGGAACATATCACCTGAAGTGCAAATATTAAAAAATATTTCATGTGTGTATACTATATTGATATATATCACGCACTGTGTGCATGTATGTGCACACTTTGGTAGAAAGTATTTTATAATCACAGATGTACAAAAGGATCACTTACTTGTAATGTATGTTCTTTGTCCTGTTTGCATTTTGTAGTTTGCAAGCACAAAACCACAGAATTCCCATGGTTCTTTTTTCATGAAATGGTCTAAATCCCTCAGTCTTGCCCTTTAAAATCATAAAGTACATTCCAGACCACATAAATTCACAAGACAGAGGGCAGTGCTGCACTACAGTAATTGAGATGGCTCTTAGCAAGCCTGGGCACCAGCAGCCGTGGCCTCGCGGCAGTGTGAGGTACCTCTGCTAGCTTGAACAGATGCTGTGTGCTATGGGCGTAGCTGGACTGCTACTAGTGTGAAAAAACAGGCTTGTTTTCCCAAAGTCACACTGCTGTGGGGCACAGGATTCTGCTGAACAGGTTTCCTTAAGGCTTAGGGTGTACTTGAAAGCGAGCCGTATGGTCCTTTAACTGACAGCATTAGCCAGAACATCCAAGTACACCTCTCACTAGAAATCTGAAGTTAATTTTTCTTCTCTGTTGGAAGTTGCATGCATTAATTAGTCCTAAGAAAATTAATATAGTCAAGATTGCTTAGAAAAAGCAAGGTCTATTTGGCTTAGGAAACAGAGATAAAATGCAAAATAGTCTGCATTCTGCAGAATTAAAGTCACTGAGTCAAAAAACTGTGCGACAACTGAACTTGCTAAATTTAAATGTATGTGTGCATGTACAAAATAGTAAGTATATGAAGTAGCTCTAAGAGTTCTCTCTGACACCTTGGATTTGTAAAGCAGCTTTTATGAACCACCTCTACCTATCATGGTTTAACCCCAGCTGGCAACGAAGTCCCACGCATCTGCTCTCTCACTTTCCTTTGGTGGGATGGGGGAGAGGATCAGAAGAGTAAAAATGAGAAAACTTATGGGTTGAGATACAGACAGTTTAGTAGCTAGAACGGAAGTCACAAACAAGGAATTCTTTCACTGCTTCCTTGGGCAGGTAGGTATTCAACCATCCCACGAAAGCAGGGCTTCATCACACCTAACCATTACGTGGGAAGACAAACGCCATCACTCCAAATGTCCCACTCTTCCTGCTTCTTCCCAAGCTTTACATGCTGGGTATGATGCCATATGGTGTGGAATATCCCTTTGGTCAGTTCAGATCAGCTGTCCCAGCTCTGTCCCCTCCCAACTCCTTGTGCACCCCCAGCTTGCTGGTGGGATGAGGAGCAGAAAAGGCCTTGACCCTGTGCAAGCCCTGCTCAGCCACAGCTAAAACATCCGTCTTATCAACATTGTTTCCAGCACAGATTCAATGCACAGCTTCATTCTAGCGACCGAGAAGAAAATTAACTATATCCCCACCAAACTCAACTGAAAATCCAATCCTAAAGGGAAACATTCTTCTCATTGTAAGTAATCACAAAATTTCACTTGACCACAGTGAGATGAAAATATCAACATGGACATTCCTTCCTCACAGAACCTAAAATAGTCAACAGGCTCTTAATACAAAGCCTGCTGTAGCTGATGGGGAACTCTTTTAATTTCAACAGGTACCTTGTACAATAATACAGAATCTGGTTTGAAGCAAGTAACACCGTATGTGTCCCTTCTGGATCTACAAAGATCTCTACTTGGTATTAACAGTATTTCAGTAGAAAATGAAACAGTACAAAATACAGATGCCTTTGTGTCCTTTACAGTTGCATTTTTAAGTTGAATATTTACTATGTTCTTTCTATCTGTGGCACTAAATTTATTTGGTTTTATGCTATCAAATAATACACTCATACAATCTTGAAAGAGGTAACAATATTTTATCTATTTAATGTACAGTGATATTGTTCTGCCCAGGATATGAGATCCCTTCTTTTTCAGAGAGATTGGGCTTCCATCAGATCATCCATTTGTTGGTAAACATTTTGGTGTCAAGAGAGGTTTCTATTGCAAATTCTAAAAAGTTTTACTTGTATCACTTAACTTTTCTGCTTACTCGGAATTCTGGTGACACAGCTGTAATGAGATATTGATGGGGAAATGTGCTATTTCTTTATAAAGCAAAAGTAGCCACTGATTCCAGCACGTCAGGAAATAGCATAGCCTCACAGAAGGAAAACTCCTGACAGGAGGAAGATATATAAATGAAGTGGATTTCTCAGGCTAGTAAGCAGAAGCCCTGGCTGCTCAGCTGAGGAAAGGATGAGCGAATAAAGTCTGAAGACAAGAAAAATGGAGACCTTAAGCAACATACCTATACACATTTATACACTGCTGTCACTGAGCTTTTCTCATTTTCAATAAATGCAACATACAAACAAATAAAAAAATTAATCCAATTTTCTGTGTCAGATTTCATGTACAAAGACATTTCCCTGTGACAATAATTTGTAATGGAGGAATTCATTATACTTCCACTGCACATTTACATCCTCTGCTTTCCTATGCCTGAGTGAGTAGGCTGCTTGTTTCTGTCTCTCCATTCTCCTTGCTTTGGATGTAACAAATTTCTTTTTCTGGGGTCTCCAAAAGCTCATTCTTCTTTCACATAAAAGCTCTCTGTAATGACAGAGAAACAGTAAAATACATCCAAATAGAATTTCAGATACACTACAGGACTGTGTATTTTGCATTTAATGTGCACACAGGAGATAATGGAATATTAAGCTTCATTCAGAAGAGCCCCACTGTTCCTGAAGCAGACTGTTTAAGCTCCACGAGCCAGTAAATGCAGCTCCATGGCTCATTCGACTGCTGGGGCAAGCACCTACACTTCAGCATTAGGAGGTCTACTGCTATGTACAATGTAAATCACATCTACAGCCTAACCACTGCATACTATGCTCTGTGGTGGAAATAGTTATTTGGCAAAATACTCTTAATTTGAGGATCTCATTTTAACTTTGCCCATGGTTCTCTATGCATTATCAGCTCAAGCGCAGGTTAATAAACTGTAGAATTTGTAAAAACTCAACTAATCTTCGCTCCAGCTACCAGGCCAGCTGAGAAAGATTTGCTTTGATATGGGAAACACGAAAGGTTTGAGTCATCCTTTTTATCCTCACTCTGTAAACACTGCATGGCAGTCTAGATCACTTTTAAGTACTCAGCTGTTGTAGTCTGGGCCATTAGTCAGCTCCCGACCTTATTACCCTCTGCCAGGGATTGACAAAAGCAAACATTTGCCAGCGACCTGGATAAAAAGCAGGTCAGGTGGTGGTTCTTCACAATCCATCCGTCCAATCACGAAAAACAGTTCTTTCATATTCAGGCATTGCGCCACCAGCATAAACCAGCTCTTTGAAATTGTGCCTCTCCTTATTTTGGGGAGAGTTGTATCCAATTGCCTACTTTGCTACACTTCGTTACAGAAAAAGTGACAGGGTATGTGCTCTGCTGCTTTGAATAACAATCTGCTGAAAAACCCTTTCCAGTGATTCAGGTGCTTAATTTTCATACATAAAAAGAAAATTAGATTTAAGATGAAAGATCTTCTGAAACCCTTTTCCAGTTTGAAAGCTTAAGAAAAGTTTTGCTCAGAAACACTAACATAGGCTGAGACATAAAATACTACTACTACTAAAAATGGTTACTGAGAATGAAGTCATTAAAAGAGAGCATAAATTAAAATACATACAGTTCAGACTCAGTTCACATGTTTATTTTACATTGTCGGAATGTTTTAGAGATTGCTGTTATGAAGCAATGCAGAAAGAAAGAATGCTATTTTCAAAATTACCCATAAAATTGTTTGTATTTTTATTTCACACTATGGCACTAATACAAATTTGTCATCAGTAATCTAAATTCAGAAGACAGTACACCAGATCTTCTTCTGCAGTTATTCTGCTACTGCTTTTTTATTTTGAGCAGTAATTTAAACCCATTGGAATATCATGCTTTTGTCTTCACTCTCAGGCTAATTCTCACTGCATCCTAATAGGCCAAGCAGTCATGGCAGGCGTTAACAAACAACTTCTGCATTGCCAAATATTTGCAGAAATTGAAGGACATAACCTAAGAGAGCTCCTGTACTAAATCCAAGAACTTACTGTAATTAATGTAAAACCTGATGCAGCTGCATCTGCCTATTCTATCACGTCTGTTGCTCTTTTTTTTTTCTCCTGATATACTTCCTGAACTTACCTGGACTTTTATAAAGGGGTAGGAGAGAGATAATTTTCACATGCAAAAAAAAAAATGCTTCAGTGATCCCTGGTCATTTTAAGTACATTATTGCTGGGCTGAATTTTCGTCCCCCAAGCTTCCAAAAAAAGCTAGGAAGTTAAATTTGTTTGACACAACATGAAGATATAAACATCTGAAGCAAATTATCCCCCTACCACTCTAACAAAATCCTAGTGACCATCATGAAGTGTAAGTGGAACTAGAGCAGGAAGTTTCAAACTGGGATGAAGTTCCACTTTCTTTGTGTTAATAATGAGTTCTGCTATCTTCCTGCTCTCTGTGTAGGTTAAAAANNTCGTGTTTTTTTCCCTCCTGCTGTGGGAAAAAAAAAAAAAAAAAAAAAAAAAAAAAAAAAAAAAGCTACCAGTACTGAAGAAATCTTATTAGATTCAACCCTATTTTTAAACAGCTAGGATCAAAATCTTCATTCAGACACACTGGTGCCACTCCATTAAATTCCAGCAGTGGCACCACTGGTAGAAAAAGAATGCCACTCAGATTTTTCACCATTAAGTAATCTGTTTTCATTACCTTCTCAGCAGTTTGTTTCATTTGCCTGCAGTAGAGAAACTAAAATTAGAAAACATTTCATGTTCATAGTTAGTTTGCTTCCAATGTGAAAAAACAAGTCTATAAATTTGTCTATTGGATTATGGCTTTTTTTTTTTTTT